>CM076582.1:1218302109-1218632059 GCA_034641835.2 Pinus albicaulis
AGCAGTGACAAGGTCGTGGAGGCATACAAGTGTCAAGGGTTTGAGTCATGGTCATGGTACTTGTCATCTGAAAGTTAAGAAGAGAAGAATTTCTTGTGGGTTTTCCTCTCCAAGAGGAAGAGGTTTTGGCCTTGGCTCGAAGAGCCTAAATTTGTGTCTCTTATGTTTTGGTAATTGACTTGATGAAAGACATCAGAAGCTAAGAAGAGAAGACATAAGTAAAAGAAGTAAGCTCACAAGTAATTATCAAGAAGAGAATTTGAATTAAACCTAGCTCTACCTAATTTCTCAACACTAATGGTTAGGGTTTCCCAATCCAAACCCTTCATGCTAATTTCTTTCTTCACCCAATTCCCCATTTAAGGAACTAGTTTATAAATTGTTGGGTGAAACATCTTATATAGGGCACACTCCCATAGCCATTTAGGTAGGAGTTGGATGGGTTTAAAGAGTGGGGACTCGTGTGAAGGTGATAGTGGGTACTTGTCCTGCATGTGCCGTCTTAGCATCTTGCAGGGACCTTGGCAAGGTTGCTAGCTTGGGTGGTAACAAGACCTATTGTACTTTGATTGCTCTTGATTCAAATTTTGATCTACTTACATATTGTATCCCATCTACGCTGAGATTTTCTACTAATTTACCCTTACTATATATCAGTATATTCATTCCAATTTTGTTACCAATGCATTGTCTACAAAATTGAAGGTTCTTTGTTAAATCACTTTGAAGAAAGAGAATGCATGTTGTATTCTTGAAAGTTGGAAAAATTAAGCAAATCGAGATATAAAACTATCAATGAAGATGGCCTTCACCAAACATAGGATAATTTGGTAATGAACACATAACTACCTCAACTTCAGATTCCAAAGAATGGATAAAAATTAGGGATCTATGTTATTTTGACGAGGATCTATGTTTAATCTCTCTTGATACATTCCTATGTTTTGTCACCCCACCTTTTCCTTTATTTTCAGCTAAGGTTCTTTAGATGGATCTATTTGTTAAGTGTTTTGGCATGGTAGGTATCCTAAGCAAGAAGTAGGAAAAATACCAATGGAATTTGTTGCAAGGGTTCCTCGCATCAACATTAGTGAAGGGATGCTATAAACTTTTTGTAGAATGGGTGATATGGAGCACTTGAGATTAGGCATGTATATTACTTATTGACATTACAATAAATACTTTAGATCTTTTGTAGGCGTGTCATAAAGGTCTTGTTACCCACCAAAATGGGTAACCCCATAGGAGAAAACTTTTCTCCTACATTTGAAAACTAGCCAACCAACAACCCCTGACAACCACTATTTGACAATGATATGCCATGTGCCTTTGCCATTTGCATCAACTATGTGCCTCTTTCAGTTTTCTCCTACATTTGACAACCAAAAGGACAACTAGCCAACCAAAAACCCTTGACAACCACTATTTGCTGATGATATGCCATGTGCCTCTACCACTTGCATCAGCTGTGTGCCCCTCTCACCATTTGGAGTTTACACTTGGATGAAGGTGGGATGTTATTTAAAAGGTAATTTGATAATTTTGCAATTGTGTGCTTATACTTGTTTGTTTTGGGCATTTAGTATGGATAGATGGGTGATCTAGAAGATTGATCGATCTTGACTATAATTTTGTTCTCTCACCTTACTAGGGGAGTTAATCTTTAGCCCTATTTTAGTGGTACCTCCCTCAAGGGCTTAGGGTTATAAGAGGAGCACTACTTGGAAAACCATGATTGACATAGCATGTTCATTGTCCCCTATACACTTTCCATCATACATTACAAGCCCTATGTCTAACCTCCATTCTTCGGGTCTAACTTATCAGTGTTTCATTGGGATTTGGCACTCATATGTTCACTCTGCTTGAGTAGGCCAAGAAACTATTGCCCTAGACGTCGACATAGCTAAAAGAATGAAAAAGCATATCATGGTCACAATAAAACAAAAGAAAGGAAATCAAAATGCAAAAGTTGGTTGGGGCATAAGTTAGTGTGTGGGCAAAAGCCTAGCATGATTTCTACCCTCCTCACTTGGCCATCACCTGGTTCCTGAGCACATGATGCTCCTTTACATCAAAAAGAACCCTTGCATGTGTCAACCTTGATGAGCGATGAACTGACTCATCTTAAAGGGTATTAAAATTACTACACCATAAAGAGCAAGCTCTAACGCACATACACCATAAAGAGCAAGCTCTAAGCTCAAGAAGAAGTAAAAGGCACACAAGAGGGGTGGCAAAAGGGAAAAAGTAGGCCGAGCGGGTAACTCATGCCTCCACGATTGCTCCCTCCTTTACATTCATAAACTCATGATGTGGAAACCCCATCATCTGCTCCCTTTGACCATGACACTTGGCCATGAGGCCTTCCCTCTTCATTTTACATATTAGCACTAACACCTATTAATTGAGGGGTTGACCATGGAACAACCACTTCCCCTTGGGGGTTGGAAGCACCTTATAGGGTTGACCATTAGCCACCTCTATCAAGGTAGGGAACACCATTAGTTAGATATCAGAAGGTGATACTTGTTTGAAGTATTAATATGCCCTTAACATTCAAGTTTGGTCCACTTAGATGCATTATTGATCTTAGTCTTTGATGGATCGTTGCTTTCACTTGAGTTCGTGTTGTTTTCTAGGTGGTCCACAACAGCCTAGGCCTTAAGGGCACCCACTCCATAGGTACCCAAGCCTTTCAGAGAGAGAGATGGCTTAGCAGATGTAGCGTTGAGAGACTTGAGCCTCCTGACGTTGGTCTACTTTGACCTAGCACTGAGGATTCTTCGTGATGACACCATTGGACCTAGTGTGCCTTGAGGTTGACCATGAAAAAACGTCATCTTTTTTTTTTATACTTTTGGCTATGTTCTCTTTAACTTTTTTGTTCTTGCTCTTTTTTGCTAGGAAGGCTTCAATCAAACCCATCATATGAGTTCTTCAGTCATTAGAGACTTTATCACAAGTTTCTACTTGGCCTCTCCAATGTGCTAAGTCTTCCTTAATCCTATGGATCCCCCACCATTAATTTGCTTCCTACAGTGGTTGTACACTTTTATCCCATTTTAATTCAAATGACAATGTAATCACGCTGGATCATTCTTGATTTTAGGGGCCATGGCAACCTCTATAGCAACAAATCAAAATTTGCATACAAAACCCTAGCAGGTTTTAATTTCTAGTGAAAAAAAACAAATTTAAGAGAAAGATACAAGTAGATTAGGTGCGTTGACATACCTAGAGAAGCCTTCCAAAAGTTGACAACAAGAGCAGTGCCAGCAGCCAAACAATAGAAAAATCAACTCCAAAAATAGATCACAAACTCCTTTAGTCGCCTCTAAAAGCAGCTAAAAACCAGCCCAAAATCTTTCAGAAGAAAACTCTTGAAGCAGCTCCAAATCTCTCCAACAAACTCTCTCCAACTTAGCCCTTCAAAGTTCAACCAACTCTCCAAATCTGCGCATGAACCTCCTAAAAACAGCCCTGCAAAATTGCAAATATCTCTCCAAAACCCACTCAGAAAACTCGGCTTAAGAAATTCAAGAAGCTCAAATAAATAGTGTGAGTGAAATAGAAGGGGGGGGGAGGGTGTCTTTAACTAAGTTTGAGAGGGCCTAGGGTTTTTTTTTAGGTGGGCCAGATCACAAATTAAAAGTAAAAAAAAAAGCTTTTTTGGCTCCATAAGTCCCTCTGTTATGTCTCTTGCATTAGTTTTTGGATGGGCTTTATATTAGATGGATCTGAAGGTTGCTTTTCTCAATGGTCTGATGAGGTTGCATTTTTTAGAGGTGCATCAGTGGGTACTCATTGATGTAGGTTAAGAAGGTCCTTAATGGGCTAAAGTAGGCACCATGTGCATGGTATTCTAGAAATGATGAGTACTTAATGAGATGGGTTTCACCAAGACTGTTGTAGATTCTAATCTTAATTATTTACTTGTCAAATCTGATTTGTTTGTTTTGGTCTTGTATATAGATGAGCTTATACTTACAGTAGTTCTGAGAAGCTCATTGTATGGTGCAAGGCAAAGTTGGCTTGCGAGTTTAATATGGAAGACTTGGCCTTGGGCATTATTTTTTTGTGTCCAGACTCCAGAGGTTTTGTAGGCTATAGGTGAGGTCTTTTTTGGACATAGGAAGTACACAATTGAAATTTTGTGGAGATTTCCTATATTGGATTGCTAGCCCTTGGCCACTCCCATGATTCCAAATCTGAAGTTTTACATTGACTTAGATTCGGATTTGGTAGATCCTTCTTTATACAGGCAGTTGATTGGTTCCCTTATGTATTTATTATATACCAGGCTTGATATATGTTTTGTAGTGAATATATTGAGCTATTTTATGGTTGAGATGAGGCAGATTCATTGGGTTGTTGCAAAACATGAACTGAGATACCTGGATGCACAATCCATTACGACTTGAGGTATGTTGGAGATGGTGAGTTAGTGCATGGTTTCATTGATTCTGATAGGAGGAACACTTCAAGTTGTTTTTTCAGTTTGGGCACAAGTGCGATTTCCTTGTTCAGTATGAGTACATGGCAGATAGCTTTGCCAGTTATGAAGATATCTGGCTTTGGAAGTTGTTAGCAGAGCTGTCTGATCAGATGTTGGAGCCTACTGTGGTATATTGTGATAGTCAAAGTTGTATCAAAAGCTCTAAGGATCTGGTGTTTCATGATCAATTCAAGTACATTGAGATCCAGTACCATTTCATCAGTGATAGAGTTCAGAGGGGAGCAATGGTCCTTTGAGTATGATCCCTTAGATTTCAAGTTATGGACATTTTCACTAAGCCCTTGTTTAAGAGCAAGTGTGAGATATTGAGGGAGAGGCTTGGTTTGGTTGAGAACACTTTCCTCACGAAGAGGGAGTGTTGTTTTTTTTTACCTTGTTGTTTTGACAGTGTTCATCTTCAGCAGCAGAGGTGCACCAGCAGCAGTTCAGATTTTGTTACCATAGAAGAAGCACACAAGTGTTATAGGAGAATGACAACAAAGGGGAGAGTTAGAGGGCACTTGCTAGCCTAAGTTTTTTCCTTGTATAGCTGCTGTCCTGAATTTAGCAATTCGAGCACTTTTAGGGTATGCTCTTCTAATCTGGGCACCGACAGGGTTGGGTTATTGTTGTGGCCTTTGCCTTAGTCTATAAAAGAAAGGTAGGGATAAGGTGTTTATGAATTCATCGTTGAGAGAGCTATTGTATTGTTTTTCTCAGTTAATAAGAGAAACGGAGATGTGTTTTTGAGAGCTGCAGATTCTACTGTTTGCTGTTAGCCTTTCTTTATAGATCTAGCATATATACCATCAATTTTACAAGATTTCAAGTCTGATTTCTATGGTTTAAGGCTACAGGTTTGTTTACCATGTACTAAAATTTAACATCTAGGAGTTTGATGTCTTTTACAACTGAGGACCTAGTGCTAGTTGAGAACACTTTCCTCACGAAGAGGGAGCGTTGGTTTTTTTTTACCTTGTTGCTTTGACAGTATTCATCTTCGGCAGCAGAGGTGCACCAGCAGCAGTTCAGATTTTGTTACCATAGAAGAAGCACAAAAGTGTTATAGGAGAATGACAACAAAGGGGAGAGTTAGAGGGCACATGCATGTGCTAGCCTCAGTTTTTTCCTCGTATAGCTGCTCTCCTGAATTTAGCAATTCGAGCACTTTTAGGGTATGCTCTTCTAATCTGGGTACCCACAGGGATGGGTTATTGTTGTAGCCTTTACTTCAGTCTATAAAAGAAAGGTAGGGATAAGGTGTTTATCAATTCATCGTTGAGAGAGCTATTGTATTGTTTTCCTCAGTTAAGAGAAACGGAGATGTATTTTTGAGAGCTGCAGATTCTACTGTTCGCTGTTCATCTGTCTTCGTAGATCTAGCATATATGCTAGCAATTTCACAAGATTTCAAGTCTGATTTCTATGGTTTAAGGCTACAGGTTTGTTTACCATGTACTAAAATTTAACATCTAGGAGTTTAATGTCTTTTACAACTGAGGACCTAGTGCTAGTTCATTTAAGAAAAGAAAGATTTTCTTATGGACATATATAACAAATTAAAATATAAAAAGATAGGTCCTTTTGTGATTTTAAAAAAAGTTTTCAGATAATGCTACTTGAAGGGTTGGATATTTCACCTATCTTAAATACGGTAGATCTATATGATTATCAAGAAGGTGAAAAGTAGAAGAGAAAAACCACGCTGATTGGAGGCAACAAGTTTTTGATCAGGAGTGTGAAGGAATTAATGAAGTTTTGGATAAAATGACCACCAGTACTCAGAGACCATTACATGCTGTATTTACTGAGACGGAAAGACAAAGGACTCCAGGAGGCAACGAAATTCCAGAGGCAAAATGTAAAAAGCTTCCAATGCTTGATTTCACATTCAATTAGAATTTCTAAATAGCGAGCAAGATACTGACAAATTCTCTCTCAAAGGGAGGATCACGTGGGAGTACATTTGGCCCACTGAATAAGTTGCATGAGCACTTTCAAAATTGAGAGTAAATAAATTGCATGAGCACACTTGGAAAACTGAGGATAAAGTGGTTGCATGAAGAAAAATAGGATTAGATAGGGATTTTGACAACTGTAGTGAAAGTTGAAACAGATTATGACGATAATGCAAGTTCACTATACCTACTTAAGTTAGAATTAAATCATAAATGTTGCAACAGAGATCAACTAGAGTAAAATCAGAAATGCCAAGTTGGGAAAATGTTTCCAGCAGCTATAAGTAACTGATTTCTCATAGGAATAAAGGATGATAAAAGTTAGAGGCTCAGAAGGGTTGGGGCTGCTGGGTGTAAGGGAATACATCCTCTACCTTTTAATCTAATATTGTGCAGTTGATTTTAATTGGACTCACTGTTAGCTCGTATATTATGACTGTGAATTGTATGATGTGTCCTTCATTCTAGTAATCTAAGTATGAATTCTTCTGTGGTGTACTCTGAATTTTGTGGCTGTCAGCAGCTCGGTACTTTTTTTTCTTATAAAAATACTGGCTTTGAGGGATTTAGAGGGAGCTCTTCGTACATGTGTAGGAATATAAAACATGTGATGAGCCACCCACTTAAATACAATGTAGATGCAGTTTTCTGTTATGACCTTCTATGCTGATAAGAGGGATTTGAAGAATAATGGATGTGGAAAACTGTGCTTATATACCCTCAGATTTCATAAATGAGGACTGGTGTTGCTTCTGTCTAATGACCCCAAAGGAGGGCATATATGGGGTTAAATGTACATATAAAATAAAAATGTATATGTAATAGGGTCAACCTAGTGATGAAGGGGCCACATGGGCATTATGTGAATAGGCATATATAGAGATCATACAATCATTATTGAGGACATGTGATTGGGAATCGGGATAATGTATTTGGGTATTTAGAGGAGTCTCTCTTATTATTATCTATATTGGAGTTGTTATCCATGCTCACATTGGTTACATGGTATGCACTGCTAGGTTTTATGTCTTTAGATCATAACATTTGATATTAGAGCTATGATTCTCAGGTTTTGCGGCTTCAAATGAGTCATCTTGGAATTTTCGCTAGGATCTTTTTTTTTGGAATTTTCAGTAGAACTGTTTTTTGGGAACTCTATATTAGATTGAGCAAAAATATCAAGGCGCGTTTGATAAAATTTTTCAGTTCTGGTTCTCTATACCTTCTGATATATACCCTGTGGAAGTTAGGTTTGTGAATGGTCCTGAAATCAATTTCAAATGAGTGATTTAGATGTATGAATGTATTTCGGTATTTGGAGGAGTTTATCCTATTATTATCTATATTGGAGTTGTTCTCCATAATCACTTTGGTGTACATTTCTGGTTTTTATGTATTAGGCTCATAACATGATAATCCAAGAGTTGTGAATTCTACTTGTATTTTCTAGTTAGAGAATTGAATTCTGGGTTTTAACTTTTACTTTTTGAGAGTCATCTTTTGTTGATCCTTTTGCCCATCACCATTCATTATATCCTCCTGCCATATAAAACGTGTTGTGCCATATCTTTGGCATGCTTTATAGCCCCAAAAGAATAAAAATAAGAGGATGTACACTTTGTTTTTCTCATATTTGTAAGTATAATTTGTGATGGTTTACGATTCTGAGGTCATATTTTTTATGAAATGGAAACCTCTGTAATAATGACACTTGTTTGTTGAGAACTTAGTCTACACAAATAATCCCCAAAACACTATACCTGGTTAGGGCTTCAAGCATTATAAAAGCTCAGAAAATAGTTTTAGAGTTTCAATTTTCCATTTCGACGATTTAGTGGGAGTATGATGATGACCATCAGGGTGTTATATACACTTTTCTTACTGTTTGGATACCACCCCTCTACTTTTTGCATGAAATTGGTTTTGCAGTTTGTGTGTGTTGGGGGGGGGGGGGGTTTCATAACTGGGCTATATTTCAACATCTACTTCCAACAAGAGGATATGTTCAGGGATTCATCGTTGTTTTATGCTAATTTTCCACTCATTTTTCTAAATTTTCTGAGACACCTCCCTGTCATGTTCTTGGTCACTGTTTGCATGCTAATGTTTTTAGCTTGGGCAGCCCTTGATGTTTAAATGAAGGGAAAGTAAAAGTAAAAGGGCATGTTTCAAACTTCTATGTCATGTTTTGGTTGGAGGCCATTTTGTGGGCATTTCTGTAATGTTCCAAATGGAAAATTAACAATGATAACAAAGACATGCAAATATATAAACACAGAAATTTTCAGAAACTTAGACACATGAACCAGAAATTTCTCCAAATCCACAAACTGGCCAAGATTTTATCAATAATGATGCTGAGGTACAAGTAATTTGAAGAAAACGCACCTGGGCTTGCACAAGGCAAGGTACAAGCCCCAGGTGATGAGTACAAGGAAGCCCAACAACTACAAAAGCTAGATGCTCCAGAAAACTGCGCTGCAGCTCCAAAACAGCACTGCTGCTAGACTTTGCCCTCTGATTTTCCTCCTCTAGACTGCCCAAAAAATTCTAGGAATTTAGGAATGTGATCCTTGCCCAAAACCCAAAAAAACCCAAAAAGAGTTTCCCTTTGTTCCAACCTTCAAAATTGGCCCTTCACAGCTTGGCCCTCTTCCAAATTCGAATTCTGTCACTGTGGCTGCTGCTATCAATCACTGCTCTCCAAACTCGAGCAATCCCCCTCCAATGGCCCTCCAACTGATTTCCCAATACCCCAGCTCTAAACTCTTCCAGCTGATGCTACCACAAATGGCTTCACTCCAATAACTGCGCCGTCATGGAGGTGATGATGCAGTCCCTGCGTGTAATGGATGTAAACTGCATATGGGCTGCTCCTACACTCCTGAAAATGGCCAAGTATCACTCCTGTAGCTCCTCCGGTCAATCCTCCAACAACTCTGCTCCACAACATCAAGGTATCTCCTCCCTCTATGCAGTGATGGCTCTAGACTGCGTCCTAGGCTCCCAGAATTGTGTAGAACCTGTAGGTAGTGTTTCCTTCGGTCTCAAAGGTAAGGAAAGCCTTCCTTGTGTGGCACTCGAAGTCCACCGAAGAAAGGTTGAGCTTCTCTCCTTGGGAAACTCTTGTGCTGAACAACACAATCTTGGCTCCGTGAAATAGCTAAGGCAATTCGATTTCTCAAATCGATAAAAGACCCCAATGACTCCTTCATTCCTTCCTTTAATAATTGCTGGCCATGCATTCCTTATGGGTCTCTCCATTAATTTGATTTTCCTTAAGGAATTCGAATTCCTTTTTCTTCTAGTGCATATTTCATGTGGGTCCCATATTCCACTAGCAACCAAATAAATTATTTCTCCTATGTCTTCCACCAAAAACTACCTTGGGTTATCCTTAATCAAAATTGTCAAAATTTATTTCCTAAGACATTAGGAAAATCTAGGAAGGGGCATTACAGTCCTCCCCTCCTGGATGTTGCTTGACCCCAAGCAAATGTAAAACTGGAGGCTACAAATTCTGCTCATTCTCCCATGTAGCATCCTCCTCCGGTAAATCTTTCCACTTGACCAATTACTCCCGGACCACTCTGTTTCTCAATTTCCTCTTCCGGGTCTCCAGTATGAGCTCTGGTGTCAAAATCAAATGCCCTCATCATCCAACAGAGGCAACTCGGTTGCTGCTACAACCTGCTGCCCCAACGCCTTTTTCAGGCACGAGACATGGAATACGTTGTGGATCCGGCTCTCGAAAGGCAGCTCCAGCTCATAAGCCACCTCACTTACTCTCCTCATCACCTAATAAGGTTCGTAGAATCGTGGCCGCAATTTTTTTGCACCCTTCTGCTTGAGTGAAGATTGTTTGTACGTCTGCAAGCGTAGGTAGACCATGTTTCCTATCTCAAACTGTCTCTCCACCCTGTGCTTATCATCATATATCTTTTGCTGATTTTAGGTCACCTGCAAATTGTTCTTAAGAGCCCGAATAATCTCTTGGCTATCTTGAACCTAGTCCTTGGCCCTCGGGGCCCTGCTGTATCAAAATACCATGTCAGAGAAAGTAAGTGCATCGTACCCATAAAGAGCTCGGAAGGGGGACATACCAATGGACATGTGATAGGTTGTGTTGTAGCAAAACTCCCTGAGATGCAACCACTTGACACACGCTCTCTGCTGCCCCATCACATAGTTGCACATGTACCCCTCCAGCCATTTGTTCACAATCTCGCTCTGCCCATCAATTTGGGGGTGATAGCTAGTGTTGGGTGTGAGCTTTGTCCCCACCAAACGAAACAACTCTTGCTAACAGCCCCCCATGAATCTACTGTCCCTGTCACTCACAATGGTCTTGGGAAGACCATGCAACCAGAAGACCTCCCGAAATAATAATTCAGCCACCTGTGAAGTTGAGGATCTCAAAGAAATAACAAAGACGTGGGCAAATTTGGTCAATATGTCGACCGCTACATAGATACAGTCCCTCCCCTGCGCAGTTGGAAGCCCGGTGATGAAGTCCATAGATACGCTTTCCCACTTCCTCTCCGGAATGGGAAGTGGCTGTAGCAAACCGGTCGGGTGTGACAAATCTACCTTGTTCGTCTGGAAATCCACACACTCCCTCACGTGCCTCAGAACATCTCCCTTGAGCCCCCGCCAAGAGAACCTCTCCCTGACAACGCGGTATGTCTTGAGAAATCCTGGGTGCCTTGCCAATGGAGAATCATGTGCTGCTTCCATGATCCTCTCCTTCAGCTGGGATCCTGGCACCAAATAGATCCAGTCCTTGTAATAAATCACATCGTCCATCACCCGGAACCGGTCATCCCTGTGTGTGCCATCCAAAATATCACAAGCCTGCCTGCCCTTGGAGTACTCAACCAATAGTTGAGCCTTCCAATCCTGCATGACATCCATCAAGGACAATGCTGCTGGTCTCCTAGAGAGGGCATCTGCCACCACATTGTGCGTGCCCTTCACATACTCAATCTCAAAATCGTAAGCTTGAAGCTTATTCAACTATTTTTGCTGCCTCTCCTCCAATGACTACTACTCTAGGAAGAGCCGATGATTGTTGTGATCAGTCTTCACTTTGAGCCGGCTGCCCACTAGATACTATTTGAATTTGGCTAGTGCATGCATCACTGCCAAGATCTCCTTGTCGTACACTGAGTACAACCGCTCATGGGGTAGCAGTTTCCTACTCTCAAATGCAATAAAATGGTCCCCTTGTGTCAAAATGGCCCCCACCCCATCACCGAAGGCATCACACTCCAGCACAAAGGGCTGCGTGAAATCCGACAAGGCTAAGACTGGGCAGCTGCCCATGACCCTCTTGAGGCGCTCAAAAGCCTCCTCTGTCACCTGCGTCCACTCAAACACTCCCCTCTTTGTCAAATTTGTAAGTGGTGCTGCAAGCTGTGAGAATCCTCTCACAAATCTCCTGTAATATGTACAAATGCCCAGGAACCCCCTTAACTCCGTCACGTTCCTGGGTGTGGGCCAATCCAGTATAGCTCGAATCTTCTCATGATGTACCTGCACTCCATCTTCCCCAATCACATGCCCCAGGCACAACATCTCCGTTAGTCCAAACTCACATTTGGACATTTTTGCATACAACTACTGCTCAAGTATGCGTAGCACTTCCTTCAAGTGTTGGAGGTGCTCCTCCCATGTCCTGCTATAAATGAGTAGAACATGTTTTATCTGGGCCAAGAGGGCTTTGTTGGCATTCTATGAATATATTTGACTTTTACCTTTGTTAATTTTCCCTCCAGAGACTTGAATAAATCTATCTAGAATTGAAAGAAATCTAGATGCTATAATAATTGAGGCACCCCTAATAATAATGTGTCATTAGCAAATTGAGCATGATTTATATTCTTAATACCTGGACCAAAGTAGATACTTGGAAGCCTTTCTCTTCGCAATTCAAGGTCTAACCTTCTGCTCAAGGAATTTGCCATTATGATGAATAAAAAAGGGGAAAGAGGGCAACCTTGTCTCAGGCCTCCTGAAGCTTTAAAAAAACTCACGAGTCTTCCATTGACCAAAGGAGAGATCCAAGGGCTTGAAATGCAAGTTGCTACCCACTACAACACTTGTTCTTCAAACTCGAATTTTTTCATCACTTCAAAGAGAAACTTATGTCGAACTAGGTCAAAAATGTTAGGCATGTCAAGTTTAATAATCATCCCCTTTTCACCTTGAACTTTACTTGAATGGATTGCTTCTTGGACAAGGACTATGTTATCCACAATTTGTTATTTCCCACAAATCCTCCCTGGTTTTCTGATAGCAACTTTGATAAGAGAGGCTTGATTTGCACTGCTAGAATTTTAGAAATCAACTTGTAAGACATATTACAAAGGGATATAGGTCTAAAATTAGAGGAGGAAGGGTTGACCTTTTTTGCGACCAAAGTGAGAAAGGATGAGTTGATACCCCCTCTAATATACTTATGCATGATGGAATAATCGATCATTTTGCAAAGGTCAAATTTAATGATATCCCAACATTGCTAATAAAAATGTGCTGAGAAGCCTATTGCTATACAAACTAGCAGACCTGGTGAAAAGACAATAGCTAGAAGGCACAACAATACCTTGGGACAGAGGCCCACTATCACCACAGCCTAAGTCCCCTACTCTTCTCGGATTTTCGCCAATGGGAGGAGTCCTAGTATTCCTCACTTGTGATAGATGTGTTTCTATGATAGGTTTAAAGTGAGGGAAGGTGGCTCATTCAATGTAAAGGTTCAATAAATGTGCGAGCTTTGGGAGAAGCTAGTAAGACTTTCCACGAAAATCCCTTGAAAAGAAGGCTACACGAGACCTAGGGTTGAGATATATGATGAGATATGAGTGCATCCAAGGTCAAGGTAGACAAGAAAATGAAATGTAAGATTTATTTCAATAAGTACTAAAGCACATGCCTTCAAAGAATCCCCAAGTTGAAGGATTAACTACTAGGGTTCGCTCTTGATGCAACAACTAGGGCATCCAAATTTATGGAGAATCCACTGTGGGAATTCCACCAAAATTTGAGGACCCCTAGAGGAGACACAAAGGTAGATTTCTATTCGAGAGAAACTCAAAAATTCCTCCTCCATTGGAATTCACACCAAGACCTAGGGGGGCCCCTTATCCTTAAAGGGGCGAATTTAGGAAGAGAAAAGAAAGAAAAATTATGGATTAAATCCAAGTTTGACCACCAAGGGTCTTGACTAGTGCCTATACCATTGGGTGTATGGAGTCATGGGTCCTTATAATTGGCTAAATTGACCTTCAAGGATGCTAAAAGAGGAAGCTTTAGTTACTGCTTTCAACAATTATCTTCTTAGTATTAGTTGATGAGGTTTCATGGATTAAATGCTAAGTTGCACGAAACGGGGAAACGGAAACGAGTTTCCGAAACGGGAAGTGATACGAAATGCGACCTCTCCAAATTTTGGAAACGGGGAAACACGATATATATATATATATATATATATATATATATATATAATTTAAATTTATATGAGAATTTAGGACATTTAAGAAATGTGATATGAAATCATACAAGTTTAAAACATACATGATAAATCATATATTCAAAGCATAAACTATTACAAATTTACAAGTTACAACACATTTACTCATGAATGATGATTGATAATAGAAACATAATGAAAATAGCAATATCGGAATATCCAAACCCAACCTTTATTATATACTAAAATCTCAAAATCAACCTTTATTATATATATGAGGCTGCAAGTACAATAAATTCAAAAGACTACTACTCATTATCAGAATCCTCATCAAATATAGCATCAGAAGCATGCTCAACAGTGGATGGTGTAGCTGAAGAAGATGTTTGGCCAATTCCACTCCTATGATCTTGGTCCTGAGGCGTCGTTTTGCGTATCTCTCACCTGTGGATGGTGTGTGTGTGAGGATTGCGGTATCAAGAGTTTCAGCTTTCAAGTAAGTTACTGAGTCCACAATCTTATTTGGTATCGGAGCCCTGTTTCTGATTCTGTTATGGCTAATCTTTTACGCACTTTCTCCAACATTGATCGTAAAGTAGTCAATGAAGTAGCTTCTCGTTCGGAAGAAACTGATGTTGATCATGAAGTAGTGGCTAATCCTGAAACTTGGAATCCCCCGCCTTTACATGCTACTGATATTTATAAGTTGCCTATGACTTTCCTTTTTAAGTCTAAGTCTTTTTTAAAAGAAGTCGAGGTGACTATAAAAATTTCTGGTCCGTCTGTTCAAATTGTGTCTTTAAACTTGTTCTCAAAAGATGAAATCAAGAAGTTTAAACAATATGTTGCAGACAAAAAGTATAATTATCTTCATTTTGGCGGAATTCGTATAGGCCTTGCCCCTCTGTTTCGTCATGGTATCAATACTCCCTGTATTGCAGAAGTATTTGATACTCGTCATCAGACCTATGATCATGCACGTATAGGTACAATAATGGGAAACCTGTCCACTGGCTGTCAATATGGAACTATTTACCCCGACTATGCTATCAGTCTCTCAGACCCTCATCTCCAAGACTGTTGGAAGTTAATTACTGGAGTCCAAGGACTTAGTCTGATAGATGACAGTGAATATTTGTCTGTTTTAGTCCAAACATCATTCCAATTGACTAACACTGCTCATCCAAAACTGAAACAGCCTGTGCTTAAAGATTGTGTCACGGTAGGACAGTCAAATGCCCAAGTAGAAGGCGCCATATATAGTCCTGAAGAATTGCCTAGTGATTGGTATTTCCAGTATAAGTCTCTGGCCGACACAAAGAAACCTGAGTCTAAATTGAAAAGAATTGCTATTGCTGATGGTCATGTCAAATTAATCCCTCCAAAGCAAGAGATACAGAGACCTTTGTTTAAACCCCGAAGATATGTTGTACCTATTAATCAAAATGAATCATCCTCATCAAGAAGGAGTAATGTCTCTCCTATGTGTGAAATATTTTCTGAACCTGAGTTAAGTTCAACTGACTTGTATATACCGGAAAGCAAACCTTTCCTCCCTGTACAAAAAATGCATCGTATTTCCCATATTTCTTTCAGTCCTCAAGAAGAGTGGCAGCATGCAAACCATCGGTTTGTTAAAGGTGGTAAGTGGCCTCCAAAAACAAAGTTTTGCACCACTTCCTCGATGTCTAAACAACCTACTACGAGAGCTGATTGCGCCCCTCTTATTGAACATAATGTAAATAATCCCAAGGATCTTGATGAAGTATATCAGATAGGAAACTATCTGACTACTTGGTGTGCCCATGCAGAAGATGTCCTAGATAATTTAGGATCTCAATCTAAAGAAATTCTAGCCAATCTAAAGTTACTCCAAGAAGAACAACAAAACGATAAGGCTAGGAAAGAAGCAAAAGCAAGAAAGAAGAAAGAAAAAGAAAGCAGAAGAAAGTTATTTAAGAGTCCTAATTTTTCTATGGATACACAAAATTATTGGGAATTAGATGAAGTTGAATATAGCAGTATTGAATCAAGTGCTCAAGCAGCAGAAAGGGTAAAAGAAACTCCTTTTAGTCAAAAGACATTCTTTGAAAAAAGTCTTGAATCTGTTCATCCGATAAAATCAAAAAGTGAGTTAGCCACCCTTGAAGACGCAGCAAAGAAATTTCCATCTTTTATCTTACCTTCCCTACAAAAAGCCCATTTCATAAAAGATCAAGTCAAATATCCTCGAATAGAGGAAGATCTTTTTGCAACTAGTTCCACTGGTTATGTTTTAGATCTTGAACAGTCCAAAAATCCTGCTGAATCAATTCGCATATGGATTGGTGCATTATATCAAATGCAAGTCATTTCCAAACTCAATAATGAAGCTATTTTTTATCTAGCTGAAAAAAGAATGGCTGGAATAGTTTATGATTGGTGGATGACCCCTTCTGCAGAAGAAAGACAAAATGTGATGAATGCTGGTCTTGCCACTTTAGAACTCCTGTTAAAAACCCAGTTTGTTCCAGAACCTGTTGATGAAAAGAAACAGTTAATAACTGATTTGGCTAGAATGGAGTTAAAAGATGTAAAATTCCTCCAGGAATTTGGAAATGATTATATGGGTAAAGTTTTTAAAGCCAATCTCAGTAATGATTCAGTTCAAAAAGTGTCCTTTTTATCAAAGCTGCTAGGAAACCTTGGTGACCTAATTCTTAAAGATATTGAAGTTCAAAATAAGAGCATTGATCAGATTTATTGGATTGATTTATTGTTTAGATGCTCTGAAAAGGTCAAATATCTGTGCTGGCAGAAGAAAGCTTCTGAGTTTTCTCCAGGCTTAGATGTCTGTAAAACTGTCTTACCATGGACTCCTTTCAAGAAAAGGAAATCAAAAAGATATGGTAAGTACAGACCTAAGCGAGTAGCTCATCCTAAGAGACCTTTCAAGAAATACAGATATTTAAAAAAGCGGCGACAACAGCCCAAATCTAATGCTTGTTTTATCTGTAAGCAAGAAGGTCATTTTGCCAAAAAATGCCCAAAGAGCTCCTCTAATAAACTCAAAGCCTGTGTTGATGTTGAAGATTTTGTGGATACCTGGTCCATGGTAGACTCTCAAGATGATGTGTCAGAAGTTTACATTTTGACAGATGCTTCTCTATCAGATGTTGATGCTATGTTAGAGTTATCTCAAAAAATGAACCGTTGCTATGATTCTGATTGTGACGATACTGAAGAATTACATTATAGTGACATTTATTCTGATGACTCTACTTCTGAGACTTCGGAGTCTGCTGATGATATCATTTCACTTGCCCCCTCCTCTCTTGTAGATACTCCTTCCATCCCTCTACCATCTCCATCACCCTCAGTAACTCCTATTTTTAATACTCTTTGTCCCTATCCCAAAAACATATCGCCGTCCTCTGCTCTTCCTCTCCCGTCCCTTGAAGAGTCCTCTTTTCTCAAAAAGATTGTTAAAACTAACAATCTCTTGTATATACCTGTCGAAGTTCAAGTTCGCAATCACTGGATTGCTGTCCATGCTTTTATTGACACTGGTGGCTCCAATAATCTGGCCCGTCCTTCTCTGTTCAAAGGCCTTTGGAAGCCCCTAAATCATATCTTAGTTTCCGAAACCATTGGTGGTTCTGTCTCCCTCACCCATTATGTTGATAATATTTCTTTAAAAGTTGGGGGGAGCATTGTAAAAATTTTTGCAGTCCAATACTATGACACTTCTACAAGTTTGTCTCTTGGAATGCCTTTTCTCTCTTCGGTTCTCCTTGTCACCATTAGTGAGGACAAGTTGATTCTAAACATAAAAAAGAGTGCAATTTCTGTTCCTAGACTTACGCTGGCTAATTCTGAGGCACAAAAGCAAAATAGCCAGAAGAAAATTGGGACTAGAAGACCGGCTAAAGATTCTAATGATTGGTTAGAAGTTCTTCAAATTTATGAAGATCGCACTCAAAAGAAAACAAAGCAAAAGGCAAACATCAATCCTGACTGGTCTCAAGAACAACTGCAAATATATGAAGAGTTGTTAAAAAACTGTTCTGAAAATCCGCAAGTATTTTGGTCAGTCGAAAGTCCACAGCAGGAAATAATTACTCTCCATGATAATGGTGTTAAAGGCAAACTGATTCCTTGCACTCCATCAGATGAAAAGGAAATCAGAAAACAGATTGAGGAACTTCTGCAATTACAGTTGATTGAACCTAGTGAGTCTCATTATTCTTGTTCAACTTTTCTTGTGAGAAACCATTCTGAAATAATTCGTGGAAAAACTAGGATGGTAATAAATTACAAGCCGCTAAATGCTATTACCAAAAGTTTTAATTATCCATTACCCAGACAAGAGACTATAATGCAGAAGATTCAAAACAGTCAGATCTTTAGCAAATTTGATATGAAGTCTGGATATTATCAAATTCAAATAAAAGCTGAAGATAGACATAAGACAGCCTTTACATGCCCCGCTGGATTCTTCCAATGGAAAGTTGTTCCTTTTGGTTTGAAAAATGCCCCTGCATTTTTTCAAAGAAGAATGGATTTTATTTTCGGAAAATATGATTTTATTACTGTATATATTGATGATATCCTTGTACATAGTTTTGATATTGAAAGTCATCTCCAGCATCTTAATATTTTTCTAGATGAAGTTCGTCGACACGGAATTGTGCTATCAGAGAAGAAGATGGTTTTATTTCAAACCAACATTGATTTCCTTGGCATCCATATCAATGAAGGAAAAATACAGATGCAGCCTCATGTTTTAACCAAGATGTCTGATTTTCCAGATAAACTGTCTGATAAAAAGATGATTCAGAGATTTCTTGGTGTATTAAATTACATTCATAAATATATCCCAAGATTATCTGAAAAAACAGCTCCTATTAGGTAGCATTTAAATTCTGGGTGGTCTGATGAAGCTACCAAAGCTGTTAGATTTCTTAAAGAAGAATGCAAAAATTTACCACAGCTTAAGCCCCCAGGAAATGGTTATTTAATATTACAAACTGATGCCTCTGATTCTTATTGGGCAGCTGTTTTATTTGAAAAACGAGAATCTGGAGAAGAAGAATTGTGTGCTTACTCATCAGGTGAGTTCTTACCTCATCAAAAGGGTTATTTCGCCGCTGAAAAAGAAACCCTTGCCATTTTTAATGGAATTCAGAAGTTTGAAGTTTATTTGGCTCCTGCTAGATTTTTAATCAGGACAGATTCTATGAATTTCACCCATTTTTTATCTTCTAAGATCTCTAGACAGTTAGCTAGAGGTAGACTGTTAGCATGGCAGATTTGGTTCCAGATGTATGAATTTGACGTCGAATGGGTGCCTGGTATTTCAAATTATTTGGCAGACTCTCTTACACGAGATATGAACAAGATGCATATTTCAAATTCTAGCATGAGAACAGATCTGTTTGAATTACCCGGAAAGACTTCTGCTGATGACAATTTTCAAACTTTTGTAAAGAGATTTCATATTTTAGAATTGGTTCTTGATGATGTTGTTATAACAGTCTCATTGTTTTGCAGAAGAAATCAAGAGTTCATATGTTGTATGGTAGAGTTGGATTGTCTGGATGAGCTACGTCTTAACTGTATGAGAAGATCTATTGGATCTATTTCAGCACCCTTGAGTGATCTTGACTAGATTATAGTACTTGCCCATGATAAAGTCTGTAACAATGAATTATCACCGATTGATTTCGATTTCTTCCACGTTAAATGTTGATATAGAAGAGCTCATTGACTGCTGAAAGGTTTCATATCTCTTCAAATCTGCATCTTTTGACGGTCGGAAGAGGCCTATCGTTATAGCTCTAATGTATTTTGAAAATTGCTACGTTTCAATTGTTTAGATTTTTTGAAAATTTGATTGATTTCCGGGGAGATTCAGATTTAGTTTATGCAGATGTGCCATTGAAATGCGATAATACTGTAGGTTGAAAGATCTTTATAAAGATTCATTGCACTTTTCTACGCTGTTGATTATCGTTTATAGAAATGAGAGATAATAAACTTGCATAAGCGGTGCCTAGAGAAGTTTGATGAATTTTCTTAGCTCGATAGTGAAGAAGAAGGTAAAGATTGCCATATTCAAAGAATTTCATCTATTATGTTTTCAGACTAATCAGTTCTAGAGATGCTGTAAAATATATATATAATTTAAATTGTTTCATATCGTGGCGACTATAGCATTATTAAATATATAGTTCGATGTGGGTTGATGTTGTTTGTTTAATCAAACTTTGTTATCTAACATGTAGAAATGAAGAATGTCTGATTTGGGATGATAAGAGATTCGAGTCTTCGTCACTAAATAGTTGGATTCAATGTCGTCAACACTCTACACAGTTCGTGATTTTTAAGCCTGAGCCGTAGTATATGGTGCTGGAGTTAGCGCCTGCCCTCATATTAATTTCCGTAAAAATAAGAAAGATTCCTTTCTTGACATTGAAGTTGATCCTTTAGCTTATCTCAGTAAATGGACCAAATCAACTGACAGATATCTGTTTCCACAACAGAATCTTTTCGTCACTAAAGATATTGTTAAGCTACAGACCGGACAATCATCTAAAGGAGAATCATCACAATCTGCCAAAAGAAAAGGAATCGTCACGGAAAAGGCTGCTACAGCAAAAGAAAAAGCAAACGAATCTAAAGACAAAGGTACTGTTTTTATAGATATCTATCAAGATGCTCAACAACCTGACGAGTCTGAGTGGGAATCTAAGTACCTAGAAATGCTTTACTCCAAGTCCTCATCATCACCTTCGGAATATCCAAGTGATTTTGAACTCGGTGAACAGGAAGACAGTGACAGAAGTCCAAAAGGACCATGGTGAAGCATCTTTGCTTTTTTTTAGTGCGCTGTATTATTGTACTCGAGAATATTGAGTAGACACCGTCTGGGCCAGAAATCCCTGACAGGACCCTCAATAGTCTCTTTAGTTTGCCTATATATTGGTGTGTTTTGGTTTAAATAAGATTGTGGACTCAGTAACTTACTTGAAAGCTGAAACTCTTGATACCGCAATCCTCACGCACACACCATCCACAGGTGAGAGATACGCGAAACGACGCCTCAGGTCTTCAACTTGCCTTACAATCTCCTTTACGTGATCTTGGAAGAACTGTCCTCAGACAGGCGGCCTAGAAGGCTTCAAATTATTTCAAGCAAAATGTTACACACCATATGATGCCACAGAGCAGAGCGTTAAAGCTTCTGAACTCTTATAGCTTTACAACACACAATACTCACAACTCACAGCTCGCTACACACAACTCTGCCCTAACTAAACCAAAACACACCAATATATAGGCAAACTAAAGAGACTATTGAGGGTCCTGTCAGGCATTTCTGGCCCAGACGGTGTCTACTCAATATTCTCGAGTACAATAATACAGCGCACTAAAAAAAAGAAGCAAAGATGCTTCACCATGGTCCTTTTGGACTTCTGTCACTGTCTTCCTGTTCACCGGGTTCAAAATCGCTTGGATATTCCGAAGGTGATGATGAGGACTTGGAGTAAAGCATTTCTAGGTACTTAGATTCCCACTCAGACTCGTCAGGTTGTTGAGCATCTTGATAGATATCTATAAAAACAGTACCTTTGTCTTTAGATTCGTTTGCTTTTTCTTTTGCTGTAGCAGCCTTTTCCGTGACAATTCCTTTTCTTTTGGCAGATTGTGATGATTCTCCTTTAGATGATTGTCCGGTCTGTAGCTTAACAATATCTTTAGTGACGAAAAGATTCTATTGTGGAAACAGATATCTGTCAGTTGATTTGGTCCATTTACTGAGATAAGCTAAAGGATCAACTTCAATGTCAAGAAAGGAATCTTTCTTATTTTTACGGAAATTAATATGAGACTGAACTGCTAACTCAACACCATCTAGAAGCTCGAGCTTAAAAATCTGAAACATATTGACCGAGTGTTCAATACAGCATTGAATCCAATATTTACAAATATGATTGAGGCCATGAATCTCTTGCCATCCTAAATCAAAGCTGACTGCTGAACACACATGATTAGATAACAAAAGGCTGATTAAACAAACAACATCACTGGTCCAGTTGCCATGTTTAATATTAACTGTAATTAAAGCCTTTTGATTAATGAGCAATTTTAGGGCTTTATTATTATCTTGACATCTTTCTAAGGCTTTGATTAGCTGCAATTTGTCTGAAAGCCTTAATAGATGAAATTCTTTGAGCCATGACGAAATCTTTTTTATTTCTTCTTCATTATCAGCTAAGAAAGATTCATCAAACTTCTCTGGACCGAAAACTTGTGCAAATGGATTTGGTACAATTGGCTCTCTCATTTCTATACTTTGATAATCCCAGGGCGTAGAAAAAGTTCTGAGATACTGCAAAGATCTTTCAATACACTGTGTTGTCCTGACCTGTGGCTTTTTTCTGCATAAGCCATTATGAATCTCCCAATCAGCAAATTTTTCAAAAATCTCATATTGGGGAAAAGTATGAGTACTTTCAAAATACTCAGTAGAGCTCTGCAGATAAGCTGCTTCCATTTCGTCAAAAAGATCTGGAATTTGAAGAGATATGAGAAACCTTTCAACCAGATCATGAATATTAATTTCTTCTATATCCAACATTTTGGCATTAGTGTAAATAGCAAAAGAGAAATCAACTGATCCAATCAGCTGATAATAATTCAATGTTTGCAGAACTTTTATCATGGCTGGGGTATATAATCTAGTCCAAAGATCATCAAGAGTTTTGAAATAGATCTTCACTTTCATATTTGGTAAAGGATAAACTTTAACCAATTCTTCATCTAGACCAAGTCCAATACCAACATTTTTAGACTGCCATGCTTGACAGCGCTGAATCCATTGATTTCTTCTCAACCGAAAACCAATGAGTTTTTTGATTTGCCAAGCAACATCATCAAGAACCAATTCTAAAATATGAAATCTCTTTACAAAAGTTTGAAAATTTTCATCAGCAGAAGTCTTTCCGGGTAATTCAAACAGATCTGTTCTCATGCTAGAATTTGAATTATGCATCTTGTTCATATCTCGTGTAAGAGAGTCTGCCAAATAATTTGAAATACCAGGCACCCATTCGACGTCAAATTCATACATCTGGAACCAAATCTGCCATGCTAACAGTCTACCTCTAGCTAACTGTCTAGAGATCTTAGCAGATAAAAAATGGGTGAAATTCATAGAATCTGTCCTGATTAAAAATCTAGCAGGAGCCAAATAAACTTCAAACTTCTGAATTCCATTAAAAATGGCAAGGGTTTCTTTTTCAGCGGCGAAATAACCCTTTTGATGAGGTAAGAACTCACCTGATGAGTAAGCACACAATTCTTCTTCTCCTGATTCTCGTTTTTCAAATAAAACAACTTGAGACATAATTATTGGCATCTCCCTATTAATGCACGCCCGACCTTGCGCCGAATGGCTGGCATAAGAGATTTAGCCGCTTCTTTCTCCTGAAGCCATAGTTTGTGGAAGCCAGAGAGAGAGAATTCCTCCACAACAATGTGTGTCAAATGAACTCTAAGTCTCTCCAATATATAGGAATCTTTGGGGGTGTGTGACACGTCCTTTAAGACATTTAAGTCTATATTTTTTTCTAGGCCGACCTAGCACATAAGTGGAATAAATTCAAAGTATATGTTCTGCTCATCCGATCAAGATGATCTTTAGATCAATCTTACACCTCTCCGAAAGAGGAATCCAATAAAAATATTGGGATCGTCATCTGAGCAGCACAACCCGGAGTTTGGACCTAGTTGTCCAATTTTAACAATATCACACACAACGCTGTCCTCCTAGCTACTTGGTTCTTCATAGAGAGAGCAAAAGTGATGAACAACCTCCTCTTTGATCTATGAGAAATCTAAAATTAGTTTCCCATCCACATAGATTGAATTTATATTATTTTTCCAAGTTCTTCTTGTGGCTTGATAATGATTGGGATTTTTATCTCCTGCTTGAAGCCACAAGCTATGGGATTTGAGTTGCCATTCTTCCTCTTCTTCTCTAAGAGCCTTGTGATATCTATCAAAAGTTTCCTTTTCTTCCAGCAGGAGCTCCTTCGAGATGGGAAGCCACCCCATTTGTTGTTTTATTGCCTCTAACTGATTTCTATGAATAAGAACTTTATTTTTAGATTTGAAGTAATTTTCCTGGCCCATTGTTTTAAAACCACTTTTGTGTCTCTAATTTTCTGTTCCTAAATAAAAAATGGACAACTTGTTATCCATTTCCCCCAAGCTTGCTGAACAAGTTCCCAAAATCTAGGCTTATGAAGTCATAGTGGATTAAATTTGAAAGGTAAAGGGCCATGATCCACTACAGGCTGAATTTCTAAGGAAATAGGATGGTGCATTAGAGGAAATTTCAACCTAAAAGTGCCCATGAAATTTTCATATAATTTCCATGTCATAATATGTAAACCAATCAAAATCCTTTAAATTTAAAAAGAGGTAAATGTAAATATTTTGGAGGGGAAATAAGAAAAACTATTCTTTTTAATTGTATTTTGGCTTATCTCCTTATAGGTTTACTCAAATTTCAAGTGTAGACACTCGTTGGATGCGAAATTAAATTTCACATCCAACGAGTACCCATTATGCATACTTTTGAGAAGACCCACATTGATAAAAATTGAAGATACAATTAAAAAAAACGTGGTAAAAAAATACAATTAAAAAGGTACTTTTCTTTTTTTCTCTCCAAAATTCATAACTCTTATTTTATTATTTTAACTATTATTTTATTATTTTCCGTTGGAGGCCATTTTTTGGCTAAAATTTCCTCTAATGATTGGAACCACTCCAAGACAATTTTAGAGGAAACTAGCAGATTTTGATTGAAGAAACAATTGGCTATAATAAAGTGATTCAGTCTTGCAGCTATGTGAATTGGGCTTATTCAATTAGTCCACATATATTTGTTTTCCTGAGACTTGATAGCTATCAAACCCAATTTACTGATAAGGCCTTCCATCTGCTCTTGAAAATGGTCTATAACAGGGGCCCCTACTTTCTTTCCCATGGATGGAGAGTAGTGTTAAAGTCGCTTCCCAAAATACACTCTTGGCTCCAATTTGAGTCCTCTAGCATTTGCAAGGAAGACCAACATTCTATATTTTCTTGATAATGGATTGGCATAGAAAAATTGAAGAAACAACATATATTTTG
Organism: Pinus albicaulis; assembly: GCA_034641835.2. Lineage (NCBI taxonomy): Eukaryota > Viridiplantae > Streptophyta > Pinopsida > Pinales > Pinaceae > Pinus > Pinus albicaulis. The sequence goes on from CM076582.1 coordinate 1,218,327,224, forward strand.
AGAATGTAAATTCAAAAGTCAAACTGCGAGCTAGTGAACACTAGATTGACAAGAGAGGAAGCAAAAGTGAAGAGAAGACCACATAGTGCACAAACCTCCTGAGGCTCCTCGGGAATTTCTTGTCCGAAGTTCACATCCTTTCCATAAATTTGATTATTTTTGGAGAACATCTTGTTCCCCCAATTTAGTCTCTTGGAGAACGAGGACCAGAGGTTCTTATTTTTTAACCATGCTCTTAACTTCATCCATTCTTTTTTTTATTCTTAATCCTTTGCAATTCCAGGAGAGGACTTTCATCATTTACTTGTGGGTTTAGAGCCCCCTTGTACAGGGGCAGGGTCACTTCCTTCTCTAGTTTGCTTGAGAATCTTTGAGAAAGTTGCTTCTAAAAACCTTCGGGAACCCAACTCTTTATCTTTCTTTGCGTGTGCGCTTCTCACTTCCCGATTTGTTCACTGTCCCACTTTCCTATGTGGTTTTTCTGTAATTTCCCTTTCACCTTCTGATTTTTCATTTGTCGATCCATAGATAGGAGATCCTTGTGGGATTCTAGTATTTTTGGGGGAGTGAAAGACTTCCTCCTCCATTTTGGTTTCTTCCTCCATATCAAATCTGTTCCCAAACAGTGATATCCTCCAAGGGAGGCATCTCAACATTTTGGCCCTCCGAGCTCGCGCGCTGAGAGTCTGCTAGAGGAATCTTCTGATGGGTTGAATCTGGAATTTCCCCATCTTCATCTACCAGGTTCAAGGATTCAAATTTATTCCTGCCCGGGCCTTGAGCTTACTTGAGCAAGATTATTCACATGTAGTGGCCATTTTTTTTGGAGAAGAGGGGGCTTTAGATCCCAATCCATTGCCTTCCCAAGGTTTTGCAGCTGCACTCTGCTTCAGAATTCCCTTTCTTCATTTTAGCTGTTGCCACTGATCACCCTGTTTGTTATTTTTTGGGTCTCTTCCATCTTTGGACATCTATGGGCAAAATGCCCATATTCATTGCAGATCTTACATTTGAATGGTAGCTGGTCTTAATCTATTTCCCAACAAATTAAGCCTGCACTGTTTGGAACGAGAACATGATATACTTTCATGCATGCTTTTCATGTGCTGAAAGGCTTAATGGACCCATTGTAGTTTGATTGGTCTTGATTCAAGTTCTTATCTACTTGCATATTGTATCTCATCCAGGCTGAGATTTGCTTCTAATTTACCCTTGCTATATATCATGTATTCTTTCCATGTATGTTACCTATACATTGTCTGCAAAACTGAAGGATCTTTGTTAAATAATTTTGGAAAAATATTGGAGAAAGAGAATGCATGCTGTATTCTTGAAAATTGGAAAAACTAAGCAATTCAAGGTATAAAGCTATCAATGATGATGGCCTTTACTGAACACAGGATATTTTGGTAATGAACATGCAACTGCGTCAACTTTAGATTCAGAAGGATGGCTAAGAACTGGGGATCTCTGTTACTTTGACGAGGAAGGTTTCCTTTTTGTTGTGGACAGATTAAAGGAATTGATAAAGTATAAAGGATACCAGGTACTTTACTTTTATGCTAACACAGAACGAATTTAATGCATGCTTAGAGTCTTAGGTTGGTTTCTCTAGCTTATTCACACACCACCATCCTCTTGCAGGTTGCTCCGGCAGAGTTAGAGGAGTTGCTGTTGTCTCATCCTGAGATTTCAGAGGCTGCTGTTATACCGTAAGTGACATTGACTAATACACATATACTCGCGCAATTAATAGATGTTTTCTCAGAAAATTAACACACGCACAACAAACATATTACTTGTAGTATCTCTTTAACCTATGCTGATTTTTTCATCCCAGATTTTTCTTTATTTCCAGCCAAGGTTCTTTAGATGAATCTTTTATTTGAGTGGTTTGGCATGGCAGGTATCCTGATCAAGAAGCGGGGCAAATACCGATGGCATTTGTTGTAAGGAGTCATGGCAGCAACCTTAGTGAAAGGGATGTAATAAACTTTGTTGCAGAACAGGTGATCTGAAGCACTTGACATTCAAGTAAATGCGTTAGATCTTTTGTTGGGGAGTCATAGAGATCTTATGTGCTGGCATCTGAATGCAGGTTATACACTACAAGAAGATACGCCGAGTGGCATTTACAAGTTCCATACCCAAAAATGCATCTGGCAAAATTTTAAGAAAGGATCTAATTGAGAAGAATGTTCCCACCTCAAGGTTGTGACACCCTCTTTATTTGGGAGAAAATATAAAAGGTTCTATTAAGAATCTACCGGCATATAAATGCTGGCTGCAAATATGTGCAGGTTCAACTTCCAAACTTCAGCTGGAAAATTCTTGAGAAAGGATCACATTGGGAAGGATATCCCTACCTTTATACTGAAAACAATTCAACCTTGATGACGCTTAAGAGATAAATTTTTATTCCATGCCCGAAGGGCCTGCAGATATGCTTTTTATGTTAAAAAATCATTTAATAGGGTTTGTAATACTTAGACTTTATAAAAAACGGTTTTTTTTTTTTATGTTAAAAAATCATTTAATAGGATTTGTAATACTTAGATTTTATAAAAAACGATTAAGGACAGCAAGGTATTTCTTCAGAAGTCATGTCCTGTATGCATTGTCCATTACACAGCAAAGATGCTTCGATGTGGAACTAATACCTTCATGATCATGCTTTCCTTCGGCACAACCCTGACATACACCTTCATGATCATCTTTGAAGTCGAGCATATCTGTGACCGCATTCCTTGCTTCGGGAAGGGCTTTATAATGAAGGTGTGCAAACCTCCGGTGCCATAACTCGGATTGAAGAGTTGTGTTACATCTCATGGCTCCCAACGAACTTTCTCCAACCTGATAGAGTGTATCAACCCTGAAACCAAGAGTGAATGCTTCTTTAAAGTTCCTCTTCCAAATGCATACCTTTCGATCTATGAATTCACCTTGAATCCTTTGTCTTCCATTGCCGAGATAGACACTAGATTCTTCTTCAAGTCAAGCACGTACAACACATCTTGCAAATAGAGGACTTGACCTTGATATAGATGAAGGGTCATAGTCACTGTCCCTTTCACGGGATAGGTGGCATTGTCTCCAAGGATAATTTCCAAATTTGTATCCTTTTCAATCAAATCAGAGAGGGCCTCTTTATATCCAGTGAAGAGCCTTGAGGCACCACTATCAATCAGCCAGTTATCCAGGGTGTCGGAAGGAGATGTAGCAGAGAGGGAAGATATAAGAATATATTCATTTTTCTTATTATCAACAACATTGGATTCATCATACCGGGAGTTCCTTGACCTCTTGAAACGTTGATCATTTCCATTTCCATTTCGATCAGAGGGAGCCTTCCTCTTTCCTTTGAACCTGTTGTTCCTTTGATTTCCATTCCCCCTGAAGTTGTTTTTGTTGTTGTAGTCATCATCTCGACGAGAGTCCCTTTTGTTAGGGCACTCTCTAGCAGAGTGACCAAACTTGTTACAATTGTAACATCATCCCTTCCTTCCCTTGGGCCCTGCTCTTCCATGATTTTGATTTTTCGGACCAGCATCTTTCTTATTCTTTGCATGAGCGGTGATGGCAGTAGGGTCACTTCCATTCCCATTTGACGAATGGTCTCTCTCCATCATCCTTGTCTCCTCTTGAGTGCATCTCATCAACAATTCATCAAAATCAGGAATTATATTATTATTGAGAATAGTAGTATTAAATACATACCATGGTCGGGGAAGTCCTCCAAGAGCAATGAGAGTGAGCTCTCAGTCAGTTATGACCTCTCCAATAGCTAAGAGATCATTCTTGATTTCGGTGAGCCTCATGAAATAAGATTGGATGGACTCTCCCTTGTCCATCTTGATGTTCTTCAACTTGTTCTTCAAAAAGAGAATTTGATTAGCATTGCTAGGCCTGAACATGCCAACCAACTTATCATACATCTCCTTAGATGTGCCCAGCTTGGAGATATAAGCAACCAAGTGCTTATGAATAAAATCCTTGACTATGTTTTTCGCCTTGTTTTCCCCTTTCTTGTACTTTGTTTAGTGGCATCCGGTGCATTTGATGGAGGCTCAGTGATCTTCCCTTGCACATAATCCATAACATCTTGTTCCTCCAATGTCAGATCCAAGGAAATTTTTCAAGCATGAGAATCAAACTTATCATTCAACTTGTCATCAGATTTGAAGTATGATGAGGAAGCCATTGACCCTGGTCCTTGTCTATTCAAACTTTCAGTGATTGCTCTTCTCACTCTTGCTTGGGCTTTGCTTTCACCTTAGCTTTGATACCATGTTAATTTTAGTTAACCATTGTATGTTCTATGCTTTCAGCAATTTACTTCAATCTTTCTTATTAGCCCAATTCAATTTCCAGATATGCAATCACATAAACATTGACAGTAAATGCTGATGGAACATAAATAAATCGACAGGAGACAAGCCAAGACGAGACAATAATTTGGTGGATGCTATGGAAAAACCCCAATGCGGGGAAAATCCTTTGATCAAATCTTCCTATTATTCTTCAAATTCAGCAGAGAGAGAAAGTACAATTTACAACAATCCACAGGATGCCCTAGCCAGCAAAGTCAACGCTGGTCAAGCCAGCTAATCAGCGTCCAATGAGGCTCCGTCAAACCAAGTCAAAATAGGCCTCCAATCAGAGTCAAATACAGCCCAAAAAAGTCTTGAAATACGGTCAATGCAGTGATCAAATTCTACGGTCAAATCAACATTCAAACCTGTAGTCAACATCAGTCAAAGTCAATGTTGCTCCTCAGTTTCTGTGCCTCCAGTTGCGGCCTCTCAAAATCGGAATTGTGACCCAAAATAGAAGTCAAATAACAAGTGTTGACCCAAAGTCAACGCTGGTTAACGCTGTCCAAAAAAGCCCTAAACAATATGAAATCTTCAGCAAGTCCTTCACACGTGCAGAGGAGAGAGAAGAGCCTCTAAGGCTGTACGATCCAATCAGATGAGAGAGAGATGTGTGTGATGAGATTATGTCTCTCCTTTTTATATCCATCACTGAGGGTGTGTGACACATCTTTTGGGGTTTGTGAGGCTACATAACAAATGTGGCCGATCTTGACAAATTGCACGAGTGTGGAAAATAAATTCAAAATCCAACTTCTGCTCATCCAAACAAGATAATCTTTAGATCAATATTGCACCTCTCCGAAAGAGGAATCCAAAAAAAATATCATCTCCATCATATGAGCAATGCAACATGGAGTTTGGCCCTAGTTTCCAAATTTAACACATTTTGGCACACTTTCTCTTTGTGCTTTGTTAACGGTCTCCGGGAAAAAGTTTGTGGTAATGACTTTTAGTTTTATTGCTACTATCATAGACCATTCCTAGTGGTAATGGAATGAGATCCATTTCAATCACGCAGCGTGTAAATCAGAACCCTAGTCACTACTCTAAAGCACAACTTCTGGTGCATGATTGACTTGGCTTGACTTATGCCCACATCAACTTGCCTAAAGTTATGAGCAGATACTACCTGTTTAACATCTAAAATTCTAGGTTGTTCGGGTTTCTCTTGAATCCAAAATTTGAAGTGCGGCATCCATGGAATGACCAATGGGACTAGTATACTTGCCATTTGCAGCTCCAATTTCAGTTTATGTTGGAACAGCATTGTTTACAATAGCAGTCGAGCTTTCATCTCGATCACTGCTATTTTCCCCTTTGTCCACCTTTACCTTAGATAAGGGTTTGAATTATTTTGAAATTCCCGTGTTTAAGTAGCTTTTATGGAATTTTTAAAATGTTTTCACGTGTCTCCGCAAGTAAATGGACACTTTTTAAGTGACTAGTTTGAATTTAATTTATGAGCTTCTGACATTAGCATTCAGCTCACATGGACATTTCTGCATAGTGTTATCTATCAATCAGTCTTAAACTCTGCATACATGGTTTAGTGTCTGGTGAAAAGGTAGCAGCCTGCATGTATCCACAACAAATTATGCTGAAAATTTGTGTCTAGTTGCTTGCCTTGGGTAAGAATAGTGGGTGCTTAGTGTTTGAATTTTTTTGTTATAGATGATAATATCAATTCCCGCTGAATGTTGGATAAGTTTTTGCTCGAGTAATATCTATCAAAATATTCAAAAGGTTAATTGTCAAGTTACTTATGAATACAAATTCTGCTCACTTCTTTGATTCCAGGGATTTTTCTCTTTTAATGTAACAAATTACTTAGTTTGTGATCTGCATGTTGAAGCCAGTTATGAGAGGGTGTTTGAAATCTTATGACCGAGGAGCATTGCATCAATTTTCATCGCATTGTGATAAAATTTGTTCCTTGATTTTTTCTGGTTTTATGATTGCATAAAAATACATAATTACATTTAACCCAAAAAAATCATGGACACTATGTCAAACAGTGAAAAGCTACATTTTAATAAAATTCTTCCTATTATTCCCTTTCATATTGCATTTAGTGTTTTATTTTCTATCGACACTTTTTAGAACACACTTGAGTTGATAATCCAGACTGTGTTTAGGAAGAAGGTGTAGGATTCTTACATAGATTAATTTTAGACTTATGCATCCTATGTTCATGCTGAGTGATTTGTATTGTCATCGTATTCGTAAGGTGCTCCTACTTTTCTGTATCTGCAAGGCTTCCAGCACAGAATTAATAGCTTTGTTATACGAAATGTTTTATGCATGAGATGTTGATCAAATCATTGGAAACTACTGATTGAAACAATGTAGAATATGTTGATCAAATCATTGGAAACTACTGATTGAAACAATGTAGAATATTCTTGTGTCATTAAGGTTATGCCATTGTTTCACAGTTTCTTTGATTTTTCACAATAACTGAGAGCAGGATGTGGAAGATTTCTAATGTGATTCATATTCCATTAACCTTATGTTGTTTGTATCTTGTATTATAATATCAATAAAAATTTTGTTTATGAGTTATGACCCAGATTGTTATCTATCAATCAGTCTTAAACTCTGCATACATGGTTTAGTGTCTGGTGAAAAGGTAGCAGCCTGCATGTATCCACAACAAATTATGCTGAAAATTTGTGTCTAGTTGCTTGCCTTGGGTAAGAATAGTGGGTGCTTAGTGTTTGAATTTTTTTGTTATAGATGATAATATCAATTCCCGCTGAATGTTGGATAAGTTTTTGCTCGAGTAATATCTATCAAAATATTCAAAAGGTTAACTGTCAAGTTACTTATGAATACAAATTCTGCTCACTTCTTTGATTCCAGGGATTTTTCTCTTTTAATGTAACAAATTACTTAGTTTGTGATCTGCATGTTGAAGCCAGTTATGAGAGGGTGTTTGAAATCTTATGACCGAGGAGCATTGCATCAATTTTCATCGCATTGTGATAAAATTTGTTCCTTGATTTTTTCTGGTTTTATGATTGCATAAAAATACTTAATTACATTTAACCCAAAAAAATCATGGACACTATGTCAAACAGTGAAAAGCTACATTTTAATAAAATTCTTCCTATTATTCCCTTTCATATTGCATTTAGTGTTTTATTTTCTATCGACACTTTTTAGAACACACTTGAGTTGATAATCCAGACTGTGTTTAGGAAGAAGGTGTAGGATTCTTACATAGATTAATTTTAGACTTATGCATCCTATGTTCATGCTGAGTGATTTGTATTGTCATCGTATTCATAAGGTGCTCCTACTTTTCTGTATCTGCAAGGCTTCCAGCACAGAATTAATAGCTTTGTTATACGAAATGTTTTATGCATGAGATGTTGATCAAATCATTGGAAACTACTGATTGAAACAATGTAGAATATGTTGATCAAATCATTGGAAACTACTGATTGAAACAATGTAGAATATTCTTGTGTCATTAAGGTTATGCCATTGTTTCACAGTTTCTTTGATTTTTCACAATAACTGAGAGCAGGATGTGGAAGATTTCTAATGTGATTCATATTCCATTAACCTTATGTTGTTTGTATCTTGTATTATAATATCAATAAAAATTTTGTTTATGAGTTATGACCCAGATTGTTGGTTGACCCTACCTGTCATATTTATTTGTGTGCAAATAAAAAAAGCTTTGGCTCTTTCATTATCTTCCCTTCTGCCCTGTGAGGTGTGCGTATCTTTCTCGTCATGTGTTTAGTTTGATTGCCGGCTTTCATCAGATTATGCTCAAGTTTAACATAATTGATTGCCTTTTGAACCAGTCATTAGCTTTTTAGGTAGGTTGATATTCATGCTTGTTTGTTGCAGTGGTCGCTCTATCAGTAGATTTTTTCATGCGGTTGGAAATGCTGTGAATAGAAATAATTGATTTTAGGGTGGTTACACATATGTCAGGAAGTTTGTGGTTTGCATTAGCTTTTATTTGATTTTATTGTTTATTTGGTGACATTACCAAGTAAGAACTCAGATGCAAGGGTGAACTTCAATGAATCTAACCAAATCTGCACTTTGGTTGCTTTGCTCTACAAAGTAATTGCATGAGTTGCAGGCAATATCTGGATTTGTGCAGGCGGCAAAGCGATTCAAGACAGTTTGTAATTGAATCCTCACCTTGGCAAAGGAAAGATCTTGTAGAAATGCAGTCCTGCAGATCATATTTGCTTGCTGTGGGAGCTTTATGTATTGTGTAACCTAACAGCTAGTAACTAAGGCTAACATTTATTGTCTTAACGTAGGTGGACTACTTGTGAATTTATTTGCTCTCTAGCACTGACTTAATGCTGACGTAGCTAGAACATTAACCTTTTAAACATTTCATCAATCCTTGTAAAGTGAAGAAAATATTGGAACTGTTGACCGCTAGAGGCAATCATTTTGATAGCTCAATGTACATAGTTAGTGTGGTTGATTGTCGATACCAGAAATCCTTGATGGAGATGATTATGTTATGATTATTAGCAAATGTATTTTGAAGTTGTGTTTAGGGTGGAGATTAAAATACTAGAATATATTGAGTGGTTTAAGCTTCACTATTTCTGTAGGTAGTGTATTGATGAATTTCAACTTTAGTTTGGGATAAACCCTATGATTGACAATGCATTTTCTGATATGCATGTTTCAAGAAACTTTGAAAATTAATATGTTTATTTGAATTGTTTTCAATTTAATTTGTGTTCTCTCTCTTTTCATTGTTTTGGATAACTATGTCTACATCTTACCATCTCGCTATTCTCCCTTTTTGTTTTTATTGGTACTTTCAAGACTTTATTTTTACTTTGTTTTCAGGCTGCTACTTTTCATTCTATCAGGAGAATTCTGAGATTTGTTGCACTGGAATTCCATACTAAGATATGACAATCTTCAACCAGATGCACTTTTGACATAAGCTTGTATTGGGTATCTTGAATATTCCTTGTTATGATCCCGTGGTGTCTAACGACTTCCTTTTGTGTTACAGTTTATTCTTGTTAGATATATTTATTTACCAATTCAGTTATTTACGTTTAGTGAACAATTTTAGAAGGGCGATTGGTATGTAATATTTTTTACCATTAATTGAATGATCAGTGCCTATCATATTAACTCAATATATTTTATAAATTAATTTAAGTTTTACATATTGAAAGGCCTTTTAATAATATAATTAATTATTGACTAATTGCTAAAATTGACTTATTTCATCACAGTAAGTTGAGGGAGATTTTAGAGATTGAAAAAAGACCTGTGAATAGAGACGATGGTTGGAGTATTAGTAGGTGTTGGATCCCCACCCTACACTTCTATATGATATTTTATTTACATCCTTCTCTCATTTTGTATAATGATTTTAATTATTATACCTTTATTGCATTTGGTTTTTTATTAATTAAAAAATTGTAACTCTATTATTTTAGATAAATTTATAAAAACATTATAATCCAAACATAAAATTAATAATTATTTTGACCTTAGACTCAACATCATTCTGATTAAGAATGATTGTTTAATCAAATTTGATAGAAAATAAAAATAAACAAAATAATTAAATTAAATAGAAATAAATATGGAAATTATAATTATTATACTTTAAATTTATAAATAGAGTTGACCATGGACTAAGTACTATTTAAAATTTTGATTTTAAAATGGTTATTTAATTAATTTTAATTAAATTAAATTAAATTAAATAATTAATATAATAAAATTAAAATTAATAAAAATAAAATATGATATAAATTATAACATTTACAATTTTTATATATTTTGAGTCAAACTAGTTGTTATACCATAACTACTAGTTAACCTTTTTCTTTATCTATTTAAATCTGTTGCCACTATACGATATCTCATATTGTTTTGAAGATGAATCACACTCACACTTGTTGGTTGGAAACCTTTAATGAAGTCATTTCCTATGTAATTATTACCAAAAGATATCTTTGTTTAAAATATGGATAACAGAAGTCAAACCAAATAATTAATATTGTTAATAAGATTGTGAATAAAACACCCTCCACACAAAATCAAATCTGGATGAATATAAAATCATAAAAATTCTATTATAATTTATTATTAGAATGTAATTATAATATATATAAAATTTTAAAAATATATTATTTTTTAATTAAATTAAATTAAAAATAACAAATAATATTTAAAATAAAAATAGTGTAGTAGCAAATGTCCAAAAAGCAAAAAAAAATAGCATTGCCACCAAAATTTTGTGTATAGAAAATTATTGAATACTTCTCATATTTCGAAGTAAACTAAATTATTTAGGGATCCAGGCTAAATTAATTATTAACAGTTGAATTACTAAAAAAAACAAACACATGACAATGTGAGATTTGAACCTAACCATAAAAGAATAACACCGTTCCTCTTTACTACTTAATCTACACCCAATTAAAACAATACATAATAACTTAACAAAATTAAAATTTTGTAAGAATCACATAACATCTCTTTTGTCTAACCTAATCATATAACTTTCTTTTTATGAATAACAACTTCCCTCTTTACTACTTAACCTACACCCAATTAAAACAATACATAATAACTTATCAAAATTAAAATTTTGTATGAAACACATAACATCTCTTTTGTCTAACCTAATCAAATAACCTTTTTTTAAGAGAAACCTAGATCATTTGTCATGTTAATATTTTGTTTTCATCCAATATATGTTAATATTTCAATGAAGATGATTATTGTATATGCTAAGAGTGGAGTTGGAATTTTTATATTGATATGCGTATTTATTTCATATTTTCGGTTCCAGTGTATAAGTTTTTTTTTAATAATAAATATTATGTGAATGATCTAGATTTAATGAACTTCAAATATTCTTAATCATAGTAAAATAAACGGGAGGAAAGAGATAATTTTGACTATTTTTTCTTTACATTTTTTTAAATATTTTTAAGTGTGTTAAATTTTTAGGTGGTTTTTATGTCGATATGTATAGTTATTTCATAATTGGTGTTTCAAAATATATGTTCGTTTAATAATAAATATTATGTAGATGGAAAAATTTACTGAACACCAAATGGTTCACAAGGCACAATACTTGTTAAGGTTTTGCAAATGGGGTAACAAGCTAAGTTGGCTTGTTTGTGGGGAAAACTCCACAGCTACGTGTGCTTGGCCTAGATGAGCTTTGGGATGAGTGACCTTTTGAGAAGTTTTGGTTACGATATGCAAGGCCCTAAGTTGATTATTGATACTATGTCACTCATTTTGCTAGTTTCAATTCCACTTCCACACCCCTACGAGCATCACCTAATACAATGAATGTTAAGTGGAGTATTAAAAAATCATGAGAAATTGGTCAGTTGTGACTTATATTTATGGATATGATTATAGATTAATAACTTATTTTATGCAACTAATCCTAAAAATTATATCTAATTCTTCGTCATCTTTAAAATTGGAAAATGAGATCAAACTATAAACCTAATATTGACTATTGCTCTGTTTTTTCTTCTATAGTTTTAAATATTTGATATTTGTAATTGTGCCAAGTGTCCAAGTAGTTTCCAATGATAAAGCTACTTGAACACTTGGCCACAATTAGCCTAATATTTAACCAAATGCGTGACCATTCTCAACCTCTGCCATAAATAAGAGGTTTGGTGAATCCAAGGAAGATGTTCAAGTTCCAAGAGAAGTTGAACTTGCTAAAGAAGAGTATATCTTCCAGCGTCCGTTAAAGTCATAGTTGTTGAAGAAAAAGATGAAGAAACTCTAGGTAAAGAAGAAGCTCCTACCATTATTGAAACGACGATAAAAGGAAAGGATTAGAGTCATAAGTTGAGGAAGAAGCACCTATATAACTTCAAAAGGAAAAAATTGCATTAGGTGAAGACGGTATTATTCAAGAAGCCAAGCCAATTAAAACAATTTTCTCTCAAGAGAAGGCCAAAGGTGAGGGTAAGATTGAGAAATTTATATGGTTATACTTTTAGAGATGGTCTTTAGTTCAAATAATAATGTAGAAAGGGAATTAAATGTGGTTTAGTTCATTCTTGATGTTTTTTATTTCAATCATTAGACTCAATATTTATGGATCATGTATTCAATGCCATTAGGTTTATCTATGATGTTTTTAATTTCAATCATTAAATTTAAGGATTTGGTAGGCGAGCTAGCATGTTTTCATAACAAAATTAAGTTAGTAAAAATGATTATATAACTTTTGTGTTAATTTGATTATTTTGGCTTGGGCTTTGAATTCTTGGCTTACCAATTATATCAATATATGTATGGGATAAATCAAAAGAAAATAGTTAATTGATGGTGATCCCTATTGAGAGTCACTATCTCCTAATATGTTGGTATCATTTTTCCGATATGTAAGTATAAACTTAAATATTCTAGTTAAAAATAAAATAAAATTGTATTTAAATATATAACCAAACAATTAAAGGAATAAATTAATTGATGGATGATTTTTTAAATTAATAAAAAAATTGTTAAATTATTATTATTATTATTATTTTATTTTTTATTTTTTATTTTTAACTGAACGGATAGTGGAGTTTATATTAATAAAAGTGAAGAGAGGGTCCCAAACCCTTACATTGATGATCAAAATTACTAAACATTTCAACATGGTAAACAAAGACTTTGCAAATTCTAATAGTATCAATCCATTTTATACAAAAAAACAGTACTAGAGCAGACTTTGCAAAAATTTCAAAGCCACAACTTATATTTACATAGTAACATAGACTATATATTGAGAAAAACAAAACTACATCCCACGCAACTACATAGACACATAATCACCCAAAAGAATGCCCTTTATCATCCTAGTTGCTTGGGCGACGACTTCTTTTTCGCTTCGAAGGTGTTTCGACTGCTCTGCGTCCATGATTCACCCTGACCCCAATAGGCAGCGAGACCTTAAGCTCAACAACATGATCACTAAGTTGGCGAATTTCCTCTTTCAACTCATCAAACAAGTCATCCATATTGACATGGAGAGACAACAATTTAGCTTCCAGAAGAAGTTGGTAGGAGATCCTCTACCTCTCTATCATATCTTCCAATTTGGAGATGGAGGTAAGTAGTGTGAAAAATCCAAGTTCGGAATACTACTACAGCAACTGAAAATACTTCACCTACTTGTTATTTAATGAACAAGTTTTTTACAGTGTTCTACTGAAAATACTGAAGAAAATTATTACTGCAACCTTCACTTAATTAATACAATATGTCGAAACAAGAAACTGAGCACTAAAGAAAACATCAGGCAGGACACCGTTGTCTTTGGACGAACGTCCCCAGAAAAACCCAATGCGGGAAAATCGATGCAGCAGACCTGAGGGTTTTTGATGTAGGGGCATTAGGCCCAAGACAACATTTTGTATATAGATAGACATAGGGGGTCTTATGTATTTCTTGCTCATGTAATTATTGAATAAATTGAGTGATTTTAGTTAAATGTAGAGAGAAAAATATTGTAACTGCCCCCGAATCATTCGTGGGCATATGAAAAGATTTAGTTTCAGTTTCCTTAGGATTTAGTCTAAAGTCAGAAAAATTGGGAATGTGAAGAGTTTTGAGCTGTTAGAGGAATTGAGTCGATTCTATTGTTTTTGTATAAAGATAGGCCTAAAGGGCATAATAGAGAGACCTATATAGAGACCTGCATTTGGCTGCATAGAGCGTAGGAGAGATCTGCAGAGTAGAGGAGAAGGGCCATCTCGATTTTGAATATTTGGCCGAGGACCAGAACTTTGTAAGTAAATTCACTATATAATTGAGGAAATTAGTTCAGTATTACTGTGCATTTGTCAGGTTAAATTCCGTGTGAATGTTTATATTCCTGAATGCTTGAAGAAATATGCGTTCTGTGGATGTAATGAATGTATGACTGTCTTGTGCGAAGAGGGAAATTGTATCAGAAGTCCATTATGAGGTTGGTGTGAATCTCTGTGTAGAAGAATGATATTGAAATCCTATATATGGTGGAGTTTAATGATGCTCTGTTTGACAGGCGAAGATCCTTACTAAAGTTAACGGCGTAGTGGGATAGGATTCGAGTTCGAACTGAAGACAGTCTTTTATGAAGAAGAGACTGTGGGATGATATTGGAATAGAACAGAAGGGTGATTCTGTTCATTAAAACCCCGGTGAAGGCCTGTTAGCATTGTAACCTGTTCCGACTGAAATAGATCGAGTCGACCGTGATTGTTGGGATATAATAGGGGAAAGGCGTTGGTGTCATATGTGTTGCCTTAATTCAAGTTGGAAGCATCGTGTTACACATTAGTCAACAGAAGTTAACATACGCAACAACAAGACAATGAACCAAAGCAGAAGAGAGGCGGAACCATGACGAAGGAAGGAATGGAACTTCCTTCCACAATACCAACGGTATCGCGTTGTAGAAAAGTTGTAGGAGAAATCACCCAAAAAAATGCGATGTGCGTCGATGCTTGCCACGTAAGCCAGAGGTGGTTTCATAAAACCACTAATGTTGCGTAACGTTGAAGCGTTAAGGTTCGGGGTTTAAAATAACGCGATTTGTATTGTAACCGTCCGATCACAGGCTTGAGACGATCAAGGGTGGTCGCGCTTGGAAGATGCGTAGAAGTTGGTAAGGGTACGTTCATATGAATCGTGGGACCGATGGGCCTAAATGTCTGTCGGCTTTTGTATTGATTAATGGTTAAATTACAAGTGACGGTTGAAGACTTGTGGTGGACCCAAGCTGTGATGCGCTGATCTGTGTTATACCAAAAGTTTAACGAGTTAAGCGTATTAAGTTAAGACTTGGGTGATAATCCTAAAGGAATTGAACGTCAGTTCTAATGTCTTAATTTCATAATCCGAAGGGATTTCAAAGAAGCGTTAAAGAGCTCTTGCCTAAGGGTTAATCGAGCTTAATATTATACGTCAAGGTTTATGTTGTTTTAAAGAGGTCGGACGCATTATTATATGTATTGATGCATTGCTAAAGATTATGTATGCAAAGTTGGGGTGATATGAATTAATTAATGTGTTAATATATGTTATGCTGAGGGTTTAGATAAAGTAGAGCCCAGGGGATATGGGCTTAGAGATATACGAGGTGCTTGTGAAAAGGGGCTGAGCGCTTGAAGACAAATTGAGGGTATGTTAACATTACATTTGAGGGTATAATGGGTAGATTGAAGAGTTGTTGAATTAATATCTCAATCTCTGATTTGAGATATTAAAAAAATTACAGAATTGCTAATTTTCCAGTTCAAGTAATCAGAACAGTGTGAGATTGCCCGAATTTTGAATTTCTTGGGCATGAAAAAGTTGAAGGCACTTTACACACAGATTGAGATTGAAATCTTCAGTAAACCGGGACTATGGGTTTTACCCGGCACCATAGTGGTATCAGAGCTTGAATTGACTGAGCTCTTTGAAAAGTTTATTTTGAAATGCACATGTACTGAACAATGATGAAAAGTTTGATGTTTAAATCTGTTTAACATAGAAATTGCAGATTTGATTAGACATACAGTGAAGGTCTCCAGATGTGCAGGATCTGGAGTTGAAGATAGAAGATTGCAGCAGATAGAGATGCAGTGCAGGTGAGAAAAGAAGCAAGATCATTCAGGGATCTTGGAAGGTAAGCTAATGAGCCTTATTTGACTCTGGTTGAAGGATTTGTTTGCAGAATGCAGAGTGCAAGCAATTGAGGAATCTCCGCAAGAAGCAGATCACAACTTTGAGAGCAGTGATGAAAGAGTCCAGCAAGGGATTCTGAGTGAAGAAGAAGTGTGGCAGAACCTAGAGGATTCCCAACAGAGGTTGGATGAAAGAAGAACTGATGTGTTCTTGAGAAAAGTTGCAGAGTGAAGCCTAGAGAGAGCAGAAGAGAGTGCTCAGAAGGTTCCAGCAGAAGGGGACCAGTACTTGCCAAAAGCCGGATCCGGAGGAAAGGATTGGTGAGGTAAGTTGCAGCAAGAGAGCTTGTTGTTGCAGAGGCTTAGTGCAGCTTGTGAGTGAAGAACTCATGGAGAAGAAGATGGCTACTGATAGCCACAACAGAGATTGCAGAGGTTCTGAGAGAGGCCACAACAGAAG
Source organism: Pinus albicaulis (assembly GCA_034641835.2). NCBI lineage: Eukaryota > Viridiplantae > Streptophyta > Pinopsida > Pinales > Pinaceae > Pinus > Pinus albicaulis. The sequence continues at coordinate 1,218,343,705 of CM076582.1, forward strand.
AGTGAGGGAAGATGCCAAAGCAAATGGCATAAGGAAGAGACTCACTGATGAAGAATATTGGAAAGAGATAGCTGAGATCAATAAGCAGCTTTATGAACTGGAGAGGATGATAGAGGAAAACTAGAGAGTTGGTTGGCTCATGCAGAAGAAGGTAAAGTGGCAGAGGCCACAAATGAAGAAAGAGAAAATGACAAATGCTCAGATGAAGAAGGAAATACTCAGAGTGATTGAGTATCTGGAGGAGGACTTGAAGACTGAAGCTTCAAGTGGGACCAAGGGGTCCAAGAGCCTTACATCTGACATATTTCGTATGTTTGCAGGAAAAGCATGTGGGAGAGAACAACCTGCTGATGTTTTCACTGAGGAAGAAAATGGAGCAGCTACATGTTTTGAAAATGTCCATGCACAGTTGGAGAAAGATTCTGCTTTCCAACATATTGGAAGCAGAGGAGATTTAGCTCATGATGATGGCCAGAAGCTAAAAATGGGACAACTTGAGGAATTTGAAGAGAGGACCATTGAAGAATCCCTAAAGAGCATAGAAGACTTGGAGCATAAGGAAGAGTTGATGATTGATTCATCAAATGAGACCATGGGGTCTTATGTTTTTAAAACTGACAAGTTGTGTATGAATGCAGGTATGGATGAAGACAACTCATGCGATGAAGCTGTGTTAAAAGAAGCTGACTGTTGCCAAGTAAAGTATGATAAGTATCTTTCATATGAAGATCAGATTGAGTTACTGCAGCAAAAGGAATTCATAAATTCCTTGTTTAATGAAAGGGATTGCTTCAATGAGGACATGACAGTTGTGTTTGATGGTGATGAATTTGTCATTAATGATGATAATGACAGACTGATTTTGTTAAATGGCCAAGTGAAGAATGATGGACAGATGACTGAATTTGTTTCAGAGACAGAAGATCAGAATTCTGTTCTGATGAAGGCTGAAGAGATAGTGACAGCAGGGAACTTGATTTGTGAAGACAGTATGAATGTTTTCTCTGATGATATGCCAAGATTGTGGCATAAGTTAAGTGTTCTGGAGTAGAGGACAGAAACACAGAGAAAAGGTGTTCAGATGGTAAAGGCAGAGGTGATTGAAGATGAGAGAGTTCATTTTTATGAACTAGAGCAAAGAGACATCCTTGCAGAGGATGATGCAGAAGGGAGACTAGCTGACAGTCTCAAGAATTGTTTGAAGAGTTGGAATCAGCATACTGATGTGCTGATGGAAAAGAAAAGAATTGTAGGACAGCATACTGAGATGCTAGCAGAGGAAGGAAAGGCTCTGAGGCCTTGTGATTTTTGTTTTAACAATTGTTTTGTGAATGTAGATCCTGTGGATGATGGAGATAAATTGACAGCATTGGGCAGTCAATTGAAAGAGAAGGAATAAGATTCTATGGGAATGTTTGATCCCTGGGATGGAGAAATTGAGCTACTGGAGAGTATAATGAATCAACAGGATTCTATGCAAAAGAGAGAACCTCAATTTCAGAATTGGGGATTTCAGAATGAAGATGAATAGCTGAAGAATGAAGATGAGACAATCATGTCTCATATGCAGAAATTTGTTGTTGTTGGTAGCAGAGAAGAATTGGCTTGTTCGAATAGCCAAGAGAAGGTTGAAGAGAAGGCTGTATGGCAGAATGTTGGGGCTGCTACAACAGTGGAGAATCATAGTTTTACTCTGACAAAGGATGAAAATGCAAAGCTGGAAGAGCTTGAAGTAATTCAAGAAGAAGGAAGGCAATTGCTGAGGATTGCCCAGGAAGAAGAAGGAGAACATGCTGAGTTCAAATTACAACATGCTGACAATGAGAGACAAGCACAAGATAAGTGGCTGAAATGTTTACTGAAAACATTCAGAAAAGAGGGTGAAATGACAGAACAACAGCTTGGAGTGTTGCTGGAGAAAATGTTGAAGCAACAAGCTGAAGTGTTGCCAGAGAGAGGAGGAATTGTCACATTTGGCAATCAAGAAGAATTTTTCTGTAGCAGAAGAAAAGAGGGTATGGATGATTGGGTGGCAGTAAGAAGAGCTACAGACACAGCTGAAGTAAGCATGGTAGTATGAAGAACTACAGTAAGCACGAGATTACAGCAAGAGGAAGTAGAAGTTTAGCAATCAAGGAAGAATGGTATCCAGTAGTCAAAAGACACATTAGATCAAGAAATTGAATTTGTGAGAGGGTTGATGATGAAGTTGACTGAGAAAAAGAAAACAACAAAGAAACAAAGAAGTAGCAGCAAAAGAAAACCAGAAAGGGGATGTAAAAGTGCAGCCAGTGGAAAGCTGCAGCATAAAGTATGGAATCCAGGAGGAATGCAAAAGAAGAACACTGCAACAGATGACCAGTTGCAGAACAAGGTGTGGGATCCAGGCAGACCAAGATGAAAGCACATGATCAGGAGATCATGAACCATTTTAACCTGGGGAGTCTGATGCAGGGGCATTAGGCCCAAGACAACATTTTGTATATACATAGACATAAGGGGTCTTATGTATTTCTTGCTCATGTAATTATTGAATAAATTGAGTGATTTTAGTTAAATGTAGAGAGAAAATTATTGTAACTGCCCTCGAATCATTCGTGGGCATATGAAAAGATTTAGTTTCAGCATCCTTAAGATTTAGTCTAAAGTCAGAAAAATTGGGAATGTGAAGAGTTTTGAGCTGTTAGAGGAATTGAGTTGATTCTGTTGTTTTTGTATAAAGATAGGCCTAAAGGGCATAATAGAGACCTGTATAGAGACCTGCATTTGGCTGCATAGAGCGTAGGAGAGATCTGAAGAGTAGAGGAGAAGGGCCATCTCGATTTTGAATATCTGGCCGAGGACTAGAACTTTGTAAGTAAATTCACTGTATAATTGAGGAAATTAGTTCAGTATTACTGTGCATTTGTCGGGTTAAATTCCGTGTGAATGTTTATATTCCTGAATGCTTGAAGAAATATGCGTTCTGTGGATGTAATGAATGTATGACTGTCTTGTGCGAAGAGGGCAATTGTATCAGAAGTCCATTCTGAGGTTGGTGCGAATCTCTGTGTAGAAGAATGATACTGAAATCCTATATATGATGGAGTTTAATGATGCTCTGTTTGACGGGCGAAGATCCTTACTAAAGTTAAGGGCGTAGTGGGATAGGATTCGAGTTCGAACTGAAGACAGTCTTTTATGAAGAAGAGACTATGGGATGATATTGGAATAGAACAGAAGGGTGATTCTATTCATTAAAACCCCGGTGAAGGCCTGTCAGCATTATAACCTGTTCCGACTGAAATAGATCGAGTCGACCGTGATTGTTGGGATATAATAGGGGAAAGACGTTGGTGTCATATGCACTGCCTTAATTCAAGTTGGAAGCACCGTGTTACACATTGGTCAACAGAAGTTAACATACACAACAACGAGACAATGAACCAAAGTAGAAGAGAGGCGGAACCATGACGAAGGAAGGAATGGAACCGTGAATGGTGTGAACAGTAAACACGGGTTCCTTCCACAATACCAACGGTATCGCGTTGTAGAAAATTTGTAAGAGAAATCACCCAAAAAAATGCGATGTGCGTCGGCGCTTGCCACGTAAGCCAGAGGTGGTTTCATAAAACCACTAATGTTCCAAAATACATGTGTTTAACCCTCTCCAAAATTTTTGAGACTTAGAGCACATCTGATGATACCCCAAATCAACACTCCCTCTTAGCGAGGAATGTGCTCTTGCAATATAACCTGTTGCATACTGTTATGACTCTGAAGCATCTCCCTCTTCCTGCTAATGTCTAACATGCTTTCCACTAAATACTACGTTGTTGCTGCAACTATACTGCCGCTGACCCTACCACGATCAACACTGCATATGTACTACAACTTGCTCTCAAATGCTGCATGTGCTGCTAGCTCTGCACTGCAACTCATTTTTTGAGAGAAGCAACTGAAAAACATCCAAAAATCTGAACAAGTGTTCAGGATGCATCTCAATACTGAAGCTATGACTGCTGCTAGTCCCACGATGTCCCTCTGAAGCACTGCGCTGCTGCTGCTTCGCGTTGGGCCTCTTTTAACTATTGTAACTTTGCACTGTGCTGCTCACATTTTGTGCTCTAGCCACTGCATCTGTCGCTCCAACACTCCTTTGCACCAACTAAAACTCCTCCAGCCTGCTACTATTGATTTTGGGCTCCCGTAGCAAGGTTGTGATCCAGGTGGTGGATTCCTCAAGGATCCTATCCAACTGAAGTTCTCGCGAACTTATAGTTCAATGTCACCCCATCTCCCTCCTAAAGATGTGTGGGCACTCATGGCATACTCATCATCTTCTATTTTTGTGGACGCAGCCTTTGGATCATCCTTCTCGTCCTTGTCCTTTTTCTTCAAAGGACACTATGTTGCGTAGTGACCAAGTTCACCACACCTTAAGCATTTTATCTTTGAGATGTCCTTCTTCCGTCTTCGCTGCTCTTGCTGCCCCTTAGATGCAAGGGTTGCATTCTCCTCCTCCTATTTTGTTTCGACCCACTATCGCTGCATCCATCAATTTTACACTTGACTCCGTCCCTCCTTATCTCTTCTTTCTGAAGAAAAGCCCACATCTCCTCCCAGCTCGACAATCTTTCTATGCCCAAAATACTCTGGATGAAAACTTGCCATTCTTTTGTGACCATGTTTAGGGCCAACCTTACCATTGCGGTAGGCTGAGGTGTGGACCCCATAGCTGGCAACTGACCGTGAGTTTCTTGAAGCCTCGAGAGAAACGAAATAATACGCTCCCCCTTCTGCATCTGTGTCTGCCGCATTTTCTGCTCTAAGTACATCTTCCAATGCTCATAAGATCCTTCATGCAATGATGCTAAGGCTTACGAAATTTGCCTAGTTGTGTCCTTGCTAGCTATGTGGGACACTATGTGATCCTTGACTCCATCAAGGAGAAACCTCTTAGCCTTCACCATATCAACCTTGCACTTATTTAGCGGATTTGGATATGCAATGATCAGGTGCTCAAAAATGAAAGTTGTCGGAATTGTGTGGAACCTGAACAACCGTGTAGATCTTGTCGTTCTGAATCTGGCGCAACTCGTTTCGCCGAAAACCAACACCGTATGCTCCCAGAAATGCGTTTTTTCCACTATGTCAAACAGAAAATTTAAAAAAAAAATGTAGGACAACCCAGTCAGCAGTTCGTACAGCTGACTGGGCATGCGTATGTTGCAGGGTGATAATCCATATGATTGTTTTCCTCCGACGTATGATATTGTGCCAAGTGGCACATTTTTATTGGGTCGAACGACGTGTTTTGATTAGTTGGGCATGTGGCCAACCACATGCTGCCACATGGCCCAACTAGAGGTCGCCACGTGGTAGCACGGGAGGCCACAAAAAATTGGTTAAGTCTGAGTAGCTCTGAAGTGGATCAAACTCGTAACTACGTATCCACAAGCCTAAAGCATTACCATTGCACCCCGCGCCATGTTACTTAACAAAATATGGCGTTGGGTTTGTTTTATTATGTTATAGTTTCCACCGTGGGGGAGGGGGTCGGGGTCTAGCCCCAGCCCTGGTCACCGCCGAGGGTGGGACCATGGGTAGGAGGCTAGCCCCACCCCCTCCCAACTGACCATAACCGCAACATTAAACTCGTCGCAACATGTGGCCACTATAGATAACTGCCACAAGACTGCCCGTTGAAGTCGTCGGGTAGTAACCGCCTACTCTAACTGCGCTCTGACCATGACATGTGACCGGACCAACCTTAACTGTCGCCAGTCACCACCTAATATTTTAATTAAAAAAAGAAATTAATTAACCTTGAAATTTATGGTTAATAAATCGAGTTTAAGGCGTCATTAGGTAGTTAAGCGCTCTGACAATTTCGCCCGGTTTTTGGAGGAATTGGCGCTCCGTTAGCATTTTTGGGGGTGAAATTGTAGGATGGAGTCGGATTTGGAGGAAATTGTGGAGCGATTAGTGCATAAACTTGGGGAAGTCATAACTAAGTCAATTTTTGGCCAAATTCGAGCCATAAAGAGGATATACAGACATTTTTGGGCGTTTTGGAGTTGATGGAACAAGTTTCAGAGCTATTTGAGCATTGTAAACACATGTAATCACAATTTTTAGCATAATAGAAGAGGTCCAAGCCATTGGAAGCTGGACCAAGGAGACATAGCCCAGGCGGGGTGAACTCCTTCATCACGTGTTGTTGTGTTACTGTTTATGGTGATGTTCATGTTTGTTAGATGTTGTTGTTCATTGTTTTGTTTATGTTAATTTGCTCAAGAAATTCACATAAAAACACATAAGAAATCATGGTTAACTTGAAATTTAACTCATAATCCTTAAGCACTTTGTCTATATTATGACTTCGAATTTAGCACAACAAACACTAATTTTTCCATTCATATCAAGTTGGTATTAGAGCAATAGGTTTACTTATGCAAGGAGGATTTAATTGTTTTGCAAGTGTTTAAATGCTTACAAGGTTGAAGCTCAAGAGAGGAGAAGGAAAGCTTGTGGGTGTAGGTTCTCTAGTTGGAGCAAGGAGAAGGAGGGCACAGTTGCCACAATCTCCACCACAAGATTCACCTCTTGTTGTACCTTAGGATTCAGTAAGCATGTCTCATGAATGAGGAAACGATAACATGATAGAGGATGAGAAGGCTTTTAGGAAGGCTTTCTTTGACATGACAGAGATGGTAAAGGTCCTCTATGAAGAGAGGAATACAAGGTTGCAGGGTGAAAGCTCGAGGCCTCTAAGAGGAGAGGGTTCTCCAGGAGGAGGAGGTAATGGAAATGGTGATAAGCCACCATCATCCTCACCACTATGTTCACCTTCATCTTCATCCTCTTCCACTACTACAACCCTTACTCATATTCATCAACAAATCTCAAAATGAATTGGTAAAACACCCTTGTTCAAACTTGATATTAAATTTGAGCTACCTATGTATAATGGTGAAGTGATTGCAGAGAAGCTTGACAATTGGATTTGTCAATTCAAGGTCTACTGCAAGATCCAAAACCTTCAAGATGGCGATATAAAGATTCAGCTAGCTTCCTTGAGACTGGAGGGTGCAACACTAGTATGGTGGGAATCCAAGACAGAATATGAGATAAAAAAACATGGTAAGATCTCAATTTCTTGGTCTAATACCATTGCCGCAATTAAAAGACAATTTTACCCTCTAACATAAATGCAGAAAGCCATCATGAATTGGTAGAACTTTAGACAACTCAAAGGTCAAAGTGTGCAATATTACACCCAATAATTTAGAATAAGAGCTCTTATGTTTGGTGTTGATTTGCATTCACAAGACATGTTGTTGAAGTATATAGGGGGTTTGCATAGCTACCTAATACATACTATCCTTATGTTCAATCCCACTAGTCTATATGAGGTTTGTGTGCAAGCCACTCACCTTGAGGCAAGAGGGGAAAATATTCCAGAAGAGGGTAAAAAGAAACCATTTAAGGGTGGCGAGAAAGGAAAGGGTTTCAAAGGAAAAGGAAATAAAAATGCATCCATTAAAAAGGAAGGAGAGAATATGACATGAAACCATTGTTCCAAAGAGGGTCAGGATGAAGACCATTGTTGGAAGCTTCATCAAGAGATGAGGCCCAATAAATTCAACAACAACGGGAAACAAAAAACAATTGCAACCACTCAACAGGATTTGGGATCCCATTTGGGTGATGAAACTAAAATTACAGCCATGGGTATGAAAGGAAAATAATTCATTGCTAGCACTAGTTCATCAAATTGTCACACTAGTACTCCAAATGAAGGAACAAGAATTGAACTATTTCATGTGAGGGTTATTTCAAAACATACAAAAATCGGCACACTATTTTATAGTGGGTCTCAAGCCAATTTGATATCTAACGACTTAGTCAAGAAACTTAATCTTGAAACCATTCCACATCAAAAACCATATCCATTGGGTTGGATATGCAAGAACACAAATTTACAGGTTACAAGAAAGTGTATTCTTTAGTTTGCAATCACAATAAACTTCATTGACGAAGTTGAATTAGATGTTGTACTGCTTGATATTTCGGGAATTGTTTTGGGTAGTCCTTACCTCTATGATAGAAAATCCATCTTCTATCGCCATGGAAACAAGTACCACTTATTCAAAGATGGTGTGGATTATATTGTGAGAGCTCATCGTAAGAAACTAAATCTTTCATTAGTTAATGCAGGGAAAATAAAAATACTAGTGAATTCAAGCAAGAATTTTGTGCTTCTTATAATTAAACCAAAGAATGATGTTGATTATGAAGCTTTTATAGGTTGTGATCCAGTGTTGAAATATGATTTGATTGAAGTGGTTAATCAAAATGATGAGATGTTTCAGGAACCAAAGGGATTACCTCCCAAGAGGGGAATCCAACATGAAATACAATTGCAACAAGATTGTCCTCTTCCTAACATTGGCATGTATAGGATGTCATTGATAGAGAGTGTTGAAATCAAAAATGAAATTAAAGAGTTGTTGGACAAAGGGATCATCTAACCAAGCACTTCGGCATGCAGGTCACCTATTGTGTTGGTGCCAAAAAAGGATGTAACATGGTGCATGTGTGTGGATTTTCGTGCATTGAACAAAATTACGGTAAAGAACCGTTATTCACTTCCTAGAATAGATTATTTACTTGATCAATTGAAAGATGCAAAGTATTTTACTAAGTTGGACTTAAGGAGTGGTTACCATCAAATTAGAATTGCTGAAGGTGACATTTGGAAGACAACATTCAAGGCAAAACAAGGTTTGTTTGAATGGCTAGTTATACCTTTTGGTTTATGTAATGCTCTTGCTACCTTCACGCGTGTGATGAATGATGTGTTGAGGCCATTTCTTGATGAGTTTGTCATACTCTACTTAGATGATATCTTGATTTTAAGTAAATCACTTGATGAACATGTCAGACATGTAAGAAAAGTACTTGATATCTTAAGGAAAGAGCAACTTTGTTTTTGAAGATGTCAAAATGTGAATTTGGTAAAAAAATTTGGTGTACTTGGGGCATATTTTTGGAGGAGGTGAGTTGAGGATAGGCCCTCTAAGGTTTAGGTCATTGTAAATTGGCCAATGCCCAAGACAGTCACTGAGGTAAGAAGTTTTTTGGGAGCAACCCAATTTTGGAGGAAGTTTATTGCTAACTTCTCTGCTATCGCAGCTCCATTGCATGCATTGATTAGTGTGAAAAAAAATCTTCCACTGGGGAGGAAAGCAGCAAAAAGCATTCGATGCTTTGAAAGAGAAGATCAATTCAACCCCAATATTTTCACTACTGGACTTGAGACAACCCTTTGAGATTCAAATAGATGCAAGGGACTATTTCATGGGCGCAATCCTTATGCAACATGGTAAGCCCATTTCATTTCATTCAGAAACTTTCAATGGTGAAGTGATTAACTATCCTACTTATGACAAGGAGTTTTATGCGATGGTTCAAAGTGTGAAAAAGTGGAAACACTAATTGATGTGAAAGGAAACCATCATACACACCGACCACCAACCATTCAATACTTGCAATTTCAAACTGAGTTGCAACAATCAAGGTACTTTCAATGGATGGGTTTCCTACAAAAATTCCACTTGGTCATCAGGTATAAGAAAGGTATATACAACGAGGTTGTTGATATGCTTTCTAGGCCTATTGTTAGTGCAACCACTTTACTAAAGCAAAATTCTTTTTTGCATGAAAGTTATGTTGAGAAATATGCATTTGATAGTGAATTTAAATATGTTTATGCAAACTTGAGTCAAGGAAACCAAGTATAGGAATTGTAATACCATGTACATAATAACTTTTTGTATCATTTGGGCAAGCTTTGTATTCCACAGGGAGAGAGAGTGAATGTCATGAGGGAAGCGCAGACTTCTCTTATTGTTGGAAATTTTAGTGTGAGAAAAACAACGTCACATCTTCAAAGGTATTGTTATTGGCCTCGTATGCTTGAAAGTGTGTCATGTTTCATTAAAGGTTGTTCATTGTGTGTAGTCAGTAAGCCTAGAAATAGGAAGTTAGGATTGTACACACCACTTCCCATACCTTGACGTCCATGGGAGATTGTTTCTATGAATTTTGTAGGAGGTCTTCCATTGTCAAAAATAGGTCATGATTATTTGTATGTAGTTGTGGATAGGTTCAACAAGATGTGTATATTAATGCCATGTAAAAAGAAAATCGCAGTTGAATAAACAACTCACTTATTCTTTCAACATGTTTGGGTTCACTTTGGATTGCCCACATCCATTGTTAGTGATCGAGATTCTCAATTTGTTTGGGAATGTTTGGTCAACTTTGTATGACTTGATGGATACCAAGTTGAAAAAGAGTACAACCTTTCATCCACAAACATATGGTCAAACCGAAGTGGTCAATCGAACACTTATAAATCTTCTTCTAGGATACTGCAACAAGCATCCTAAGTTGTGGGATGAAAACTTGCACTACATTCAACATGGTTACAACCGTGCAAAACACTCCTCTACACAAACATCACCATTTGAGGCATGTCTTGGATACTTGCCTAAATCACCATTGGATTTCATTTTTGGGAAGGATGTTGCTATTGATGGCCATAACGACATAGAAAAATCCAAGAAGTTCATAGAACAAATCCAATTGATACATCAAATAGTTCAAGATCAGCTTGAAAAGAGCGAAGGAAAGTACAAAGCAAGGCATGACAAGCATCGTGTGGATCACAAGTTCCAAGTTGGTGATGAAGTTTGGCTTCACATTAGAAAAGAGAGGCTTCAAGGGGAAGGAAAAAAACTGAAACCAATCCGTTATGGTCCTTTCATAATTTTCGAAAAGATTGGTGACAATGCCTTCAAGTTAGATTTGCCTTCATACATGCAAATTTACTCTGTTGTTAATGTTGAGAAATTGAGGTTGTATGAGCCTCCTTTGATTGAAGATCAAGGAGAAAATGTTCAGATTCCATCTAGAAGACCTTTCTCTAGAATACCTCAATGAGCTTCAACAAGATACCATTCTTGATAGAAAAACAAGGACATCAAAACGAGGGAGTGTAGACTACATTCATGTGGGGCTCAAAGGCACAAATCCAAGCAAGCCCAAATGGATCGAGATTGGAAATTTGAGGCAACTGTACTCTCATCTAATGAACAAATGAAAGTGATATTTTGGGGCCCAAAAGCTTCCAGTGGGGAGGAGTGATCAGGTGCTCAAAATTATGCTAAAAAATGAAAGTTGTTGGAATGGTGTGGAACCTGAACGACTGTGTAGATCTCGTCGTTTTGAATATGGCACAACTCGTTTCGTGGAAAACTAACATCGTATGCTCCTAGAAACGTGTTATGTCCACTTTGTCAAACTGACAAATCTAAAAAAAATGCAGGACAACCCAGTCAGTAGTTTGTAAATCTTATTGGGCATGCCTACGTGGCAGGGTGACTATGCATATAACCATTTTCCTCCGATGTATGATATTGTGCGAAGTGGCACATTTTTATTGGGTCGAATGGCGTGTTTTGATTGGTTGGGCTTGTGGCCAACCACATGCTACCACGTGGCCCAACCAGAGGCTGCCACGTAGCAACACGGGAGGCAATTTTTTTTTGGTTAAGTTTGAGCAGCTCTACAATGGATCAAACCCGCAACCTTGTATCCACAAGCCTAACACATTACCACTGCACCCCGCGCCATGTTACTTAACAAACTATGGTGTTGGATTTGTTTTATTATGTTATAGTTTCCGTCATGGGGAAGGGGGCCGAGGTCAAGCCCCAACCCTGGTCACTGCTGGGGGCGAGACCATGGGCGAGAGGCTAGCCCCATCCCCCCCCCCCCCAACTGACCATAACCAAAACATTAAACTTACCACAAGATGTGGCCACTACAGATATCTGCCATGAGATCGGCCGCTGAAGCCGTCGGGTAATAAGTGCCCACTCTAACCCGCTCTGACCATGACATATGACCGGGTCAACATTAACCGCCTATTATTTTAATTAAAAAATATTTTAATTAACCGCGAAGTTTATGGTTAATAAAATGGGTTTAAGGCATCATAAGGCATTTAAGCGCTTCAATAATTTCGCCCAGTTTTTGGCGAAATTGGCACTCCGTTAACGTTTTTGGGGGCGAAATTGTAGAATGGTGCCAAATTTGGAGGAAATTGTGGAGCAGTTAGTGCAGAAACTTGGGGAAGTCATAACTAAATCGTTTTTTTACCAAATTCGAGGCAAAAAGAGACTACAAAAGCATTTTTGGGCATTCTGGAGTCGATGGAATAAGTTTCAGAGCTGATTGAGCATTGTAAACATATGTAATCACACTTTTTAGCATAATAGACGAGGGGCAAGCCATTGGAAGCTGGACCAAGGAGATGTAGCCCAGGCAGGGTGAAATCCTTCATCATGTGCTGTTGTGTTACTGTTTATGGTGATGTTCATGTTTGTTAGATGTTGTTATTTAGTGTTTTGTTTATGTTAATTTGCTCAAGAAATTCACATAAAAACTCATTGTTAACTTGCAATTTACCTCATAATCCTTAAGCACTTTGTTTATATTTTGAATTGGAATTTAGCACAACAAACACTAATTTTTCCATTCAGATCATGCAGGCACAACTACCGTACTAGTCATGAAAATCTTGAGATCGTATTCATCTAGAAGGCATGAAATTCTTGCCTTCGAGACTACATAGTTGGAGGCTCCCTCCAACTGATCTCAATCTCTAAGCCCGTGAGTTGCCATTTCTGCCGTCAAGAAAAAAAAGATGTTGAATTTTCTCCCTCTATTTCTCCTCTTTGTAGTGCTATACTGGCTTACACACTCCTTGCTGGGGATTGTAGATCAGCCACCCGAATCTGCTGCTCAGATTTCGAAAAATAGAATTCCTCAGCGAGGAATTCCTTGAGGAAGAAAATTCCCTCACTGTGCTTGTTCTTTTTCTTCTGGCGACTTTCTGCCTAGCAACATATTTCCTATAGAAAATTGCGTCCCACCAGCACTAAATTTGAGGCTATTTGTTGCTCCCTCTGCCACAACAAAATTTCGATCTGGAATCCCTTCCTCTCCGTCGACTCACTCAGAGAGACTTTCCTCGAAAATTCAACCCTCCTGGCCTAGACTGCACAATCCTTCTTGGGATTCGAATTACTGCCTCCTGTAGCTATTCAATCTCATGCTCAGTGCTGGCTTTGCTCTTCTTATTCCACCTGCAACACTTTGATACCATGTGAAAATTCCAAGTCCGGAATCCTGTTGCAACCAACTGAAAAATACTTCACCTACTTGTTATTTAATGAAAAAGTTATTTACGATGTTCTACTGAAAATAATTAAGAAAATCATTATTGCAGCCTTTAGTTGAAACAAGAAACTGAGAAATTAAAAAAAAACATCACATAGACACCGTTTTTTTGGACGAACATCCCCCAAAAAACCAAATGCGGGAAAACTGATGCAACATATTTGAGGGTTTTATTATTAAACAACAATAATTTATGAATACATCTCTGAATGTCTCTCCGGACAATTCAGTTACAGAGAATATTAGTGAGATTACCTCACACTATCACTAGAAATACTGACTGATCCGACCACTGAATGAGATCCCTTTGACAGGCTTTGCATTGCCTCTGCGCAGTCCCAACATCAACCCTTATGGGCGCTACGTCACTAAGTTTGTGGATCGATCTACTCCCCAGAATGTTCGATTTCTACCTCCCGATCTCACACCCCAGATCCCGGCTTATGAAATCAATTCTTCAGCAAAATCTTCAGATTTCCTCTTTTCCCTCTACGCAGCCTTTGCGTGGCCCTACATGGCTCTACGTCAGTCTCTCTGGCTCTACTTTGGAGTTGTTGGATCTCTCTTTGCCCTTCTCTGCTGATGATTCTTTGACCGAGATAGATTTCTCTCCAGAAACTTTCTCTGCCCCGCTCTACGTGATAATCTCTCAATCAAATTTTTCCTATGAGCATTGCTCACTTTAGAAAATTTGATCACTCGATCTCTCGGTGTGTTTTCCAAATGACCCTCAAGATTCCTTAAATAATCTTCTCATTGACATTCAATGACCCAGATTAGAAGCTAATCAATGGCTAATATCATTCTGACTTGATCCTCGTCTTCTTCTAGAAGTTACATCCACATTTTAGATTAACACCATTAATTATTCTAATTTCCTAAGTTTAGACTTAGGGTCTCATTAAAAATAATTAATTTATCAAATAAAATTGTCTCCGGGTGGAATTTCCCCAAACGATTTATGGGTTATCTCGAATACATTTGTCTAAGCCTCTCCACAAAGTTTGAGACTTAGAGCACATCTGATGCTACCCTAGATCAACAAGTGGGGTGTTGAATTTAGATAACCATGGTGTTTTATGCTTGATGAACTTTTACTTCAATATTTCTTAGGCCCAATACAAGATAGAAATCACATAAACTTGAAATTAAAATGCTGATAGAACATAATAATAGATCAATAGAAGACAAGCCAAATATAGATCAGATTTACAATTCCTTTTGTTGAGCAAAGATATGAGATATTGTGGCGTTACGACGGTCAGCAGGATGCTTCAACTAGCAAATTATTTCTCGGTCAGCCAACGCTTTCATGTGCCACACCCACAACCCTCAAAGACAGCTCATCACAAGTCAACGCAAGTCAAACCAGGGAAAATGCAGAAAAGTCAACGCAACAAACTAGGGCTTCGGTCAAACAACCCATAATTCCTTGATTTTAGTGCCTAGCTATACGACCTCCTAAAATTGGAATTTATGCAGAAGATGGAGGTCCAACAACCAAGGGTTGACCATGGTCAACGCTGCAGCAAAAAAAACCCTAAATAGATCAGCACAGAAAATAGAAAGCCCTAAATACCACACGTGTGAGGGAAAGAGGCCTCCAAAGGTTATCGAACCAATCAGATCACAATGAGAGAATCTGTGATGAGATGATGAGAAAATGACCTCCAAGTTTCTCCAATTTATATTCATTAATGAGGGTGTGTGACACATCTCTTAGGCATGTGGGATAAATCTGGCCGACCTTGCACATGTGGAAAATAAATTCAAAATTAATGTTTTGCTCATCCGATCAAGATGATCTTTAGATCAATCTTGCACCTCTCTGAAAGAGGAATCCAACAAAAATATGACCATCATCATATGAGCAGTGAAACGTAGATTTTGGACCTAGTGGCCCAAAATTAACACTCCCTCTCAACTAGGGATAACTCCCTCTGTCCACAAGTGCCATCCATCATGTACCAAACCAAACATTGTGCGTCATCCCGTTGTAACTTGCTTTGCTAGATATTTATTTTAGAACAAAAGGTGAGTCACAAAGACATCAAACACAGCTGACCCGAAGTCAGCTTAGAGGTAAAAACCTCTCTCTGACTCAAAAGAGTCTCATACTAACTCAAAGTTAGTTTACTGACCCGAAGTCAGTTAAGAGGATAAAATATCATTATACTTGATCCCAGATCAAGGTTTTAGACACGTGCCATCCTAGACATAGAGAGTACGACAATATCCGATGCATCCATCGGTCTTGCTATGGTCTCTATCCACATTCCCACCTCATTGGGCAAAAGACAGGTACTTCCCATGAGTCTTAAACTCCATGGGTAGGATGCGTGCGTGGCATAGATTAGAGAGAGTCGAACCAACTCAATATCATAACGGTGGGGCAGAAGCACCACAAGGTTCGACAAGCCTAGCCCCGTGAGTGCTTATAGCTGCAAGAAGCTATCCCCAAGCCCCTTAGAGCTCCTAGAGCTCATAGTCCAACTCAAGTAGGACCCTCAGAATAGGGTCTTTCCACAATTCCAAGCTTCTCCCAGAAGGTTAGGAACTTGAACTTCCCCAGGGACTTCGTGAGAATATCTACGACTTGCTCATCAATTCCTATATGATCGAACCTTATGGCGCCTCGCTGTACCATATCCTGGATAAAATGGTACCTGATATCAATATGCTTGGATCGATCATGGAACACAGGATTCTCAGATAGACAAATCCCACTCTAGTTATCACAAAGGATAACGATGGTATCTAGCACATGCCCGAACAACTCACTAAAGAGATTTTGCAACGAAACAACTTCACAATAGGCCATACTCGCTGCAATGTATTCGACCTAAGCGGTGCTCAAAGCCACTGACTTCTGCTTCCTGCTCATCCAAGATATCGAAGCAGAACCCAAGGTGAAGCAACATCTAGATGTGTTCTTGCGATCCACCACGTTGTCAGCCCAATCGGCATCAGTATATCCATGGAGTCTCAAAATCCCGACAGTGTATCTCAGACCATGGTTAATTGTGCCCCAAAGATATCTCGACAGATTCTTGGCACCAATCCAGTGAATGTGATGAGGTTCAACCATATGTTAACTCAAAGTGTTCACTGCAAAACATATGTCCAGACTGGAGTTCACTAAGAACATAAGGGACCCTACGAGTTGTTGATACTCGGTAGGATTTTCTAGCACGGGCTCAGTAGTGTTTCCACTCAACTTCTTAAAGTTGAGTTCCATCATGTCGACACAGACTTACAATCCACCATACCAAATATCTCCAACAACTTCACGATGTATTTTCCTTGAGAAAGGAAAATATCGCATGACCTCTGTCATACCTCCAAGCCTAGGAAGTAGTGCATGAGTCCTAGGTCTTTCATCTCAAACTCGAAATCTAGGTCCCTCTTACACTGATGAATGAGAGGGTCAACACCTGTCAGGAAGAGATCATCCACATAGAGAACCAAAATGAGAGGCCTTTCTCTATCAACCTTAAAATAAAGGCTAGGATCAAGATTACTTCAAGTGAAGCCCAAATTCATCAAGTAGCTATATATCCTCTCGTACCAAGCCCTGGGGGCTTGCTTCAACCCATAGAGGGCTTTCTTCAACTTGCATACATGGGTGTCTCTATCTCAGACTTTGAACCCCAGAGGTTGCTCCATGTACACCTCTTCCTTTATAGATCCATGCAGAAAAGTGTTCTTCACATCCATCTGATGTAGACTCCATCCTTGTGTAGCAACAAGGGAAATAATAGATCGGATGGTGGTATAGCGAGCCACGGGTGCAAATATATCATCATAATCTATGCTTAATTTTTTAGAGAAGCCTCGGGCAATGAATAGTGCCTTGTAATTTTAAACACTTCCATCAGATCCATGCTTGATCTTATAGAGCCATTTCAAGGTGACAACATATTTGTCCTCTGGTCTTGGGACCACTTCCCAGACATCATTCTTCATAATGGACTCATATTCTTCATCCATAGCATACTTCCAAACTTGATGCTTCACAACTTCTTCAAATGTTCCAGGCTTAGATTGTACTATCATAGTCATGGCTGCTAGATACCATTGGTATCTCTTCGTCTTCTTGCTTTCACGAAATGTCCCACTTGGGGCAATATGTCTGTTGACATCTTCGAGAGTATCCCTAAACCATGAGGGTTTTCTCTTATTTGAAGGAGGTGGATCAATGGGATCCATAGGTCCTTTAACATCGGGCATCAGGTCATCCTTCGACTCTTCCAACTTCCCTGCTTCTTCATCTTCTTTGTCTTCTTTGGAGCTAGGAAGATTTCTTACTTTCTTGAGGGAAACATCTTCATCGAAGGTGACATTGTGGCATATATCCACTTCTCTTTGACCAGGCACATAGATTTTATATTCCTTTGAAGTTTCACCATAGCCCACAGACATTCCATTATTTCCAGAAGCATCCAGCTTGCTTCTCTTTTCTTTCGAAACATGAAAGTAAACAGGACAACCAAAAACTCTAAAATGAGAAACATCAGGTTTCTTACCAAAGAAGACTTCTTTGGGAGTTTTGGAGTCCAGAGCGAAGTGCAAGCATCTGTTTTGAACATACACATCAGTGTTTGCAGCTTCTCCCCATAGAAACTTCGGAAGACCTTTGTCACATAGCATTGCATAGGCAGCTTACACAATGGTCCTGTTATTTCTTTCAACAACACCATTTTGGTCAGGAGTGTACACAGTTGTGGTCTCCCTCTTAATGCCAGATTCTCTACAAAAGTCATTAAAATAATTTGACTCGTACTCAGTCCCATTGTCGGTCCTCAAAACTTCGATTTTATTCTCGGTTTGATTTTCCACCAAAGCCTTGAAGGTACAAAACCATTTGAGTGCTTTGTCCTTGTTCTTCAAAAAATATATCCAGGTCTTGTGGGAGAAGTCATCAGTAAAAGTCATGTAATAGGAATATCCTCCCAAGGATGTCACTGGGAGCATACCAGATAAGTCATAATGTATCAACTGCAAGATATCAGTTGTCTTTGTGACACTTAAGGGGAATAGTCCCCTTGTATGCTTCCCTTAGGCACAATCCTGACATATACCTTCATGATCATCTCTCAATTCGGGCATCCCTGTCACCACCTTCCTTGATTCAGGAAGGGCTTTGTAATGAAGGTGTGAAAACCTCTGGTGCCATAACTCTGTTTGAAGAGTTGTATCATATGTCATATCCCCCAATCGATTTCCTCCAACCTGGTAGAGTGTGTCAACTCTAAAACCAATAAAAAGAGCTTCCTTGAAGTTTTTCTTCCAGATAAGTATCTTTCCATCAACGAATGCCACCTTGAACCCTTTGTCTTCCATTGCTGAAATGGACACAAGGTTCTTCTTCAAATTAGGTACATACAACACATCTTGTAATTGGATGACTTGACTTTGAGATAAATGGAGGGTCACATTCCCTGTCCCTTTCACGGGATATGTGGCATTATCTCCAAGGATAATTTCCAGATTAGTATCCTTCTCAACCAAATCAGAAAGGGCTTCTTTATAACCAGTGAGGTGCCTTGAAGCACCACTATCAATTAACCAGACATCTAGGGTGTCTGGTGGAGATGCAGCAGAGAGGGCGGATACAAGGATAAAACAATTTATCTTATTTTCAACAACATTAGACTCATCGTACCTGGAATTTCTTGACCTCTTGAAAGGTGATGCAGGGGCATTAGGTACTAGCCAGCAATGTAGGAAATTTGTCCACATGTTGTGGCTAGGAGGGCTGAAATCATTCGAAATTGTAATAGCTAGGTGTCAATACCTTAGCTGTCTGTTGCTTTTAGAACAGTTAGAGTTAGTAGAAGTCGAATAGGTTTGGATTCAATCCATCTGTCCTGTTTCAGTTATTCAAATAAATTTTAATTAGGCTTTTGATTAAACAAAAGAACGGTCCTCACAGAGGAACCGAAGAGACGCATGATTATACATATAAAATGTAACCCCCAGATGCATGAAAGGGGGGGATTTCCATAGGAAGGATTGAATGTATTAAGTAATTGCTCTCTGAATAAAATGTGAGGTTTTAATGATCACCAGTGATGCTAGTCGATATACCTGTCTCTGCGTGTGTGAAATTGTTTATTTTCGAGCTGCCTGAACCTCCGATTTTATGTTTGGTTATTGAGGAAAATCACTGTGTTAATCCCCGCAAGTCCCTCTGTCTGTGGTTGCGTGAGAATTCTCTTTGAAGGTGTTATGTCGTTACAACCCCTGCAAGTGGCCACGAATGGGAGCATTGAGCCTCGTTGCAGGCGTTGGGACATAGGCTCTGTTAGCTATTGAAAGAGTGCGTGCTTTAATGCTGAGCTGTGAATCCTGTTTAATAGAAGAGATCCCGCCTGTAGAAGATATGTGTGTTTTTATTGTCGATTGAGAACCCTGACCGGAGTTAGAACCCCGAGATAAGCAAGCCAGAGTGATCGCACAAGTTGCGTTAACCCCGGTGAACCTCCAGTCAATTACTGTTCAAAACTAGAGCGGACTTGCAAACCCAAAACCACTCATTCTGCCCTGCTTTTGCGCGGATGTGAAACCACTCAAAATTTATGCGATCCAGTGGAAGGTCGCCATGTCACGATTCCAAACCCGCTCTCATCGCGTTCATTGGAGGCGTTAAAGTCAGGTTGAAGAAACAACGCGATATCAATGGAGGACGTCGGATCTAAGGGTTGATAGATCGTGCGATGATCGCATTCAGAGCTGCTCGGAGGTTAATCAAAGGTATGGGCGTTAAAAAGTTCTATATCCGCTTATGTAGACATGTGGGTCCGGGCGCAAAGAAGTTATAATGTCTCATTGATAATATGTCGGATTATTGATATGTCCCTCGAATTATTCTAACATTGGTCATAGAGATTGTGCGTCGGGATTAAAGTATAAATGTGTCGGCTTTAACATATGTTACTGCCTTGGTTATAGAGGTTAATAGACCGAGAGTATAGTTGCTCAGTTAACATATTGAAATCTTGGAGTGTGGGTTCCCAAGCGGCAACACTGTAGAACTAAGAGATTTCACACATATATAGAGGACGGTTTGATGTAATACCAAAAGGGCCTATGATATGACTTAAACTATATGCAATTCATATGATTCATTGCACGGGATTTAAGAAGAACATGACAATATTTATATGTGAGGGGTTTTAATTCAAACAAATGTGTTTATTTGTCAATTTCTATGAAATTGATAATTAAATCTGAAAGGGAAGAGAAGGGGACTTCTTGTATTGCAACAGAACTTGCGCTAAGGCAAACGTGGACAGAGTCTATTTTGAGGCCAACTCTCCTTGTGGCCCAGTTTCCAAAATTGTACCTATCAAAAGGTTGCCCATTTCCATTACGATTAGAGGGGGCCTTCCTTTTTCCTTGGAACCTGTTGTTCCTACCATTCCTTCTCGAGTTGTTGTTGTCATCATCCGTGGGAGAGTACCTTCTATTAGGGCACTCTCTTGCATAGTGACCAGTCTTGTTACAAATGTAACATCTTCCCTTCCTTCCTTTGGGCCCCGCTCTACCATGGTTTTGATTTCTCGGGCCACCATGGTTCTTCTTCTTTGCATGAGCAGCGAAGGCAATAGGGTCACTTCCATTACCATTAGAGGCATACTCCATCATTCTTGTTTCCTCTTGAGTGCATCTCGTCAATATTTCATCAAAATTAGGAATCACATTATTATTGAGAATAGTGGTATTGAATATATGCCAATCACGGGGGAGACCTCCAAGTGCAATAAGAACCATCTCTCGATCATATATGATTCCCCAATAGCTAGGAGGTTATTCAACAACATTAGACTCATCGTACCTGGAATTTCTTGACCTCTTGAAAGGTTGCCCATTTCCATTACAATTAGAGGGAGCCTTCCTTTTTCCTTGGAACCTGTTGTTCCTACCATTCCTTCTCGAGTTGTTGTTGTCGTCATCCCTGAGAGAGTCCCTTCTATTAGGGCACTCTCTTGCATAGTGACCAGTCTTGTTACAAATGTAACATCTTCCCTTCCTTCCTTTGGGCCCCGCTCTACCATGGTTTTGATTTCTCGGGCCACCATGGTTCTTCTTCTTTGCATGAGCAGTGAAGGCAGTAGGGTCACTTCCATTACCATTAGAGGCATAATCCATCATTCTTGTTTCCTCTTGAGTGCATCTCGTCAATATTTCATCAAAATCAGGAATCACATTATTATTGAGAATAGTGGTATTGAATACATGCCAATCACGGGGGAGACCTCCAAGTGCAATAAGAACCATCTCTCGATCATATATGCTTCCCCAATAGCTAGGAGGTTATTCCTGATTTCAGTGAGCCTCATAAAATAGGATTGATATTCTTCAATTGATTCTTGAAGAAGAGGATTTGATTAGCATTGCTAGCCCTAAACATGCTCACCAGCTTATCATACATCTCCTTAGATGTATTCAGCTCAGAAATGTAAGCAACCAAGTGCTTATGAATAGAATCCTGGATAATCATCTTTGCTTTGGTTTCCCCTTTTCTATACATCGTCTTCGTGGCAGCAACTTCATTTGATGGAGGCTCTTGAATATTCCCTTGTACATAGTCCATGACATCTTGATCTTCTAGCACCAAATCCAAGGACATCTTCCATGCATGATAATCAAACTTATCAGTCAATTTATCATCAGCCTTGAAACCCTTGTAGGTTGAGGAGGCCATTTGTCCTTGATAGGATTTCTTCCTTCAGAGATAGCTTCTAACACCAGATTGGACTCTTGGACTTTGTCTTCACCTCAGCTCTGATACATTGTTAAATTTAGATAACCATGGTGTTCTATGCTCGATGCACTTTTACTTCAATCTTTCTTAGGCCCAATACAAAATAGAAATCACATAAACTTGAAAGTAAAATGTTGATAGAACACAATAATAGATCAATAGAAGACAAGCCAAATACAGATAAGGTTTACAATTCCTTTTGTTCAGCAAAGATATGAGATATTGTGGCGTTACGGTGGTCAACAGGATGCTTCAACCAACAAAGTCTTTCTCGATCAGCCAACAATTTCATGCATCACACCCACAACCCTCAAAGACAGCTCATCACAAGTCAACACAAGTAAAACTAGGGACAACGCATAAAATTCAACGCAGGCAGCTTCAGAAAAGTCAACATAGAAAACTAGGGCTTCGGTCAAACAACCCAAAATTCCTCGATTTTAGTGCCCAGTTGTTCGACCTCATAAAATCAGAATTTCTGCAGAAGATGGAGGTCAAATTGCCTAGGTTTGACCAATGTCAACGTTTTTCAACGTTGCAGCAAAAAAGTCCTAAACAGATCAACGCAGAAAATAGAAAGCCCTAAACAGATCAGCGCAGAAACAACAGCTTCGCACCACACGTGTGAGGGAAAAATGCCTCCAAAGGCTATCAAACCAATCAGATCACAATGAGAGAATGTGTGATGAGATGATGAGAAAATGACCTCTAAGTCTCTCCAATTTATATTAATTAATGAGGGTATGTGACACATATCTTAGGCATGTGGGATAAATTTGGCCGACCCTGCACATGTGGAAAATAAATTCAAAATCAATGTTCTTCTCATCTGATCGAGATGATCTTTAGATCAATATTGCACCTCTTCGAAAGAGGAATCCAACAAAAATATGACCATCATCATATGAGCAGTGCAACATGGAGCTTCGACCTAGTTGCCCAAAATTAACATAGGGCTTGCGAGGAGTCCAACATTTGCTCTATAATAGCTATCGCATCTAGATTCCCATGAGTGATAGAACTCCCAACCATAATGAAGGAAGAGCCACAAATTTCACTATGCAATACCAAAGCTTGATAGACCAGAGCCTCAAACAATTCAAACAATTTCGAATGAGAGGCCTGAAATCTATTGGAGTCGAATGTATAGTTGAATTCCTAGCCAAGTCACAAGCCAATTGAATTGGACGTGACCCAAATTTTCTTGAAAATATTATCACCATGGAGAGGCATGACTGAAGGGGCGCACTAAAACAGACAAATTAACTTGATACTCTGACGTATTAGCCTAATTAGATCAACTTGCATGAAGTGAACTAACTCTCCACCAATGAATAAATGGTCGCATCCAATAACTGTTCCCACCTCCCAACTGATAAGCCACTTGTACCCATCTGCAAGCCACTTGGAGCTCATCATATCAATTCTAAGGCAACTAGATCGGGGAGCCAGACGGAGAATGGAGTTTCGGTGATCTGAGAGGATTGTAATGATGCTCATGAATTCCTTCCAAAGAGACTTTAGGATAGCGCTATCTCGCCGAGACAAAACCATGTGAAGAAAAAAAACATATTAAGGAATTTGATGAAAATACATTCGATCATTAATCTCAATGATGCCTTGAGTCAGGGTGGCTCCTTTTTTAGCTAACTCATCCAATCCTGAATTCAGTTGCCTTAGAATGTAGTATAATTTCAAATCCTCAAATTAAGAGATTAAAATGAAAATCTTTGGCATATGGACACTTAATCATTACTGATGGAGTTTTTTTCCCTTGTAAATTGACGAATTACCAACATTGAGTTGCCAAAAAAATTTAACTTGGATATGTGGTTTTCTTTGGCAACTTCCATGCCTTCCCATCGCACTAGGTACTTCACCTAATTATTTGTTGTGAATCCCATACCCCAAGTGAATTTTTCTATCATTTTTTCGTCAGGACCCATAATGATCCCTCCCGCTTCAGGCTCCCCAAATAAAATTTGGTTTTATTAAAAAAATAATTAAAAATAAATAATTTCTTCTACCTTTTGTAAGGTGGTAAAAATTATCAAAATTTTGTTTTCTATTTGGAGATTGGATAACTATCACTTGATTTTGTTCATAAATGTAAGTTAATTAAGAAAAATCAAACCACCTAAAATGATCAACTAAGAAGGTATATTTTCATTTTTATCGAATGTTTTTAATCTTAAAACATCCACTTATCTTCTTAGATTTAAGGAAAACAATATCTTAATTAATTGGAAAAAATTATTCCACTTTTATCAGATGTTTTTTTTATTTTTTATCTTAAAACATTTACCTATTTTCTTACATTTTAAGAAAACAAACTCTTAATTAATTGGAAAAATATCTAAATCTTACTTAAAAGGAATATAATTTTTTAATTAATTTAAAACAATTTAAAATCTTACCGACTAAAACACTATTTTAGTCTATGACCCATATCCACTAATCCTGATTACGAGCCGCTTTGCAACTCGCTCTGCACCATCACTCCGTTAGGGTTTATGAAAATGATTTATGCTGCTCAACCCTTTCCTTCCCCAATCCTCCATTTCCCTAGCAGTTAGCTCTGGCAACTCCCAGCGAATGGTCACCCCAGGTAGAGGGACCATTGGTCCCTCCAACCATTCTATCAACGTGAAACAACATCATGCATAGAAACCCTTAAAGTCCAAAATTGACGACGCCATGGAGTCGGAAATCACTGACATCTCACTCCGAGAGTTGATCGACATATTGTCTACGAAAGGCACCAACACTTTCATAGCCAAATTTGTAGAGATTAGTAGATTGTATATTCCCTCGACAAGGCTAAATGCTAGAATCGAGCACATGAGGACTCATTCCCTCATCTGCAAATTCATTGGCATCTGGTCGACTAAAAAGGCTCTTCTCCACTAGATTGTGATGAGATTGAAGTTGAAATCAAATTACGAGGTGAAATTAGGCTCCAAAGATTTCTTCATAGTCATCGTCTCGTTGGTATAAGATCTCTACTCAGTGATGGAAGGAGGCCCTTACTTCTTACTCTCACTAGGGATTTACATGCGTTAATGGGTTGAGCGCTTTAAGACCGATAAAGATGACTTCTCATGGGCACGAGTGTGGATTCACCTCTACTCGCTCCCACAAGAGTAGTGGGTTCCTGAAACCCTAGCCAAAATTGGAAATAAGCTAGGTAAATTTGTTCATCTTTCAGAGCAAACAAAGCAAGGTAGGAACACCTCCTACACAATGATTTGAGTCTATATAAACATCTCAGCACCCTCCTGGAGGCCATAGGCCTAGAATCATAAGACATCCATCGGATCCAAATGCTCGACTATCCGCATATCCCATTCAGATGTAGGAAATTCCATGAGCATGACTATCTCTTCTGCGACTGTCCTCTCAATGCTCCCAAGAAAGACCCAAATAAAGTGACAACCAATGATGATGAAGGATTTAACAAGATCCCCTCAAAGCAGTGTAATATTAAGAAAAACAATGCGCCTACTGCCCCCAAAAGGAAAGAAACTAGAAACAACTTTTAGGTCCTTGTAGATCTGCAGGAAGGCCAAGAAGCCCCAACTCCAACCCCAACACAGGAAAATACCCCATAAGGATCAAGGAAGCAACACATGAAAGAAGTAACAACTCCATCCAACATTAACATGACTCATGCACATGGTAAGAATATGGAGGGAGACACTCCTAGCCAGCTAGAGGACACAAACATACTGGAAGATAAGAATCTCATGGAAATAGAAGGCCTAGATCTAATGGCCATGGAGGATGCATGCAAGAGAAATGACCTAGAAGCGATCCCCCAGAAGAAAATCAATCTCCATTTGGTTTCACTACAAAAAGCAAAAAACAACACAATGGTTGGGCATTCAAAGCTCCATCTCCAAAGACAACAAAAAAGGAGCTAAAGAATCCAATAAGAGAGGAATAAAAACAACTCTCCACAGAATTAAATCGCTAGGGAGGAAACTAGTGGAGTATGGGAAGTACAAGTAGATTTCAGAGATCTTTATCTCTCCCCCCTCCCTTTTCTCATGAAGATCATCTCATGGAATATAAGGGGTTATGAATATTCCCTATAAGCAATGTATTCTTAAGCGAAGGGATCAAGCAAGATACTTTGCCAGTTTTGGTCATCCAAGAAACAAAATTCTTTGCCTCAAATTTTGAAAAAATAATCTCTTGGGTTTGACGAAATGCCAAGACTATCACAGTGGATGCTGAAGGTGCCTTGAGAGGCCTAGGCATTGCCTAGAATCTTGCTCAAATCAGTATAGGTGAGCTATATTTATATTCATATGTGATTTAGGTATCTTTTAATTTCATAGGAACAAACTTGCATGTTTTTCTTTCAAATGTTTACGACCCTTAGATGCACGCCCAAAAGCTTACAATGCTACAACACTTGAACTCTTTAAAATCAAAGATGGATAGCAAAAATTGGATAATAAAAGGAGATTTTAGCATGATCACCTCCCTAAAATAAAAGAAAAAAAGGAGGGAGATGAATCCTAGAAACAAAGTCATAAGTTTTCAAAAAATTTATTGGGGAGAATGACCTAATAGATCTACAAACCACCAACGACCTATTCACTTGGAATAACAAAAGATGGGGCAATGATCAAATCTCATCTCATCTTGATCGCTTCCTAGCCTCAAAATCCTCATTACAAACAAAGAATAAGTCACAACAAAGATCCTTCCAGCAGCAAGTTCCGACCGTTGGTCCATATGCCTAACATGGTGCAATCTAGGTAAATCGCTCAAGAAACCGTTCAAGTTTGAACAATTTTGGCTTACTGAAGCTTCTATTATCATCAAAATCCAATCATGGTAGAAAAATGTAGGACCTATAGAGGGATCTAAGATGTGTGTCTTCCAACAAAAGTTAAGGCAAATCAAGATCCTTCTAAAAAAATGGAACAAAGAGGAGTTCGACAATATTGTTCAGGAGAATCTTAGGTTAGAAAAAATAAAAGGGAGATCTCAAATAGGACATTATCACCAATGGAAGGACCGTTGACTCATAGGACAAATAATCCACTATGATCTCAAATTTGGAGGAGAAATACAAACAAGAATAAATCTACTAGAGACAGAAGTATAGAATTAATTGTCTCAAAGAAAACGAATGAAACACTTCCTTTTTCCATCGCTTGACCATCTAACACAGATACAACAATAGAATCACTTCTCTCAGACTGGACAATGGAGACTATATTGAAACCAAGAGGAAATAGACGACACCATGGTGAAATTCTATTTGGATATACTCATAGATCCCATGTTGTGTTGTCGAGGTGCTATTTGCAAGATCATGGCCAACATCCCTAAGCTGGTGATAGAGGCCCACCATACAACACTGAAGAGGCCAATTAACAGAGAATAATTCTAAGAAGCACTTAACCAGATGACAGATGGAAATTCCCCTAAACCAAATGGCTTCATTGTTTCCTTCTTCAAAAACTACTGGCACTTCCTGCATAGTGAAGTCCTTGAGATCATGAAAGAATCCTGCTCCAATAGAAGCATCCTACTTGCTCTCAATACTACCTTCTTAGCATTAGTGCCAAAGGAAGAGAATATTGCCTCCCTTGGTAAACGTTTCCCCATATCCATTTGCAATGTTATATACAAACTCATCACTAAGGTCATAACCAATCATCTTAGGCCTATTCTCACCCTTCTCATCTTGCAAGAATAAAAAATATGTTTTGAAGGGCACCAAATCCTAGATGGAATTATCTTAGCCCATTAAACCGTACATTCTCTTATGACTCTCAAGAAGCTTGACATGTTACTAAAAATTGATTTCTCCAAATCCTTTGAAAAATTCATTTGGTCATACATAGAAAGCCTTGTCCGCTCCATTGGATTTTGTGAGGAATGGATAACCTCGGTCATCCCCTTAATCTCCTCAAAATTCTTCTCTATCCTGGTCAATGGCTCCCCTTCAATCCCATCCTATCCCTCTTGTGGCATCCAACAAGGAGACCTACTCTCCCCCTTCCTCTTTATCATCATGGCGGAAGGTCTAGTATGGAGTCTGAAAGGGGCGACCCTTCATGAAAACTCCCCCTAACAAACCAACAATTTGTGGAAGACAGTTTTCTCATGAACCACCCTTCAATCAAAGAAGCCAAAACAATCAAGGAAATCCTTGAAATTTTCTCTGATGCTTCGTTAATGACTATAAACTAGGAAAATTGCTCAACACCCCTCTAATAACTTGAGAAACATCTCCAAAATCCTAGGCTTCTAGGTTTCCACTCCTCCATCCAAATACTTAGGTGCTCCACTTAGTGACTCTACCATCAAACACTCATCATGGAACGATCTCCTTAACAAATTAAACTATCGCTTGGACAAATGGGCTTTTCACTCCCTAAACATAGCTACCAAACTGATCCTCCCATCTTTGTGCTTCATTTTAAAACAACATCTAGAAACCATTGATCACCTAATAGGCTCTTGTGAACTTGCTAGCAATCTATGGATCAAAATCTCAATTGGCTTAAACAAACATGTTATAAACCAAGGAGATGTTGTCCAGTCTCTCAAAACTTGGCCCAAAGACCCCTTTCAAAGTACTCCCCTCAACAAAATATGGAATTTAACCCCTGGGATTTTGGTATGGGATGTCTGGAAGGAGTCAATCAACACATATTCCATGAGAAACATAGAGATCTACATAACATTAGGCTTATGCTCCAAAATCAACTAGAATAAATAATGTTCCTTTCCAACTGGGATGCAAAGGACATACCCTCTCTTCTCCAAGAAAAGTCGATCTTTAACTAGTGGAATTTCTCTTGTCCTCCTGCCACTTTGGCTCCCCCTTGACCACCCCCTTACCATCTAGCCTTGATTCTTGGACCCCCCTCTAGAACAACACTTGAAATTAAATTTCGACGACGACTTAAAAGGAAACCCAGGGGATGTAGGAATTGGAGGTGAAATTTAGAACTACAAGGGGGAAATCATAAGAATTTACTGTGGATAGATAGGACATGAAAGAAATAATGTGACTGAATTGGAAGCTTTAATTCAAAGGATCCTTATAGTCCAACACAACAATTTCCTCCCACTCATTGTTGAAGGGGATTCACAACTGATAATCCAGATTGAAAAGAGACTTCAATACAACTCCTCCCCTTCCAAATGATCCATTGGGTGGATATTGGACCTATGCTCTCAACACCTGGCTCAAATCCTATCCCCACAGGAAGCTATCATCTTCTCCCACGTCAAGTGAAAGGCCAACTCCTTAGTTGACTTTCTAGTCTACAAAGGGATCGAGGGACGTTTCCAATTAGGGAAGTGTCTTGCAATTCCCCCCAATCCCCAAATTGGGCTTCCCAATGCCATGAATTGGCTCTATAATACCTCAGGCCCCCGGATTTGGGTGACAGACAACAAATCCAAGGAATTCACTGCCTTCATGAATACAACCTATAACTTACATGATGTGGGAATTTGGTGGTGCCACTAGCACACCTTCCACGGTGTATCGGGCCTGGAGTAGGGAGGTGGTGGCAAGCCAACCCTCCTCCTACATTTAAGGCACATGAAAGGTTGTTATAGTCACCCTGTCATCTCATGAGAAGAAAAATCGATATAAGGCTTGGTTCTAATTGCAATGACTATACATCTCTTTAGTTGTGTGAGGGTGGACAAGGGGTGAAGGTTCAGGGAATTGAAATTGATTTCATTACAGATATGGCGCAGGAATGAGGTCACTCTTGTAAAGGAGGGTAAGGAAGAGGTAGACCTCCCCTCCCACCCTGACACATGTAAGGTGATGAGCATTTCAATTGCAACATCCCTCATTGCTATCACAGAATGGTGGATGACGTGAAAGCTCAAGAGCTTAGGGTCACATATAACCACCTTTAGGAACCGTGTAATCTCCTTGGATGTCACTACAAGGTTTAGGAGGACATCAATGTTCTATTGGAGGGCAACATGCTCGAGATGGAATTTCATCTGCACCATGCCAAAGCAGTGTATTGTTGCATTTTTAGCCTCCCGGGCTTGCAACTCTAGGGCTATATATCTCCCTCGACTAACATTGTGGACAAGTCCCTTTCGCTCTCTCCAAGTCATACTGAAGCTCACCACGACAGGCCTCGCAACACTTTTCCAAGGCGATGACAGAGTTGTGGTGATTTGAAGCTTTCTTCAGCCGTCTTAGGCCCCTCCAACAACAAAAGTGGTCAGGTTTGTCACGCCAAGGTGTCTCTCCTTTCCAACAACAATTAGAGCATCTAACCTCCTCCAACCAACCGAATTCCATAGGACTCCCACTTCTAGTTGACCCAAATTACTTTAAGCCATGCCCAGTGGTCCAAGAAGACCCTTCAAAGCGCTAGCTAGGCATCGCTCATTTCCCAAGGTAACTAATTTTGTGGCCTTAACGTCTCTCTGTTCTCGACTCTCGTAATGGTTTTTCTTGTTTTATTGCCATGTAACTTTCATGAGGTCCCTTGGTTTATCCTTCGTGGGCAGAGGCCTCCTCATGCTTTTCTAAACTATCTTATCTCTCAGCCTCAGGGCTTTGTTCATGGACGGTTTCCGTTTAGCTTCAATGCTCAGAAGTTTGTAATTTTTGTACCACCAATGTAATACAAAGCTTTTTCACTTAAAAAAAATCCACTAATCCTAAAATATCCCATTTAACTAAAACTACATTTCTTTTAAAATACATAGTCATGTTTCATTTTATGTTTTCATTGATATCTAATAAAATATTTTTTTGGTTAAATTAAAATTTTTCATTTTTTTAAAGAAACATATATGTGGTTTTATTAAAATATAAAACTGGGATTGAAATTACATACATTTCTTCAACAGAATCATTACATTTCTTCAAAGTTGCCAATACCCCTGGTGGGTTTGAGATTGAGCATGGTGACTCAATCCAAACCCTCTAGTGAGATCTCCATATTACAAACAATATTCCCTTTCCAGCTAAATATTTTCCAAAAAAATATTTGACGGCCAGATTGCCTCGTCATAGGTAATTTAGACGTCGTCAAATTCTATCCCTTGAGTTATCCAATCCATTGCAAGAGCGTGCACCATTGCACTAGGTTTAGAAGTCCAAATCATACGTGCGTGACCAATTGAGTTGGCTGCCAAGTCAAGCAGAATACCCCCTCCGCAATGTCGCACATTCGTAAGTCAATCCCTGAAAGGATAGGCGAGCCTTATTTCCGCTGCCATAGGCCCATTAATGCGCACAGGGAGCTGATGCCCGCCGTAAGTCAATCCCTGAAAGGATAGGCGAGCCTTATTTCAGCTGCCATAGGCCCATTAATGCGGCCAGGCCGCTGATGCCCGCCGTTGCGGCGGGCATCAGTGGCCTGGCCGCATTAATGGGCGAGCCTTATTTCAGCGGCTATCCGCCCATTAATACGCCCAGGGGTGGAATGGCCACCGCACGGCGGGCATCAGTGGCCTGGCCGCATTAATGGGCGAGCCTTATTTCAGCGGCTATCCGCCCATTAATACGCCCAGGGGTAGAATGGCCACCGCACGATGATCTATGGTTTTAATCTGACGGCGGCCATTCCACCCCTGGGCGCATTAATGGGCGGATAGCAGCTGAAATAAGGCTCGCCGCATTAATGGGCCTATGGCCGCTGAAATAAGGCTCGCCGAAAGTATATTCACCTGTTCATACCTTAACGTCCACATCAGTTGAATTTCTCACTGAATTCACCATTCAGTGGTTTTAGTTAAACAATCCATATTCGAAGGCAGTACATGAATACATATTCGCAGTTAATTGATCTCGAGTTCGGTCACTGTATGATATATGGTACAACTCGACATACGACTCCCGTCCCAGAGTAAGCTGTTCTTCCTGCTGCGAGTGCTTGAATAAGGAAAAGAAATGGCTGAACAGCAGAAGTGGAAAGGAGATTTCCAGGTTGATCCAAAGAGCGGGTTCTGCAAAGCCAATGGAATTTACTATAGCAAAAGATACCTTGTACTTCTCCCTCCCCCTCATCACCCTCTGGATGTCACCACTTACATCTTCTCCCTCCAACAAAACATGCAGCAGATCGCCTTCATTGACGGCCCTTCAGGAAACACTCTATCTTACTCCGCCCTCCGTCACAATGTGAGAGCCATCGCTGCCGGACTGCATGGCCTGGGGGTTCGAAAAGGCGACGGGGTGCTGGTGATTTCCCCCAATTCCATCGCCATTCCATGCATTTACCTTGCCATCCTCTCCATCGGAGCAATTCTCACCACTATCAATCCGCTCAGAACTGAGAGAGAGATCGCCGGGCAGGTCAAGGATTCGAAACCCGTTATCGCCTTTACACTTCCTCACCTCCTTCACAAACTCCGAGCGACCCAGATGCCCCTTATTCTAATCCAAGAAAGCTTAGAATCCCGCTGCGTTACGACATTACACGACCTCCTGCAATCAGACCTCTGAGACATGCCGTTTGTCGACATAAGACAGGACGACACAGCCACCCTTCTTTATTCTTCGGGAACCACTCGAAAAAGCAAGGGTGTGCTTTCAACTCACAGGAATTACATTGCTTCAATAGCAGGCAACAGAGTGAGGTATGAAACAGAGGGTTGCAAGATGTATCTCTGCAGTATGCCCCTCTTCCATATCTTTGGTTTGCGCTTTATGGTATGCAGTCTTGCGGCCGGAGCAACCATTGTTATGCCGCCCAAGTTCGACATGGAGGAAATACTGCGTAGCATAGAGCAATGCAGAGTGACTCTTCTGCCTACTGTTCCCTCTGTTCTAGCAGCCCTGGCAAAATCCACAGGTGCCCACAAATATGATTTGGGTTCTCTTCAGCAAATCAGTTTAGGAGGAGCTCCTCTGGGAAAGGATGTCATACTCAGTTTTAACGCTAAATTCCCACGAATTCAAATCGGACAGGTTAAAACTGTGATACCTTGCATGATTCTACACACCTCTTTTTGTTTTTATAAGTGAAGCTTATATCATTACTGAATAAACAATAAAAATGGACATCAAAGGGCTGTCACACAGGTTCCCCTCTTAGGCCTGCATCTCTGCCTTGTCTCCAATCTCACTGACCAGGTTCCTTTTGTTTTCCCTAAGTAGTACTTGAAGCCATGTATTCTAATTTAGAGCTCATTTTGGGCGTGGGCTAAACAGCAGACAAAATGCATAATTTTCTGGGCATGATTCTGGCAGGATTCCAACTGGAATCTGGCTATAGATCATGGTTTCACCATGCCTCGAGGGTTTTGGAGTTCTCCACCTGTGACCTCAGAAAACTTGAAACCCACTGGACCAATTGAAACGATGAAGATCCTTTTGGCTGGAAGAGTGCATTTTGTCTACTGGATAGACAGCGCCCTTATTTTTTGTGGTAGAAAGGACTTTGCATTTGTGGGAATAGGTAAGCTGAAGAGTACTTAAATTTCGGCAGGGATATGGATTAACTGAAACCGTCGGTGCAATAGCATACACCAACAGTGACAAAGAAAGTGACGAAGAAAACAGACGCACTGGAACAGTAGGATTATTGAGTGATGTTGTGGAAGCGAAAGTGGTAGACCCTGATTCTGCAAAATCCCTGCCACCAAACCATAGAGGCGAGCTGTGGTTGCGAGGCCCTACAATCATGAAAGGTACTCTCACTTTTCTTGTTACCTGCTTTCAAGTAGATATTGTTAAAATTGGCAATGAGTGGAACATAACCTGTTGTTTGGAATAATGTTTTATTTGAGGGCTCATCGCTAGGTATGCTATCAGCGATGTGCAGGGCTTGCCTTTTTCTTTTGGTTCTTAATGTGTTTCTATCACTTGGCACCATTCCTCTTCTCAGTAGCTTGGCATTGCTAGGTGTGATTATAACTATATCTAGTCAAGAACACAACTGAAGCCTGAAACAGAAAGACAGCTAAATGAAGGTGGACAGGCAAGAGAATCCAATGGTAGCTGAGCTTCTGTGCTGTTCTGTTTTTTAACTGATTGGAGCTGCCCTATTTAAGTTTTTATCTTTTCTCTTTTTTAACTGATTAGAGTTATTCTGTTTAAGTTTTCTATTGTTTCCTAGTCTGATCACTTGTTCGAGGATTCTGGATGTTTCTTTTACTAGGAGAAAGAATTCTGATGTTTATGTCTCTGCGAGATTCATCATAAGAAGTCATGCTCAATGATAGAGTTTGCAGTTTGTGGAGTACCATTTGATAAATGAATTGGATGATCCAGTGCATGCTTAAACTTTGAAGAGTCAAGATACTGTAAGAGACTGTGATATATTAACTTGAACCTTATAGTCGTATTCTTGAGTGTACCTCTCTGTTATCATGATTCTGTCCATGGGTTGAGAGGTAGAACTGTGGCCATTATAATTGTTGGGATTTCCATCTAATTAACTCGTGGATTTAGTTCTGATGCAGGTGTACATTTGGCCCGGTGGAAAAAGGTTGCATGTGCACACCTTCCAAACTGAGAGCAAATAAGTTACAGGAACACACTTGGCAAAGTGAGGATAAAGTGGTTGCATATAGGATAGATCGCTATTTGAACAATTGTAGTGAATATAGATTTGGACGAAAGGGGTAATTCTTTACACTTAATAAAGTTATAAGTAGACATTGTAATAGAGATCAAGTAGAGTAAAATCAATGTTATCAGAACCGGATTGGTTATCAAACCAGTCTACTCCAAAACTGAAAATTTGAAAAAAACTGGAAAAAGAACAGCTCGACCAAAAAAACATAAATTTACAAATTTTGAAAAAAATATATAATTCATGTGCATCCATACGAATCCAAACCATAGATTTAAAAACTAGAACTGGTCTTTGAACCTGCCACCTATCAAACTGGATTCAATGAACTGTTTTTTAAAGAAATAAATAAAATATTAATTTATAATGAAAAAATTATTTTTAAGATTCCAAAGTATTAGAGACAAAATATGCTAAGTTTGCTCATCTATATACAATGTAAGGGTGAATATAAAAAATATGGCACCGAGTGCAATACACAGAAGCAACAAAATATATGATCAATGAGGCTCTAAATGGCCTCTAGAGTCCAAAAACCATGCTACAATTAACTGGGCCACTAGCCTATTACAAACCATTGATCAACATGGTCACTCATCAAACTCATCATCACTACTAGAAATGGGATCATCAACAAAAACTACATAACATCATTTGGCTCAAAGTCTTCAGACTCCTTGGATTACTTAATCTTATAATATGGTAGAAATTGAAAAAGCTTAACATGCCTTACCAATGATTTTGGTTTGAGTGAAAAGTTCATCTCCTTAACCTTTTAATATGGGAGAAAAAACTTAACATGCCTAACCAATTATTTTGGTTTTAGTGAAGGGCACACTTTTGTTAAAGCCATGGCAGAGGAGTTCAACAATCAATACCACCATCATCAGAGGAGTTCAACAATGAATACCACCAACATCAAGGTACATAAAGAGCTTTGTGCTCTTGATTAAATGCCAATTCCATACCCTCATACATGATAGGATTCAATCAAAATGTTGCAATCTTACCAATCCTAAAATCTTGAAAACTATTAAGTCTGCTGAATTTTGAGTGGATATGAAATTCTACTTTCTCCTTATGAAGCCCGATAAGGTTGGAACCACCCTCAAACATCCTAAAAAAATTAATGATAATGTTAAAATTTAAGTCAAAGTTGACCCTTTTACTTTAAGAATTTAACATTACCATTGATTTCTGGGATTGCTAGGGTTGAGTTAGGTATTGGGTTTAGGAGCGGCAGGGTTGGTTTTATAGCTAAGGGGGGTTGTTTGGGAGGGAAATAACCCTTGGCTTCCTCCAAAACCACCTCAAAAAATGCCATCGTGGGTCTCAAACTCACCTTTTGTGTGAGGTCTAACCGACAAGTTACAATTATAAGTGGCCGATTAGTTACCAAACTGGTTGGTTTGGTACCTAAATGGTACAAATTGTTCCTCTGGTTTGATCAATTGGCTGGTTCAATACTGCACCCGGTCCAATTGATCGGTTTGACCAGTTTCGGTTTGGATTAGGCCATTTTTGAAATCTATGATCCAAGCCATTATACCAAAATATGCAAACTTTCTCATATATATAGCAAATAAGGGTGGATATAACCAAAATAACATTGATTGCAATCCATTTCCGAACCAAAATTACATCAACAAAGAGGATGTAGAGGCCCAAAAAAATCATTCTATAACAAATACCTAGATATCATTAAAATCTTTGCCTATATTGGTATCCTCATCATCAATATCACTCTCTAAGTATTAAAATAAGATAGAAATGGCGTAACATGTCAAATCGAGATTCTAATTGAGTGATGGTTACATTTTTACAGTGTTCCATGAGGACGCGTCCCCCAGGGTGGGGGACACGCCCCGGCACCCCCCCACGTCCCGGGGACGGGGAAACTCCTGGGGAAACGTTTTCCCCACGTCCCCTTTTTGGGGAAACTCGGGGAAACTCCGGGGGGACGTTTTTTGGGCAGCGAAACGCGACTCCCTTGAAGGGGGATGGGGGGACGCCTGAGGGACGTCTGGGGGACATTGGGGGGACGCCTGGGGAACACAAGGGGGATGCTGGGGGGACGGGGGGATGCCTAGGGGATGCCGGGGGCACACATATGCGTCCCCCCATTATTTTGCCTAATAATTTTTATAAAACATAATTTAAAAAAAATAAAATACAATTTTAAATATATGACAAATTAAAAAAAAAACAAAAATAGAAAAACTTAAACTATATTAAAACATCATACTTGTTAAAACTTAAAAATTAAATTAAATTATATTAAAATTTAAAACATGAAAATATATTAAACCTATATAGTATAAGTTTAGGTGCATTGCATAATTTGAATTTCAGTTGTCAAATGATGAATTTATTAATTTAATTTAGATGTAGCTTGCATCATGCCAAATGACGATTCATCAATTTAGATGAAACATTGCATAATGTCAAATGATGGATTCAATTTACTAATTTACTTTAAGAATCTAGACATATAATTTAAATTATAATGCATAAATGTCAAATGATAATTCATAAATGAATCAATGATAATAGTCTAATATGCAATGATGACCACATTTATTCTTTAGATGTACAATCAATAATTATTTAAATTTTCTATTTAGTTATTTTTAATTAAATTTTTAATAATTTATAATTTGATAATTTTTATGACTTTGACGCCCCCCCGTTTCCCCGAAAATTCCCCAAATTTTGGGGTTGCTTATATACGTCCCTCTTGTGCGTATCCCCGCTCCCGCGTTTCCCCGTCCCGGAAACTCGGTGGAACATTGCATTTTTACTGGATCATGACAGAGGTGTTCAACAATCAATGAAACCAATATCAAGGTACATAGAGGGCTTGGTACTCTTGATTAAATGCTAGTTCCAAACCCTTATACATGACAAAATTCAATGGAAGTTGTGATCCCCCTAATCCTGAAATTTTGAAAATTGTTAAGTCTGATGGATTTGGAATGGGATATAAAATTCTACTTTCTCCATATGAAATCCAATGAAGTTGGTGTGAGAATTTATGAATGTAGAAACCCTACTGCAATATCTTGATTTAATTCTCCTACTTGTTTGATTTAATTAACAAGTTATTTTCTGAATATTCAGTAAAATATCAAAGCAAACACAACTGCAACCTACACATACATACAAATCATTTACTGAAGCATAATGCAAACATGACAAAGGACACAATATTTTTTGGACAATGTCCCCGGAAAAACCCAATGTGGGAAAAACCAGTGCAACAAATCTTAGAGGGTTTGTTTAATAAGAATAATATCTGAATACAATCAAGGGCACCAGTAATGGTTTGCCCAACAAAGAATTTCACGGTAGAATTACTTATCACTTGGAGACAGAAAATATGGTTGATTCAGCTGAGGAAACACTCCTGTGAAATGCACTGTATACGAGCCCTTTCTGGCCCACTGGAACCCTAGCACTGCTCCTCCAGCCTCCGCGTCATCTTCTCTTGCCCAACATAGCCTTTGCGCAACACAGGCTGCCCCTACGTCACCTTGAAGTCCCCGCGTCAGCCTCTGCATGAGTCTGGCTAGGCTGCGTCCCTCCTGCTGGTCTATGCGCTGCCTAGTACAGATATGCCTCTCTGCCTTTGTATTCTCGGCCTCGGATCAGAATAATCCCTCGCCGATCTGCCCCTCACAAGCACTACAAACTCACTCGAAAATTCTCAGCAAACCACGTCCTAGAATTTCGAGTTAGCTCAAGTGCTACCGCTCTATGTATCTTCCAACTGACCCCAAGCCTTCCTTTAATACTTTTCTCGTTGAGAAATCAACGGTCATGATCTAATCTCTAATCAATGGCTAATGTTAGAAAAGAATTGATCCATGTTACTTAGAACATTTTCACCCACATGTTTAATTCATTCCCTTTAATTATTTTATTTTCTGAAGTTAGACTTAGGGTCTCCATTAAAATAATTAATTTATTGAATAACTTTCACACCGCGTGGAATTTCTCCAAACGATTTCTGGGTCTTAGAGATCTCATGTGTTCTAGCCCCTCCACAAAGTTTCGGAGCTAGAGCACATCCGATGCTACCCAAAATATCAACACTCCCTCTTAGCGAGGAATGTGCTCTAGCAACACTTCACTCGAGAAGCGTTACTCTGATCTCTGGCATCGGTCCCTTGCGCTGCTGATGCTTGGCCTGCTGCCCTCCATCCACTGCGCTGCTGCTTTCTGTACTGCTGCCCATGACTCTGCCACAGTCACTGCCACTTTGTATTGCAGCTCCCTCTCAAATTGCTGCATCATGCTACCTATAGCACTACAACTGCTAACCGTTGCACCGCAACTCAGTTGCTAAGAAGTAAGCAACTAAAGGACATCACCCAACAACTGACAGAAAAGTCAGTCTGACTGCATCTCATCATTGAAGCACCCTCTGCTGTTGCTCTGCGTTGTCTCTCTAGAGCCTCTGCGCTGCTGCTGCTTTGCATTGCGTAAGCACTGCCCCTCTGCGCTGTTGAAGTCCCACTAGCCTCTGCGCTGTTGTTTCCACTGCACTGCACTGCTCCAATCTTTAGTGTTCAAGCACTGCCTTGTGCCTTTCCATGATCCTCTGCATCCACTAACTCTAGTCATCTCGCTATTGTCTTTAGGCTCCCATAGCGCGTATGTGATCCAAGAGTTTGGGCACCTCAAGGATCCTACCATCACCATCTATAGCTCAATCTACAAATCTATGTTGCCCCATCTCTTCTCTCGAGATACATGAACACTCATGGCCACATCATCATTGCTGCCATCATCCCCTTTCGTTGCTGCTACCTTGGAATTTGAATCTTCCTTGCCCTTCTTCTTAGGACAATTATTGGCGAAGTGTCCCAATTCGCCACATCTGAAGCACCGGACCTTGGATAAGTCCTTCTTCTTCTTCCCTTGCTGCCTTTTTCCTTTAGATGCTAGGGCTGCATCTTCCTCTTCTTTCTTAATCTTGACTCCTCCGCTGCTGAATTCCCTCTTGGTTATTCTCCTGATCTCCTCTTGTCGAAGGATTGCCCACATGTCTCCCCAGTTTAGAAGTTGTGCTTTGCCCAAGATACTTTGGACAAAGGTCTCCCAATCATCGGTGACTGCATTCAGGGCAATCCTCACCATGAGTCCATCATCAAGAGCTGCCCCATGGCAATTGGCTGGTCTCGGATAGTCTGCAA
This sequence comes from Pinus albicaulis, assembly GCA_034641835.2. NCBI lineage: Eukaryota > Viridiplantae > Streptophyta > Pinopsida > Pinales > Pinaceae > Pinus > Pinus albicaulis. Next base: position 1,218,383,511 of record CM076582.1, read on the forward strand.
TCTAAAGAGGAAAGGATCGATCTCCTCTCCCTTGTGCATCAGGAACAACCTCATCTGATTCTCCAGAAGCATCTTCCTCTAGACGGAGCTACCTTGATACAACGTGGTTAATGCCGTCCACACCTCGTTTGCCATCTTCTTCTCGGAAATATGCAGAACTATGTGATCTTTCACTCCATACATGATCAAGCGTTTAGCCCGCACTTGATTTTCATTAAAATTCTTTTCGGCTCAGCCAGGACGTTCTTGGCATGATCTCTGATGCCATATTCATCAAGGATTGTCAGGATTCTGGCTTTCCAGATGGAAAATTTAGACACTGTCTAACCTATCTTGATCTCTCAGTCCATATGGGACCATCTCTGCTCAAACTATCAAAGCAAGTGCTCTTCTCCCTTCTATTGCTTCTACACTCAACAAAAGACCGGATCTGGGTTTCTTGGCGATAAAAACCCTCTAGAGAATACGCCCCCTCTGACAAATGTTTTCCCTCCCAGAAATCCTTCACCAATTTTATTGAATCAACCCTCTACGATCACCCCACTTGATCGAATGTCAAATTTCTTGGCTAGAAAATCTACCAAGGAACTGTTTTCCCATACTTTGTCAACCCTGCTAGGCACTGTTCTACACCGGTAGAAATAATGCCCCACCAACAACTTCGAAGATCAGAAAACTACACTTCAATCCATGACAACCGGCACAACGTCACTCCCTCTTGGACTGCGTCACATTCTTGGGTCCGCGTCAACTCAACGTGAGCTTGACAGGCTCTGCGTAACCCCTTTAGGGCTTCTGTGCTGTCCTTTTGGTGCTGCGCTACCTCTTTTTGAATCTGTGCAGCTTCAATTACCTTCCTACAACAAAAAATCTTCAACCCTATGCTGATGGCTTCAACTTGATCTGCAATCGCTCTGATACAATGTGAGCATTTCTAAATATAGAAACCCTACTGCAGTATCTTGATTTACTTCTCCTACTTGTTTGATTTAATTAACAAGTTATTTTCTAAATATTTAGTAAAATATCAAAGCAATCACAACTGCAACCTACGCATACATACATATCATTACTGAAGCATAACGCACACATGACAAAGGACATAGTGTTTTTTGGACAATGTCCCTGGAAAAACCCAATTTGGGAAAATCAGTGCAAAAGCTCTTAGAGGGTTTATTTATTAAACAGAATATCTGAATACAATCAAGGGCACTAGTAATGGTTTTCCCAACTTTCATGGCAGAAGTACCTATCACTCGGAGACAGAAAATGTGGCTGATTCAACTGAGGAAGCACTCCTCTGAAATGCACTCAATACGAGCCCTTTCTGGCCCAATGGAACCCCAACGCTGCTCCTCTAGCCTCTGCGTCGGTTTCTCTTGCCCAGCATAGCCACGACGTCACCCTGAAGGCAGCCTTTGCACTGCCTCTGCGTTAGTCTGGTTGGGCTGCGTCCCTCATGCTGGTCTCTTCGCTGTCCGGTATGGATCTGCCTCTCTACCTTTGTATTCTCGGCCTCAGATTAGAATAATCCCTCACCAATCTGTCCCTCACAGGCACTGCAAGCTCACTCGAAAATTCTCAGCAAACCACACCTCATAATTTCGACTTCGCTCAAGTGCTACTGCTTTGTGTATCTTCCAACTGACCCCATGCCTTCCTTTAATACTTTTCGCGTTGAGAAATCAACGACCATGATCTAATCTCTAATCAACGACTAAGATTAGAAAAGACTTGATCCATGTTACTTAGAACATTCTTGCTCACACGTTTAAATTAGTTCCCTTTATTATTTTATTTCCCAAAGCTAGACTTAGGGTCTCCATTAAAATAATTAATTTATTGAATAACTTTCACACCGAGTGGAATTTCTCCAAACGATTTCTGGGTCTTTGAGATCTCATGTGTTCTAGCCCTTGCACAAAATTTCGGAGCTAGAGCACATCCGATGCTACTCAAAATCTCAACAGTTGGAACCACTCTCAAACATCCTGAAACAATTAATGGTAATGTCACTTCTACTTAAAGAATTTAACATTACCATTAATTACATACCATTAGTAGGGTCCTATGGTTGAATATTATGCCACCACACTAAAAAATTATCGAAATTGGACATGAATCGGTGGAATTGGCCAGTTTGACTAGTTTGGGGGTCAAATTGGCCTAGTTTGAGGTATGGAACTGGAAATGGCCGGTTTGGTACCAATTGTCTAATTTTGTAATGGAACCGTCTGGTTCGGTATGGAACTGAAAATGGCTGGTTTGATATCGAATTGACTAGTTTTGTAATGGAACCGACTTGTTCGATATGGAACTGGATAGTTCCATACGTTTTGACCAAAGACGTTCCAAATGCAATTTATAAAAAAAAGAAAAACATTAATTTTTGAATGGGGCAGCCTAATATTCAAGCCTATGGCCCTAGTATTGCTATGCAATTCATGGTAATGTTAAATTATTAAAGTAAAAGGATGAAAATTTTCATCTTTTTACTTAAATTTTTAACATTACCATGACATGGCTTAGGATGTTTGAGAGTGGCTTCGACCTCATTGGATTTCATATGGAGAAAGTATAATTTTAGGTCTCACTCAAAATCCAGCAAACTTAACAGTTTTTAAGGATTTTAGGATTGGGGGATTACAACATTTCCATTGGATTTTGTCATGTAGGAGGGTATGGAACTAGTATTTAATCAAGAGCACCAAGCCCTCTATGTACCTTGATGTTAGTGGCATTGGTTGTCGAATTCCTCTATCATGACCCTACTAAGAATGTACTCATCACTCAAACAAATTCTTGACTTGACATCTATGTTTTTTCTATCTTATTTTAATGCTTGCAGGGTGATATTGATGATGAAGTTCCCAATATAGGAAATGATTTTGATAATATGTAGGTATTTGTTGTAGCATGATTTTTTTGGATGTTAGAGGCTATCTAGAGCTTGTTTGTTGATGTATTTTTAATTTTTAAAAAAGGATTGCACTGGATGCTATTTTGGTTATGTGCACCCTTACATTCTATATAAATGAGAACTTTTTCTTATTTGTGTATAAATGGTTTGGATTCATATGGATGCACTTGAATATATATGTTTTTCTTTAAAATTTGAATATTTTGTGATTTTGGTTGATCAATTTTTTGGTTAGGACTTTTTTACGATTTCAGTCTGGTTTCGACTAGTTCCCGATTCAGAGGGTTTTCCGGTTCGATCATTGGTTCGGTTCCAATAACATTGGTTGGAATCACTCTTAAACATCCTAAAATAATTAATGGTAATGTCACTTTTACTAAATGAATTTAACATTATCATTAATTACATAGCATTACTAGGGTCCTATGGTTGAATATTATGCTGCCACACTCATAAATTATGTTATTCTTTCTAAATTTGTGTTTCAAGCATCCTTAGTTGCATTGTATGAAACCAGCCAATTCTGTACCAAACCAGTCGGTTCAGTGAAAAAAGGTTGGTTCAGTACTCAGTTGGCTAGTCCCATACATAAACTAACTGGTTAGGTATCGAATTGGCCTTTTTTGGTTCTATGCCACCAATAAGACTGATTAGGACCTGGGAACAACGAGATTGACTGGTTCAACTAGTTCCTGTCCAGTTATGGTATCAAATTGGTATTTTTTGGTTCTATGCCACCAGTGGAACTAGTTAGGACTTGAAAATGGCGGGATCGACTGGTCCAACTAGTTCCTATCCAATTATGGTATTACTATGTGAAATTAGAAAATTCCAAGTTGATAATGTTCAAAATTGGTTGTCATTGATGTCAACTCAAGCCACAACCAAAAGAATCCTTGCTTTGATGAAGAAAATGACAGGGAAGATCTGTGTTTTTGCAAGCAATACCATCAACATTTGATTGTCTTCGTCGTGCTGATTCTAAAGGTAGGTGGCACGCCACATACCTACTCACGGTTGAGGATTTATGTCTTGTCAAAATTGGAGCCCCATTATGTGGTCAAGATGCCCCAAAAAGAGATGCTAAAGTCAACTTGATGATTGGTTAAAATTGGAGAACCTTAAATATTTTGTATTGGTTATTGCACTGTCCAAGTTAAATATGATGCTTTCATTATAAATATGACCTCAAGTAAAGTTTCATGTCGGCTCCCAAAGTTTTTCCATTGGTGTTCAAGTCGGCTTTCAAAAAGGATTAAAATTATGGTGTAAATGTTAAGGTCGACTTCTTGCTTGATGGGCAAGTCGCCGCCGTATGGAAGCCCCCTCCTTCTCTATAAATAAGGCTCAAATTTCTCTAAAAAGTGTATCAATCAATCACGCACATATCTATCATTTAATCTGTTTTCAACAGACTAGAGTAGTCATGCTAATTGGTTGCTTCGGCTGAGTTTTGTGAGGAAGTTTGAATATCCGTGTCATCATTTCTGCGGGAGTTTTGTTCTTCGCTAGACAATGCCCTTCCTTTTGATGCAAAGCATTAATGCGTTATCTTTCTGCGAAGGTTCTTTTGTTGATTAGAGATTGTAGCAAGGAAGTTTGGATTCTGGAGACAAATCACAGGATACCTTCAGTCTATTCTGAGGTTATTATAAGCCTCAGTTATGGTACTATTTCGGGCTATCTAGCATTGTTCAAGTGCCCTAATCTCGGCCTCTCTGAGGTCCCATCTATGACACTTCTTCGCACTTGTTTTTGAAATGGATTAAGGGAAATCTAAGGCCTATTTTTGTGGCACCTTTTCAAAGATATTTGTGAGGGCTAATTTGTAGCAGGACTAAGGTTCTTCAAGGAAAAGCTTCTGAGGCTTTATCTGCACTGTTTTAGGGCTTTTCTAAGGCTGAATTGAGACCATTTCAAGAGGCCCAGTCAAAGGCTTGTTTGATGATCATTTTTGCCAAATTTTTGAGGGGTTTTCTGAACTTAATCATCTCATCATCTTGTGGAGCTTTTGCTGAACAAATCTTTTCTCATCAGGCTCTTTTTTGAGATCGAGTTTTGCAAGTTGTTTCAAGGTCTGTAGCAGATTCTCAGTGCATGATATTGATTCCTTTTTGGAGAATAAACCAAACGTTGTATATGGTGCAAAACAACTTCAAGGGCTTGTTCAACAACAAACTAAAGTCTGTCTTGAAATCTAATTAGGGCACAAAAGAAGGGTTTGTCAGGCAAGTTCAAGGCCTGTTGCAATAGTGGTTGAGAGGTTTCCGGGATCATTCTTATGCCACAGATCCGGATCGGTTTTAATGATTGAAAGACTATCTCCAAGGCAATACTCAAGGTATGTAAATCATTTAGTTTATACTTGACATGCTTAAGTTGTTGTTGAGGCAAGAGTTGGATAGATCATAGAAGTCCTCAAGAAGTACACAAGTAGTTCCGAGACTTGACAAATTGATAAAGTTTGGAACACCATTGCATATCTGACATACTAACATTTTTGACAGGGCTAGTAACATGAGCCTATTACACAACTTGATGACTTGAGGAAGTACAAAGCCAAAACTATTGTTAATTGTTCCATATTGATATATAGGGTAGAGAGATTTGATCACTGACAAGCACTTGTTGATAAAACCTTATATTGTTGCATAAGCTTAAATAAGGTTGAGATCAAAGACATTGCTTCAACTCTTATTGTCATAATCATTATATTGTTGATCAAGTATGATTGTGTCAATATTGATATGTGATTGATCTTTGTCAGGACCAAATTTTATGATGACATGTGGCTAAGCGAGAATTGACCAACTAGGGTTTGATGCATTGTTAAGTAGTAAGAGTATCTTGAATTGTGGCTAATCAACATATTGCTAGGGTTTGACAGAGACACATATTTGGAGCAAAATTGTTGAGAGAAGGTTTGTTTTGGCAAGAGTTATTGATGCACGGTTTGTTAGAGAGAGTATAATGCTGAGTTGTTGAACTAAGTGAGCAAAGAGGGTTGGCATTACTGTTGATGACCATGTGCCAATATTGCAGATTGACGAACCCACCAGGTTGTTTTGATGTTGTTTATATTGATATTTAACAAAGTTGGATATGGTCTGAAAATTGTGAAACGTGGTCCACTGTGGTGAATTGAAGGTCGAAGCCTTCAAGGACAGTGGTAGCTTGCTGAGTAGGGTCACAGGGTGGTGCAAGGCGGATATTGGAGTCTCCTTCAGGTTGGAGCTTGAAAACACTTCAGGGTGGCAGGGTGGTGCTGTTGAGAAATCAATGTAAGCAGCTTAGGGTTTGATTTCTCTTTCTTTATAATTACTTGTGAATTATGTTGGCTTCTTTTACTTCTTTATTAGATTATCTTTCATCTAGCAATTACCAAATTATGTGTGTATGAAGATCACAAAAACACAAGACACAAGATGTAGGCACTATGCCAAGGAAAAGACCCTCTCTAGGGGAAAGGCCAGTCAAAATTCTCTTCCTTCAATAGTTTTCTTTGAGACTCTTCACCCTAGACATAGACCAAACCTTTCCTCCACACAAAGTCAGCCTTTCCAGATCTTTGACCCAATAGCAGTAACAACTTGTCCCCAACAACTTCGACTATGCAGCAACCTACGACATCAGGTAGCAACTGGCAACAACAACACAAAAAGACTTCGATCTTCCAAAATAGGGCACGAAAGAGAGAGAGAGTAGCACCAAAACTTTGAATTTCTTCTTCTCTTTGACCTTGACCCAACTCACACTCCTTTTGGCTTCCTTGACCCACTTCACACTTTTTCAGGCTTCCTTAGAGATATCGAACTTGCTTGAGATGAGATGCTCCAAATGAATTCGATCTCCTTCTATTGATAGGCTCCAGGTGAGGTCGAATTGGTCTCCTTTAGGCCGACTTGGTGTGGAGGTGACACAATTCATATTTGACTCAATAATAAACATTTTTGCATGATTCAAAAGCCCAAGAAGGGTCTCTTTAAATGCACAATGAATATTGACTCAATATTAATCCTAGGAGTCCACAATGGGGACTTTGACTAATATAATGATGAGCCAAGCATGAAACCCATGCTTTAATAAGTCATTGTTATAATAATAAAAATTCTTTTTTCTTTATTCTTTTAACAAGTACATTTTTTTTTTCTTCCAAGGAAAAAAGTGAACTTTGTATTAAGGAAATAAAAAGTTACAAGGCACATGCAACTAAGCATTCAGTAAGAAATAACTCCCCAGTGAACTCACAATCCAGTGAAAATACAACCAGTTCTAGAGGAAGCCACTGTTAGTAAGCACTAAGACATATACCCAAAAAATATATCAAGCCTCTCCAATAAAGGAGAAAAAAACCCGCCAAGTATCATAGTCCAGATCAATACTGCAGTAATAAAACATAGTTGAAACAAATAGTTCAACAACATAGAACCATGTACGCCCCCTGGAGGAGGCCACCAATATAAATACATATACAAAATCCCAAAAATATGTAAACAAGAGAAACTTTGTACAGTGTAAGTACCATAGTCCAAATAAAAAATAATAGAAGTAGAACCCCCGGATCTGAGAAAACATCTGCAATTTATATAATGTAGGGTCTAGTGTCCGACACATGGACTTTACCGTCTTCAAAATCCATTATGTGCCAGCACTCCAAATCTTGTTGAAGGCCCTCCTAAGAAAGGAGGTCTGCTGTTGTGTTCCGTTCCCTGTAGATATGGCATAGATATAAAATCAAATGGCATCTTTAAAATGATAATTTCTTGAATGATAGCGATCAAAACATGATTCAGACATCTTTGAGTATTGTTGAACCAATTTATAACATTCTTGGAGTCCCCAAAAATTTGTCCATTGAAAATTCCCAGATCTATGAGCCAGCAAAGGAGCAGTTTTAAAGAGAGAAATTCAGCAAAGTTATTTGTGCCAGGGCTTATACCCACAACAACTCCTAAGAATATGTTTTTGTATATATGAATCACCAATCCAAAGCCACATCGGTTTTAATCATCCGATGCCCCATCGAAGTACGCCCAAGGTATATCTCAATTAATATGTTCAGTGGTGATAGTTTTGACAGTCCTGGAGATGTCATTTTTGGGAAGCAGATTAAGGATCGATACACATTCGGTTGCGATCGAGTTTGGGGATGAAACTGAGTCCTTAAAAATACCTATGTTCCTTGCAAGCCAAAGGCCCCAAGTGATGATTAGAGGAATATTCTTTTTGTTGATATCAGGAACCTCATTCCACCAGTATTGCCAAACAGATTCAACTGAAGTACCATGCCACATAGTCTTGATGCCTAAAACGAAGAGGGAGGCCTCCCAAACTTTTGAGGCAAAATCTCAAGAGAGAAAAATATGATTAATGGTCTCATCTGAGTCCTTGCACAAGACACACCTTCCAGGACCCTGTTTATTATGTTTTATTAAGTTATCCCAAGTTGGAGCTTTGTTCTTTAGCACACACCAGAAGAAAAGTCTAGCTTTTGCCAGGATTTTCAACTTCCACAACGTTTTATGCCACCACACCTGTTGACCTTTGCCCCTCCGGTTCATCAAGAAATTATAGCCAAATTTAGGAGCATATTTACAATTCGGAGAATGTACCCAACAAAGAGAATCCGATTTGTCATAAATCCTTACATTTATAAGTCTCAGCTCTTGTGTATAATTCCTCCACTCAATACCCCATTGAGGCTCCAACTGTATATCACCCTCCGTTTTCCATCCTTGAGTCCAAAAATAAGTTGTCTTTGGTTTTTCAATCCGAGACAAGTAATAAAGCCATTTTGTATGTAGGTGATCCAAGAGCCCCCGAGAGAGAGAAAATGTTTGATTGCAACCCACCCAAGGATCACTGCCCAAGACAACCTTCTCCCCGTTTCCAACTTGCTAGGCCAAACCATCTTCCACCAGTTTAAAAGAAAGAATGGTGGCTTTCCATATCACTGATACACTTGATGTTTCTTTCCTAGGATTGCGAATCCATTCCTCCTGTTAGCGCAAGGAGTCACTCCTTGACTGCAAAAGGAATAAACCTTACACATCATATTTCATTTCAAGTTTTTTTTTTTTTTTTTGTTGAAGGTTTTGAAAAGGTTTGGAATGGTGGGATGGCTTCTCAAATGAGTTTTAAATGATTACTTATCCTTTAATACTTTCATGCATTTGGCAAGCTATGGAAATTACAAATTGTATGGGTAAATGAGTAGTATAGGGAGTAGAGTGAAACAATGGAGGGGAGATGGAAAGATGGTAGCTATTCTAGGAAATAGTCAGATTCTAAATCAGTGACACAACTATAATTATGACTCTTTACACAAACTCTGTTTATGTAAAGTAAACAACACTCAGAAAGTAGATTTCATGCATAAAGTATTCCACAAATCCTTTATGGAATCTCCACTAACATTTTCTACAACATAAATATGATTTGCAGAAAACTGGAAAGCAGATAATTTACTGTTAGATCCTCTAACAACTCTCACTCACACTTTACTAGCTGCTGCAATTTATAATCAGAAGGAATTAATACATAAGAGAAACCACACCATACATTAGATGTTCTTGAAACACAAAATCCTTTAGCCTAAATTTCAGAAAGGCTTTTCTTTATTATAATGAGTCTTCAGTAAGATCAACATCCAACCCCTTGAAATGGTATTTACAAATGATATATATAAGAAGAGAGACACTAACTCCACCTCTTCTAAAAAGAAGAAAACGTTAATCCTTCCATTACAAGGGTCACAATACATTAGAATCTTATCCCATTTAAATCTAACTGAAAGAACAATTGTAGAAGAAAGAAGAGAAGATTTTTGAACTGAATTCCTGAATGCGCTGTCTTACTGCTTCTTTTTCTGCTATCTTATTTCTTCACATTCTTGGTTCTTAAATTTCCATGTCTTTTTATTAAATGCAACCAGCAATAATTGTTGATCTCTGAAATATCTGGAACCTTCAACTTTCCCCATGCTAACAAATGTCAAAGAACTTTAGAAACCGGTGTTGTTTGAAGTTCCTGTAAAACTTGTAACTTCTTCTGAAATCTCGCCTTTGTCTTTGAAGACGTGCGGATACAAATGGTGATGGTGGTGGGCGCGGGTTTGATTCAGGAATAGAATTATAAGCAGAAACTACAGTAGTGGGGAATGAAATGAAAGAGCAAGAAATATGGAGGTTTAACAGGTTATGGAGGCAGATTAGGATATAATGGCGGAAATTAATCAATAAACAACCCTTTTCTTTACAATGGCGCAACCCTTATATTTGATGGAAAACCCTTTGTAATGGCAGAAAACTCGAATGATAATGAAATGCTTAGATAAATAAACCTTTTGGATAGATTGGCAGAGGTTCATTTTATTAGCAGTGATATGATATAATACAAAGAAACCCTTGACCTAGAGGTTCAATGAGAACTATGCTAACATTGACTCCACAGGTGATAGAGCTCTCCCTGCGAGGCTCTAAGAATCTTTTGCAGTTTCAGTTCCTTGTCATTGGGCTATGGAGTCATAAGCTAGATTTCAACCCTCTGCAACTTATTTCGACATGACTGAAATACGGGAATCAAACTGCAATCTAAAACTGAAAAGAAATGCTTGAGTGGCAAGCTTATTCATCCTCCTACTTCTAATCATCTGAAAACTTGCCTAATCAAGTATAACTTGATTTCCAATGCAACCATAAAATCATTTGACCAGTTGTTGTCGCACAGAATGTCTAGGCACCGCGACAACGACTCAGATTGGGGGTTGTTACCCTGATCCCCAATCTCTCTATTTAAGCTGTCTCCTTATAGCATACTAAGGGGGAAGACCCTATGGAAATGGAATGAAGGAGAACTAGTTGGGAACCAACCAGTTCGGGAGACACAATTAAACGGCCAACTACTTGTAAAAGATCTAGCAAGATTAAATGATTCAATTGAATTTGAAAGACTGATACCAGTGCCTTATGGAGTCAACAATCCTGCTAAGAATTTAGGACCAAGTACTTGATGAGAAACTGCTGCTATGCAATGTTAACTTAAAATGAAAAATGCAAGGAAAATGATTTGAAGGGGTGAGATAAAGCAAGTTTCGAAGACGAGAGGTGATGTCAAAAATCCTAAGGCACTTAGACTATAAATAATCTGATCTACCCACTAAGTACTTAAGCGAGAGTGCCAATTATGAAGATGCCAAAAGATTTACTCAATTAGAAGATATACAATTCGTCGCAAATCTACAATAATAAGATATCAATCACACTTACTTAAAATAATTTTCCAAACATTAATATTCAATAAATATCCAAATTCAAGTAAATGAAACAAGAACCAATTAAACATTAAACAATTTTAATCGATGGAAAACTTTCAAAAACTCAGATGGCAATGATCATCAAATTTATCTGAAGCATAAGAAAATAATTAGCACTTAGATCTTTAAAATTATTCATCAAGATATACCATGAAATGTCGATGCAAATAAAACACTTCGTCCAACAATTTTATGGATTAAACGATATTCTCAAATAATGCAAATCCAAAAATAAATTTAATTTTCTCTATAGTCGAACTTAGGATATTTAAAAATCAAATATGTCAACTACATGAACCATTCCACAATCAAAAATCTTGCCAAGCTTTGAAATTTAAATAGCCCAATGTTTGACTATAGAGAAAATTAAATTTATATTTGGATTTGCATTATTTGAGAATATCGTTTAATCCATAAAATTTCTTTACAAAGTGTTTTATTTGCATCGACGTTTCATGGTATATCTTGATGAATAATTTTTAAAATCTAAGTGCTAATTATTTTCTTATGCTTCAGATGAATTTGATGATCATTACCATCTGAGTTTTGGAACATTTTCTATCGATTAAAATTGTTTAATGTTTAATTGGTTCTTGTTTCATTTACTTGAATTTGGATATTTATTGGATATTAATGTTTGGAAAATTCTTTCAAGTAAGTGTGATTGATATCTTATTATTGTGGATCTGCGACGAATTGTATATCTTCTAATTGAGTAAATCTTTTAGCATCTTCATAATTGGCAGTCTGGCTTAAGTACTTAGTGGTTAAGATAAGATTATTTATAGTCTAAGTGCTTTAGGATTTTTGACATCACCTCTCATCTTCGATGTTTGCTTTATCTTGCCCCTTGAAATAATTTTCCTTGCATTCTACATTTTAAGTTAACATTGCATAGCAACAGTTTCTCATCAAGCACTTGGTCCTAAATTCTTAGCAAGATAGTTGACTCCATAAGGCACTAGTATTAGTCTTTCAAATTCAATCGAATCCTTTAATATTGCTAGATCATTTACAAGTAGTTGGTCGTTTAACTGTGTCTCCCGAATTGGTTGGTTCCCAAATAGTTCTCCTTCATTCCATTTTCATAGGGTCTACCCCCCTTAGTCTGCTATAAGGAGACAAATTAAATAGAGAGATTGGGGATCAGGGTGACAACCCCCGATCTGAGCCGTTGTCGCGGTGCCTAGACATTTTGTGTGACAACATTTTTTGGCGCCGTTGCCGGGGATAAAGTTTTTCTGTCCTTGGTCTTAACGACATTTCCTAATCTTTTAATCTTTTTTTTTTCCATTCATTAGCTCGTCACATGACCTAACATTTTATGGTGTCATTTCATCTCTTCATCTTTTCATCACCTCATCTTTTGTCATCTCACTACTCCTTTCATCATTTGCACCTTTCGCACCTGGACATTTCGGTTGGCTTCTTGTTTGGGTGGCGACTCTACTTATTCATCTATTTACTCCCAGACAAGAATCCCCCCCTGATATCCATCTGCTTCTCTCGACTAATTTTTCAGTTTTAGAATTAGATTCATGTTCAAGTGGCGACTCCAATTCTTTCATTTCTTACAAGAATTCCTGCTAAGAAGCTCGCTTCTTGTGGACCTCTTGACTATTCTTGAACAAGGATCTCTTTCTCTAACATCCACCTAGCTTTTAAGCAGGTCATCATGGATGATACCCTTCATGACATGCTAGAAGAGGCCATTCGAAAAATGCCTGTATTCTCGGGTGGTGATTCAACCACTGCTCGAAATCATCTCTTAATGGTTACTCATATAATAAACATATATTGTATTCCTTCACAATATAATGATGAATATGTCAAGATACGTCTCTTTTGCTATTCCTTAAAAGGTGATGCTATCGATTGGTTTCGAAAATTTTTTGAGGAGTATTTTTATTATTTACAACACATCATCAATGCTTTTAAAGATAAATATATAAAACAAGGTGGCTTGCCTTGTGCTCCCAGTGCTATGAAAAATAATGAAAGTGGTCTTGTAGAGAACTCAACTATCAATAGGAGATTTCATGACAATTCTCAAGATGAATCCGCTTGTACCACGACAACAAAAATCCATGATAGCGGAGAAGAAGAAACAAGTTGTCAAATCAATGTTGACAACAATAAGCATCTTGTTAACGAATTGATTTAGATCGTTAAAGATATACAACTAAATCAAGCTCAGGTAATCAAGAATATGGAGGCCAACTAGGCTCAATTCATTAAGAATATGGAGCTTAATCAAGAAAAATTAATAGCAGATCACGCCAAGGAAATCGGTTCTATGCAGAGCAGGTTATTGGCCTTAGAATAAAAACATATCGATAAAATGACGATAATGGAATTTAATCACTCGAATCAAATGATTGCCATGGAAGAAATATATGATGAAAAAATGGCCATCATGGAATTTGATCACAACAATCAGTTAGCCACCATGCAAGCAAATCATAAGAAAGAGATAAACTATATGCAAAATTGCTTCATGGGCATGAAAGCGAAGAATGATAAAATTATAAGCGACATGGAAGTTGATCAAATATCTCTTCAGAATAGATTATTGGCCATAGAGAAAAAACAAGCAGCATGTGTTATAAATATGGAAGAAATGGATACCATCGAAAATAGATTAAAGGTAATGGAAGTTAATCATTCTAATTAGATGTCCATTATTCATAAACATATGATTGCGATGGAAGCAAAGCACACTCAAGAAATGAAAACTACGGAGGCAAATCATACCAATCTGCAAGACAGATTTGTGAAAACATAACTCAATCAAGCAAAATTAATAGTAAGGCATGCCAGGAAGATGAGTTCCATACAAAAAAGGTTGGAAGAAATGGAAAATTTACATATACAGAAGTTCCAACTCAAATTTTATAATGAAGATTCATCAACAGATCATAAGCCTTCTTGTCTGCTGAAGGAATTCCATCTCATCACAGGGAGGTCACTTTTCCCATGAAGGAAAAATTAACTATGGTCACAAAGGACGTTAAGAAAGACCAAGCTTATGTGTTACCATTGACAGAGTATATTCAGAATAAGATTGGTCACACTCTAGGTTCTTTAGATATTTTGTACAAACATCTTCAAGATAAGGACAAGAAATCTATAGTGGTCTCAATGCTGACATCACAACCCACTAAGAAGAAGAAGAACAAGAAAAAAAGAAGTAAGTGGCTAGATGCGTCTGATGGCCGAGAGAAGCTCAATATGCGGATAGGACAGAGTCCTACAATATGTAGGATCAGGCATAGCACATCTGAGAAGCAACCCACAGACTTTCCTGAAAGCAGACAAATGCTCAGTATGCACTATATTGAACAAATCTAATGCCATAGGGCATCCTTTGTATTGTATCTCTAACCTTATTTGCAGAGTTTTTCTCCTCCAGCCTCACCCCAAAGCTAGGGTGGATTTTTTCATCAAGATATTAAGTGATTCCTAGTGTTTTTTTATCAAGTCTTTGTAAAAGTAATCTTGGAATGATCTTAGCTAATTTGCTAGATCATTTTATTACATATTGCTGGGTCTACTAGATCATATTTTGAGTTGCAGAATTGGGTAGATTATTGAGGGTTTGTTACGAACGGGTGTTCCCCCTCATGGGTTTAATGTATTAATCAATCTTATGTAAAGAGGGTTGGAAAAATAATTAATCCCCTCATGAGTCAATTAATTAAATTTTCTAGCCAAATTAAATTAAAAATCCTAAGCCAGAAATTTAATTAATTTTATGTCCTAGGTCAAATTAAATTCTTTAAAGGCAAAATTCGTGGGTCTCTAAAAATAAAATTTTAAAGGTCCTAGGGCAAGGGAATCTTGAAAAATTTGAGAAATTTTGACCCTGGGGCCCTTGATAGTTAAGTCAAAGTCAATTTTTTGAGGTAATTAACTCAAAATTATTATTTTTGAGTTAATTAAAAGAAAATTAATTGAAAATTTTGAAATACCTCAAAAAATAATAATTTCGACGGATGAGATTAAAAGATAATCAAATCCTCCCGGATGCGGGTGATGAAGCAGAGAATTAAGGTGATAGGATGGGCAGGAGGCATTATGGGAAGCCATATGCCAACCTACCCCGAAGCTGTCATTCGGCTCATCAATAGGACTGTCCAGATTTTAATGCATTTAACTCACAGCGCTCATTTCAATCTCGGCTCCGATCCTCGAGACCACTTCACACCCTGCGACTCAGCCATGACATCTGCTCAAATTTATGAAGGTTTATTGCCAAGGACTTACTGTTGCACGGTTTATTGGGCTGATAGAATGGCGCGCGGGTATGGCTCTAGCAGAACTCCCCTGCCTGTTCGGAGGTGCTGTAATCCGGATGTTGAGCTTTCTTCCGCGCGCACTGTAACTGGTAAGAGAACCAGTCTCAATTGCTGCTTGGAGTTAGGCAAAAGCCTCCACTTCTCTCTCGCAGGCTCTTGCATGTTTGCCACGGTGACCTTGCCTACTCAAGCGCCCCTATCTTCAGTCCTGCATTCGCCTCCCCATACTGCTATCCCGTCTGAGGAGATGCTGCGTCTCAGGCACAGAATGCGTTGCAGAAGGGGCTCCACCAGACGCCAGATTCGGTGCACCCCCACCTCCTCCAGCACCTCCTCTGAGTCTTCTACAAACTCCGACAGCCATTCCACTGCTCACAGGGGTCGTCTTCATCGCTCTGGGCCCAGCTTTCATTCCCCCATTCCTCCGATTCCTCCTGATCATCCCCACACTATTCATTTTTCTTTCAATAGCTCACTAAATCGTCCCAGAGTGAAGACATCCATCACAGTCGTCTTTCAGGAAACTCCTCAGGACATGACTCCAGGCTCTGGTAGGGAGGAATGCAGCAATGAAGGAACTCACATTTTGGGGCAAAGTGCAGGCATGAAGCTCACTGACGGCAAGGACTTGAAGGATGTGAAGGGCAAGGCCACTCAGTTCACCGCGAGCAAAGGCGTGGCTGGTCAACCCAGCAGGTTGCCGAACGTGAGAAAAGACAACATTGATCAAGCTCATGCTGAGCAGGTCCCTCCTCCTTCGCCAGGGAATATGGTCACTACAATAGATAACCTTCTCAACGCTGGCAGGGATGCTGAGCATGAATGCAAGAAGCTGAAAACTGGAAGTCAAGCGAGCGCGATGAAGACTGTAGGTGGTCAACTGAGTGAGGCGCACACTGTAGGCGGCCAAGCGAGCATGGTGAAGGTTCCTTCTACAATTGGGAAGGTGATTCATTCTACTGCGGACCTGTACAAGGACGACGGGGAACCGGATGAACTCTGGTGCAGGGTCGTTGAAGAAGCTCCTGATGAGTAGCACCTCCCTCTCAATTTGTTTTTTGTGCTCTGTCTCTGCCCTTTCTTTAGGGCATGTCACTGTTTGTTATGATGTATATGTTTCAGTTTCAGTTAGTTATGATATCAAAACTCAGAACTCCATGTCTCCCCTGCGTGGGATTTTTTTTGAAAAACACTCAGCACTGGTTTCCCTCTTGAAGGGCAGTGTTAAACATGGGTTTTTTGTTCAAAATGCCACTACACAAGGCAAGGATCCGGCTATGGCCCGCTGTACTTAATTTTCTTTGTTAATATATTACGTTTACTTAGAAAAAAAAAAAGATAATCAAATCCTTTTCGACGGTTGAGATTACTGTGACGGGGATCAAGCGAACTAGCCGTTGGAGATTTTACCTATAAATTAGAGGTTAGTGTCAGTTTGATTTTTCATCCGATCTTTTGATCGTGTACTTGCCCTTGAAGCTCTTTTGTACTACTTTTTCGGAATAATACAAATGAAGTCTTTGGGGTTTTATGTGATGGTCGTGTTCCTCTTCGAAATTTTATGGTAAACTTGTTCTTTATATTCTGTTGATAATTATTTCAATGAATTGTTGATTAATGGCTCTTGTAGAGTAATCTATTGCACATATATCTTGGTTAAGTTATTGGATTTAGGGTAAGAATACTAATTGGATTGAGTTAGCAGGTATTTCTGACTCTTGAAAATTTTATTTTATTTTATTTTATTTCTCTATTGATTTAACAGTTTAACTTTAAGTGTGCAGAAATCTTTCGGATTTAGAATTGGGCATTTAGGGAAGTCCTCGGCTGGACCAGCTAACTCCCAAGGAAATAAGATCTAAAGAGCCCTCCGGATCTTTAGATCTTTATATCTTTAGATCTGGGAGCGAAGTCAGACTTATACTCCTCAGATCTGACAGATCTGCAACTCTTGTGCATAGATCTGTAGATGTACTATATAGATCTGTAACTTGTTTGTATATATCTGTGACTTATTTGTATAGATCTGTAATTTTTTGTGTAGATCTGAAGTTTTGTAACATAATTTTGAATTCTAACATTTGAATTTTAGGATTTTCTCTATTTTTGTACATATTGGGTATTGGGTTTTTCTCTTTTCACTTGTGTAGGAATAGATCTGAAAAATCAGCCACGGAAATTTTTAGATCTAAGCCAGATCTAGACCCTGGAGGGAAAGATCTAAGCCCAATATTTGTTTGCTGGTGAGATCAAGTGGAAGAAGAGCTAGATCTAGGCCTTTGAGGACGTTTAGGCTTTTGAGACTATTTTTGCAGGATTTTGGTCTCCAAAATTTTAATTTTCAAGCAACAACATTATCCCAAAATTTCAACGATTTTTTAGTGGTGGGATCTTCAAAGCCTTGGGCTAAGGGTTTGATCTGTAAACCCTTATTTTTTGCAAAATTTTATTACAGTAAGCAAATCACAAATAATTAGGCCCTAAAAACACATTTTGTATGGTCAAAGTTGTTTAGAATTGCAAAATCTTCATTTTCAGAGTTTTTGGCCACTTGGGCATCTTTAATTTTGCTTAGATATGACTTTGAAGCTTGCTGGAAATTACTACATAACTATGAAAATTCAGATCTGAACATTTCTAATGCATATCCTAAATAAGGTTTAAAAATTTTAATTTTCAATTTTTCGGCAAAACTCACTATTTTTAGACACTGTGGGGATCATCTTCAGTTTTTTTTTTTTTTTTTTCTAAGTTGGTTTAATCTATTAATATAGAAAATAATGTACAGTGCAAGACTAGCCTCCGGACTTCTAAGCTAACCAACGCCGAAGGTAGTTTGAGTAAAAAAAACAAAATTAGACTGCCCCTGTGGGGGAAATCGGCCTCATAGATGCCGCCCATGATTGGGAAAGCAACATTGAGAGAGTTATATAAAAACCAAAGTTTACACAAATAGCTAGAATCGTCACAGTAATTCCAGTTCCTGTGCCTACGCATGCAGTTAATCATTGCAAAAACCAAAAAGAGGTAAGGAGACCTGACAAGCAGCTAGCTGTCCGTGTGTGAGGGAGGAATTTCCTCCACAATTGGGCAGCTATAATCATCCTCGACACCTTCATCATTTTCCTTGGAATGTTGGGAAGTATTCTCCGAGGAGGAAGTGGAGCTTGTATCCGGCTTCTGCTTGTCTGAGAGCAAAGAGCTATTGCCATTGTCGTCGCTGCTGGAGGTCTCCGAACCAGTTTTGACAGGGAGGGCTGAAGATTTTCTAGAGTCCTGGGGAGGCCTGACAGAAATCATGGACTTCCTTTTGCGCTTGCTGGGGCCTGAGGCACTGCTATCATTCTGCTCCTCCTGGAACACTACCGTGATGGTGGCAGTAATTCTGGGCTTGTCAATTGTGCTGCTGAAATGAAAATGGGTGACATTGCTAGCCAGAGGCTGAGAGCTGGAGACAACATGGCTAGGAAGAGGTGGACGAGAGCCAATTCCTCTCCCACGACCACGACTACATCTCATGTGATGCCTTTGCAGCATGCTGGCAGAGTGGGAAGACAGAGAGACCTTGTGTGAGGACAAAGAGGCGGAAAGGGAAGGCGAATGCGTGCGCAGAGCTGTAGGGGGTGACTGTGAAGGCGAACCAATGGGCGTGAACGGGAGATAGGAAGGCAGAGGAGAGCGAGGGGCAGTGCGAGGTGAGCACGGCAGTGGTGTGACGGCAGAGGGAAAATGGAGGTAGAAGTGAGCGTAAGGATTAGAGTCTGGCAGGGCCATGGGAGGGCCGAACGTTGTGAAGTGAGCTGAATGCAGAGTTGCAGAGAAGGAGCTCGAGAAGGCAAACGAAGAAGTGCTGAATAAGGGCGGACGCATCTCCATTGAATGCATAGAGCAAGTAGCAGTGGGGTGATGGCGGAACGTGCGAGTAGTGAATGCCCGACGTCGAAACCCAGGGGCCTTTAAGGCCTTGGTACCATTCTCAGAGGTGGGCAGGTGGCTTGGCCAGCTATCTCTCCAAGGGCCAGCCACCGTATTGCTGCCTTTAAACACCCGCATCCGGAAATCATCTTTAGTATTTTCAGTTTGCTGATTTGTTATCAATTTATTGCCGTTATAAACTTATCAGTTCTGAAAATAACTGAATCAAACTCTCTTAAAGCTTTAAAATTGAAATTTTCAAGTTTTAATACATTTTTTGCTATTTATGGAAGTATTTGGCAGTTATATTTGGCAATTTTATCTTGCTGATCTGTCACTGTTTCACTACTGAAATAAAAATATCAGATTTGAATTTTCTCATAATCAAGCCCTAAAAGTTGATTTTTCTTCAAGTTTAATAATTTTTACTATTTTTAGTCATTTTTTGCGTTGGTGTCGATATCGTTTGTTTGCTGATCTATGGTTTAAATTACTGTTGCAATTAATACTTCAGATCTGAAAACTTGCTGAAGAATATATCCTAAGTTTGACTATAGGAGAAAAATAAGAATTTTTATTGGATTTGCATTATTTTGGAATATCGTTTAATCCATAAATTACTTGATGAAATATTTATTTAGCATCTAAATTTCATGGTATTTCTTGATGATTAATTATTGATATTTAAGTGCTAATTACTTTCATATGCTTTAGTTGAGTTTGATGGGATTTTAAATGTTTGCTATCGATTAAAATCACTTATTGTTTAATTAAATTTTGTTTAATTTGCTTGAAATATTAGATGTTTGTTGAATATTAATGATTGGGAAATCATTTCAGGTAATTGTGATCGATATTTTTCAGAGCTCTATTGTGGATCTTTTAATTGAGTAAAATTTGGCATCTTCATAATTGGCACTCTCGCTTAAGTACTTAGCGGTTAGATCATATTATTTGTAATCTAAGTGCTTTAGGCTTTTAACATCACCTCTCATCTTCGAAGCTTGCTTCATTTCGCTCCTTCTTCAAATCATTTTCCTTGCATTCTGCATTCTAAGTTAGCATTGCATATATGATAGTTATTCATCCAAGTAGTAGTTTCTCATCAAGTACTTGGTTGTAATTTGCTTAGCAAGATAGTTGACTCCATAAGGCATTGGTATCAATCATTCAAATTTAATCGAATCATTTAATCTTGCTAGATCTTTTACAAGTATTTGGTCATTTAACTGTGTCTCTCGAACTGGTTGGTTCCCAACTAGTTCTCCTTCATTCCTTTTCCTTAGGGTCTACCCCCCTTAGTGTGCTATAAGGAGACATCTTAAATAGAGAGATTGGGGATCAGGGTGACAACCCCCGATTTGAGCCGTTGTCGCGGTGCCTAGACATTTTGTGCGACAACACGCTGTAAGAGCACCTCATTACTGTGAGAGCACCAAGACCTCATCATCATAAGGACATCGAGACCATATCACTATAAGTGCACCAATATCTGTGGTTATTGTAGTCACTCTAATAGTATCAAACTTTGAAATAGCACCAAAGTCAGTTTACTGTGATAACATGAAAGTCATCTCTGTGATCTATTCGAGCTCCTTATTGTAAAACAACGAAACACTTATTCTAAAATCTTTGTCTGAACATATCTCTGCAATTAGGCCGAGTTTCTATGGTAGTCTAATGTGAAGACCTCATACTTGTATATATAGTGGTTTGTCCATAGAAATGAGCCGACATGTGTTCACGAATAGATGTGTCTCCATTTAGGCTGACATGAGTTCACCTTATGGAAGCCGACTTGATGGAGATTCTTTTTGAGGTCGACATCAAGGAGACTTTGATGGAGGTGGAGTTCAACATGACAAGAAAGACTTTGACTCAATCCTAAAGCCTACAATGGAGGCTTGACCTATGAAAATTGACCCAAGCATGAAACCCATGCTTTAACAAGTCAATTAAAATGATAATGATTTTTTTTTGACAAATATATTACATTTGGACTCAAGTACAATTTATGAAGACCGAACCTAGTTACATTCTTAAACACGACACAAGCTTCAAACGTTATTGCGTGGGAGAATGCACAGAGCGGGGGATTGACAAAAGCGCTCAGGCCAATAAAAGCGATAGTGGATAGCCAAGATATGAAACACTCAGGCAAGAATTGTAGGCAGAGAGGATGAGATTTGACATAGCTACAGGCTAAACACTAAGTGGATGGTAGAAATGAGACAATAGACAACAAATTAAGATAGGTGTTAAACTCACTCCTGAAAATAGACGACAAATTAAGATAGGTGTGAGATCCATTTCTCATTCATATGATACACATTAATACAATTTATGTGACCCTTGGTTTCATATTCAGAGAGGTCTCTTGAACTTTTATGACCGTTGGAATTCACTTGAGGCTTTTCGCCGTCCTCTCAAGTGAATAGGCCAAATTCACATAACCCCAAAGGATTATGTTTCCAAATATTCTTTTGTTGTCTACTCTAATTTTTGTAGCTATAGGCAGTTGGCTACATCACTCTAGTATCATAGCAAGCATTATGGCACTCAGAGGAATCAACTTTAATTTTCTAATCTAGGTGTTTTTTATCCATCCAAGTGGGTGACCCCTAGGAGAAAACTTTTCTTCCATTCTGTTCAACTTGCTAGCCAACAACCTTATGTGATTTATAGATAGCCAGCCTCAAAGTCCCTCCACCTATGCTTCGATCAATTATTTCTGATATCTAGCCTACTTATCAAATCAATATGGGTCATCCATTGTAAGGTACATTAATCATGCTTGTCATCAAGTGCTTTCATTTAATGTTTAATAGCATAGTAGTGTGAATCACATGTTGAATTAGATGATTTCGGTTGTATTCGTGTCCTCATTCTTCATCTTGGTGGTTATCCCTTGATCCTAGTCCAACATGAGTTTCTTTGAGGCCTTTCTTTCCACTGTCTAAGAGGATCATGAATAGGGGCATTGATTGATGTTGTGTGGCCATGGTAATCCATACTTATCATTTTTCGTCTTTCCTTGGTTTCATGTCCCAAACTTGGGGTTAATTGTTATCTATCACCAATATTGGTTCCCTGATTTCCTCATTTTTTATTAGGTGCCTAGAAACTTTTCCCTCTGAGGTTGATGCGACAAAAGGAAGAGAAAAAGCATGAGTTATAAAGATAAAATGCAAAATATTTGCTGGTTAAAGAAAGTGCTTGGGCAAAAGCCTAGCCTGACCTCTACTCTCCTCATTAGCCCTCAACTAGTTCTTGGCTAATGCAACAACAAATCAAATAAAATAAATTTTGATATCCCAACCTTGATGAGTGATAAATTGCCTCATCCGTAAGGGGTAACAAATGTATAATCAAAGCTTGTAACCAAAGCTATGCAAGAAAAAGAAAAATCATTAAAGAAAAAGGCGTCCAAGAGGGGTGGTAAAAATAGGTTGAGGAAAGGGGTAACTCAGGTCCCACGATTGCTCCCTTTGCATTATAATGCTCTAGAATGATGATATTTCATAGTTGGTACATTGATGGTGGCATCCTCCATGAAGTAAACCCCCACCATACCACTATTTACTTGCACCTATTGTTTGATGGGTTTGCCTAGGAACTGTTCCTCCCCTTGAGGTTGGAAGCACCTAATAGGGCCTCTAGATAATCCTTTCATATCTAAGCATTGTAACTTGTTTACAAACCTAAGCTAGAAAGGCATTTGCAATGATATTTGTGTGAAGTACTTTTGTGCCTTTTGCATTAAATATGGCGCATTGTGATATTTGTATAATTTTTTACCTATGATGATGATTTGACTTGATTTTGAGGATATGTTTCCAATGTTGTCTCACAAGTACAGTAGTTATCCCTTGAGGGATTCACGGAGCATTCTCCAACACTTTATAGAGGACATCCAAATCCACTTGTTGATACTTGGGGCATTGTAGCTAGGATGTTGACCACCCAGAGAAGTGTGTCGACGTTGGGCTTGATCCAACACTAATGATGACCCTCTCCTCTCCCTCAGAGCTCGAAACGCAACCCAAGAAAGCTAGAATGTTGCTAGGAAAGATGATGTGCCCTAGTGACCACAGGATGCCACCAAGTTGGCCTTGCACCTTCTTGATGGACATTGATCTGTTCTTGGACCATTGTATGGATGATGGCGACTTGAGAACCCTTTGGAAGCAATGGTTCACCTTTCTTGATGATGACATGATGCCCTAGCCTTATGATGTAATTTTAATGAGGCTTAGAGTGATGACATGGGCGTGGCTCGTGGAGATGTCTTGACATGGAGGGTTGACTGTTTTCTTGACCATTGTACACCTTGTTGATGGAGAGATATATTTGAGTGAGGAGCACTCATGTGACTCATCTTTTGCACTTTGTTGATGGAGATCTTCACTTTTGGATGATGATGTCACCTTTGGAGGCCTTTTTACTCACATGTGTGGGCTAAAAGAGGCTAATTATTATGTTTTATCATTATAAGAGCTATCTTTTAGGTTGGCTTGTGACCTATTTAACTTTTAAACACTTAAAAATAATTATTTTAGAACTTTTAGTGTCTTTTAGCCTAAATTTACTCGTTTTCCCTCATATAAATAGAGGGAAGACGAATTTCAGAGAATCATTGTCACATACACTCATTTCTTCTCTTGTAAAGGAGTGCACATTAGCTCTTCTCTATCTTGGACACGGTGGATCACTAAGCTAATGAATTGTCTTGGGGAAGATAAAATTGCATTTATGGGATTTCTTTGGATTGATGAAGTGATGCTTTGGTGAATGGTAGTAATTTATTGTGAATATTTTTCTTTCATTTTGCTAAAGCTGTAAAATTATGGTTTTATGAAGTCTTCATGATATGTTATATCTTAATTGGCTCTAAAATTTCCATACAAGATCTGTCACCAAGTATCTAGAAAGGAAAATTAGAATAACATTGCTTGACCTTAAATCTCCTTTTTGTAAATGTCATGAATGTCATGTTGTCGCACAGAATGTCTAGGCACCGCGACAACAACTCAGATCTGGGACTGTCACCCTGATTCTCAATCTCTCTATTTAAGTTGTTTCCTCATAGCAGACTAATGGGGGTAGACCCTATTGAAATGGAATGAAGGAGAACTTGTTGGGAACCAACCAGTTCGGGAGACAGTTAAACAACCAAATACTTGTGAAAGATCTAGCAAGATTAAAGGATTCGATTGAATTTGAAAGACTGATACCAGTGCCTTATGGAGTCAACTATCTTGCTAAGGAAATTACAACAAAGTACTTGATGGGAAACTGCTGCTATGCGTTGCAGAATGCAAGGAAAATGATTTGAAGGAGCGAGATGAAACAAACTTCGAAGATGTCAAAAGCCTAAAGCACTTAGATTCCAAATAATCTGATCTAACCACTAAGTAGTTAAGTGAGAGTGCCAATTATGAAGATGCTAAAAGATTATTCAATTTAAAAGATATACAATTCATCGCAAATCCACAATAATTAGATATCAATCACACTTACTTGAAAGAATTTTCCAAATATTAATATTCAATAAATATCCAAATTCAAGTAAATGAAACAAGACTTAATTACACATTTTAATTGATAAAAAACTTTCCCAAAAAGCAGATGCCAATGATCATCAAATCCAACTGAAGTATAAGAAAATAATTAGCATTTAAATCTCAATAATTAATCATCAATAAACACCATGAAATTTTAATGCTAAACAAACACTTTGTCAAACAATTTATGGATTAAATGATATTCTTAAAATAATGCAAATCCAAAAATTTAATTTTCTCCTATAGACAAACTTAGGATATATTCTTCAGTAAGATTTCAGATCTGAAATAAAAATTGCAGCAGTAATTTAAACCATATATCAACAAACAAACGATACCGACACCAATGCCCAAAATGACTAAAAATAGTAAAAATTGTTGAACTTGAAGAAAAATCATTTTTTAGGGCTCGATTAAGAGAAATTTCAGATCTAATATTTTTATTTTAGCAGAAAACAGTGACGGATCAGTAAGATAAAACTACCAAAAATAGCTGCCAAATACTTCCAGAAATAGCAAAAAATATCGTAAAACTTGAAAATTTCAATTGTAAGGCTTTAAGAGAGTTTGATTCAGTGATTTTCAGAAATGATAAGTTTATAACAACAGTAAATTGATAACAGATCGAAAAACTGAAAATATTGAAAATGATCCCCACTATGTCTAAAAATAGTAAGTTTTGCCAAAAAACTTAAAATTCAGATTTTATGGACCTTATTTAGGATATGTAGCAAAAATGTTCAGATCTGATTTTTCATAGTTATGCAGTAATTTCCAGCAAGTTTCAAAGTCAGATCTAAGTGAAATTAAAAATGTCCAAGTGGCCAAAAACTTTGAAAATGAAGATTTTACAATTCTAAACAACTTTGACCATATGAAATGTGTTTTTATGGCTTAATTATTTATGATTTGCTTGCTGTAATAAAATTTTGTAGAAAATAAGAGTTTAGAGATCAACCCCTTAGACTAAGGCTTTGAAGATCCCACCATTGAAAATTCTTGAAATTTTGGGATAATGTTGTTGCTTAAAAAATAGAATTTTTGAGACCAAAATTCTGCAAAAATACCCTCAAAAGCCTATACGTCCTCAAGGGTCTAGATCTGGCTCAGATCTGAAGATTTCCTTGGTTGATTTTTTAGATCTATTCCTACAAACAAATATTGAGCGCAAATATTTCCCTCCAGGGTCTAGATCTAGCTTAGATCTGAAGATTTCCTTGACTAATTTTTCAGATCTATTCCTGCAAACAAATATTCAGCCCAGATCTTGCCCTCCAGGGTCTAGAGCTGGCTCAGATCTGAAGATTTCCTTGGCTGATTTTTCAGATCTATTCCTGCAAAAAAATATTCAGCCCAGATCTTGCCCTCCAGGGTCTAGATCTGGCTCAGATATAAAGATTTCCTTGGCTGATTTTTCAGATCTAATCTTGCACAAGTGAGAAGAGAGAAGCCCAATACCCAATATGTAAAAAAATAGAGAAAATCCTAAAAATCTAAATGTTAGAATTCAAAATTATGTTACAAAACTTCATATCTACACATGTAAATTACATATCTATACAATATATTTACAGATCTATGCACAAGAGTTGCAGATCTATCAGATCTGAGGAGCATAAGTATGACTTCGCTCTCAGATCTGAAGATCTAAGGCTCTTACTAACCATATCTAACTTTAAATTCAATAAAAGTTAAAATAAATTTTGTAATTTAGGCACAAGCCCTAGAAAAACCCTGTAAAAAAAGAATTTAAGGTAAGCCAGGGGAATTAGATCCGGAGGGCTCTTCAAATCTTATTTCCTTGGGAGTCAGTTGGTTTAGCCGATGACTTCCCCAAACGCCCAATTCTAAATCCGAAAGATTTCTACACACTTAAAGTTAAACCGTTAAATCAATAGAGAAATAAGATAAAAAATAAAATTTTCAAGTGTTAGAGATAGTTGCTATCTCAATCTAATTAATATTCCTACCCTAAATCCAGTAACCTAAGCAAGATACCTGTGCAATAGATTACTCTACAAGAGCCATTAATCAACAATTCGTTAAAATAATCACCAGCAGAATATAAAGAACACGTTTACCGTAAAATGCTGAAGAGGGACACCACTATCAAAATAAAACTCCAAAGACTTCGTTTGTATTATTAAAAATATTACAGGAGAGCTTCAAGAGTAAGTACATGATCAAGAGATCAGATCAAATGATGGACAAAGACCTCTAATTTATAACTTAAAATCTCTAATGGCTAGTTCGCTTGATCCCCGTCAAAGTAATCTTGATCGTTGAAAATGATTTGATTATCTTTTAATTTCGTCCGTCGAAATTATAATTTTTTGAAGAATTTCAAAATTTTCAATTAATTCATTTTTAATTAACTCAAAAATAATATTTTTGAGTTAATTACCTCAAAAAATTGACTTTGACTTAACTATCAAGGCCCAAGGGTCCAAAATTTCTCAAAATTTTCTATATTCTCTTGGCCCGGGACCTTTAAAAATTTATTTTTTAGGGACCCACGAATTTTGCCTTTGAAGAATTTAATTTGACCTAGGACATAAAATTAAATAAATTTTTGGCTTAGGATTTTTAATTTAATTAGGACAGAAAATTTAATTAATTGACTAATGAGGGGATTAATTATTTTTTCCAACCTTCTAATACTTTAGCAATGGAGTCTAACTGTGAGGGACCATGCACTAATATATTTTACAACAAGATATTACAATTTGACACATCAAAAAGGGAAAACCCATTTGGAATAGACCCTCAAATCACTGTAGAAATTCCAGTTTCCCACCCCGGTTTTCAGCTTCTCCTTATTTATCCATATAGTTAAATGCCCATTCCCATAGCCATACATTCAACAAGCTAAAAAAATAAATATTTTCTGAAAACACAAATTCTGGAAATTTTCAAATGCTGGAAATTGCAGAAATAAAACTCAGCAAAATAAATTAGCCACACAGAGAAAATAAACACATTGATTTTTGGTCAATGTGACCCTGGAAAAACTACCTACAACTCTTGGAGAAAACCAACTCGAAAGCTCCTTATTTCTGATAAATGCTTTTACAGTGGGACACAATTTACAAAAAAAATTTCAGCCACTTAGTGAATGTACTTATCTTGATTTACATCATTAAATGTTGAACTGAATTTCTCGAAATATGTGC
This sequence comes from Pinus albicaulis, assembly GCA_034641835.2. NCBI lineage: Eukaryota > Viridiplantae > Streptophyta > Pinopsida > Pinales > Pinaceae > Pinus > Pinus albicaulis. Next base: position 1,218,411,695 of record CM076582.1, read on the forward strand.
CCAGCTGTACGGCCGTACTTCTGTACGGACTGTACTGAATACACAGCAGTATCTCTCCTCGATTTCTGTGCCCTTTTTTGCCTCGAAATCTGTACCGAAGTTGCTGTACGGCTGCTTTATTGATTTCTCGAAATCTGTGCCACCAACCAATAGTCTCTCCTTGATTTTCGTGCCCAAAATCTGCCCAGAAATTGTGCTGAAGATGTTGTACGATTTTCCTCGAAAACTGTGCCTCCTCCCTCGAAAAATGTGCCAACCTCCTGTTGTACGGATTTCTGCCTTAGGAATCGTGCCTCTTTGTTATTGTACGGATTTGCTGAAGTCTCTATCAGCTGCCCTCCTTCTCTTCACTGCTCAGAAATTTCTCCTTTGCTTTCTCTCCTCCTCTCTCAATCTGCTCATGAAAGAATGAATGACTTTTTCCCTCCTTTTCCTCCCTTAACCTAACCCTAAGTGACTTTTGGGGAATCCCTAAATCCAATGGCTGAGATAGCTTTAGATCTAGGGCTGAGATTAAATGCTCATTTAAATCTCACTTTCTATTTTTTAATTCACCCCACTTTAATAAAGACCCACTTATTCATTTATTTCCAAAGTCACTTTTCTTTTCTAATTTCACATTGACTTTATTAAAGTCACTTTAAAATTAGACTTTAGTAACTTTATCACTTAAAGTCACTTTTAAATTAGATTTGACTTTATAACTTTATAAAGTCACTTTAGGAGAAAAATTAAATTCTTTTGGACACTTTTTCCTTGGCCAAAGATCAAAGCCTTAGGGAACCACCTGTCCTCCAATAACCAAATTTCAACACTCCCTCTTACCGAGGAAGGTGTTCCTCACCACACCCATCTTGTCTCTGAAGTAGACATGCTTGCCCCGTGGTAAGGCTTTGGTAAAAATATCTGCAACCTGCTCATCAGTGGGAATATACTCAAGCTTCATAGCTCCCTTCTGAACATAGTCTCTGATGAAATGATATTTGATCCCGATATGCTTTGACCTGTCATGAAATACTGGATTCTCCGTGAGTTTAATGCAACTCTGATTATCACAGTAAATCACTGAAGGTCTCAACGGCTGACTAAATAAGCCAAACAACATCTTGCGAAGCCAGATGGCCTCACAACTAGCTAGACTGGTTGCCATATACTCTGCTTCCGCTGAACTCAATGCTACTGACTGCTGCTTTCGGCTGAACCATGACACAACCGCCGAACCCAACCCAAAACAGCACCCTGAAGTGCTCTTCCTATCAGAAGCACAACCTGCCCAATCAGAATCAGTGTAACCTGCCAATCTCACTCCATCTCCCTGCCTGTAGTCCAGACCATAATCCACTGTCCCCTGCAAGTACCGCAAAATGTGTTTTGCAGCCACCCAGTGAACCTTCCTAGGCTCACACATAAACTGACTCATCGTGTTGACTGCAAAACATATATCTGGTTTGGTGTTGACCAAATACATCAAGGAACCAATCAACTGTCTATACAATGTGGGATCCAACAACTCGGAATCTGAAGCGTGAAGCTTCTTGCAGTTGGTGATCATCGGTGTCTACATGGTTCTACAATCCTCCATGTGGAACTTGCTAAGGATGTCCACAATATACTTCCCCTGCCCCAGGAAGAAATGCCCCTCCTCTTGCCACACCTCCAAACCCATAAAGTAATGCATCAAGCCAATGTCCTTCATCTCAAACTCCGACGCAAGATCTCTCTTGCAGTGCTCTATGAAACTCTCTACACCCGTAATGACCAAGTCATCCACATACAGCGCCAGAATGAGAGGCTCATCATCTATCACAATAAAGTAAAGGTTCGGATCTGCATCACTCTTTGTGAAACCCATCTCCTGCAAGTAAGTAACAATCCTGGAGTACCAAGCTCCGGGAGCTTGCTTCAGGCCCTAAAGGGCCTTCTTCAGCCTGCGCACATGGGACTCCTTCCCATACACCTCAACGCCCTGCAACTGCTCAATATAAACCTCCTCCTATATGAAGCCATTGAGAAATGCGGTCTTCACATCCATCTTGTGGATCTTCCAACCCATCTCTGCCACTATCGATATAATGGAGCGAATAGAAGTATATCGAGCTACGAGAGTGAAGGTCTCCTCATAGTCAACTCCCTCTACCTGGGAGAACCCTCTAGCCACAAACCTTGCTTTGAATTTCTCAATGCTGCCATTTGCAGCATGCTTTACCTTGTAAAGCCATCTGGAAGTAACCACAGATTTGCCCTTAGGCCTCAGCACCACCTCCCAAACATCATTCTTCATGATAGAATAATACTCCTCCTACATGGCCTCAATCCAAACCTGTTGGCTAGCTACCTCCTCATAGCTAGAAGGCTCAGAGTCAAGGATGTTGGCAACCATTGCCATATAGCTACAGAACCTATCAAGTTGCTCTATATGGCCGGCTTCTTAGGCCCAGCAACAGATGTGGCCTCTCTCAAGGTATCCTGAAGCCACTTGGGCTTCCTCTTCCTTGAGCACACTTCTCCCACTAGATAATGAAACTCCTCCTCATCATCAAGAGCCTGAACTCCTGACTGTCTATCTGTTGTCCTCCTGCCTACACCTATACCTATAGATGTTGAAGTACCGTGTGAAATTTCCATCTATGGACTCCCTAGTTAACTTCTCTGCGGACTGCTCTGCTTGCTACCCGAAGCACCACCCCTTTGACTTTGTGAGCCACTGCTCACTAACGGACCTGACACCATAATCGATGTACCTCCTGATCCCCCTCGATCCTCGCCCACCGGATCCTCGCGACCGACCGCCCGCTCCCGAGGGTCTGGTGAATCCGTATACTCTAACTCCCGTGACCTCCTCGGTCTCCGTCCTTCTCGAACCCTTCACATCCCGCCCGACAACAAATCTCCTCTCGTGTGGGAATATAAATCCGAAAGGTTTTCGAGGCCCATTGTAGCCCACAAAGATACCTTTCTACTTATGGTTTTGTTGTCCATCTCCTTGGTACGTAGAGCATGCGCACCCAAAGATACGAAGATGACCAATATCAGGCTTCTTCCTAGAAAAAGCCTCCTCTGGAGTCATGTGCCCCAAGGCACGATGCGGACTCCTGTTCTGCAAATAAACAGCTGTGTTGCAGGCCTCTGCCCACAAAAACAATGGCAACCCCTGATCATGTAACATGGCTTTAGCAGCCCCTCCGATGGATCTGTTCTTCCTCTCCGCAACCCCGTTCTGCTGGGGGTTGTAAGGAACAGTGAACTCCCTCCTAATGCCTGCCTCCGCACAATAATCAACAAACTCTCCAAGGGTGTACTCACCTCCGTTGTTCGACCTCAGGGACTTGATCTTCCGACCTGTCTGGGTCTCCACAAGAGCTCTGAACTCCTGAAACCGCTTGAAGACCTCACTCTTGGTCTTCAAGAAATAAATCCAGGTCCTCCTGGAGTGATCATCAATGAATAATACATAATACTCATATCCACTCAAGGAAACATGAGACATCTGACCGCTCACATCGGAATGAATCAAATCAAGTATCCCAGTTGATCTGCTGTCACTGCTGGGAAAAGGGGATTTGACAAACTTGCCCATCGCACATTCTCTGCATGTATCAAAGTGATCAGTTCTGAAATCTGGCACACCTGTAGTGATATCCTGCAATTTCCTCAAGGCTTCATGATACATGTGCCCCGTCCTGCGGTGTCAAATCTCACACAGCTCTAAACTGCTAGCTCTGTTGCCAGTACTACTACTCAATGCCAAAAGGGGCTGAAATGCAAACTTGTACACCTTTGCATAGCGTACACCAATCACTCTAGCTGAATCAGCTGGAGCGCCCTTGGGATATATCGGCACCTGTCCTCTCCTGAACAATATCTCATACCCTCTGTCCTCCAATGTTGAGACGGATAGGAGGTTCTTCCTCATCCCTGGCACATATAGAACATCTGACAACTTCAAGGGAGGTTTGGGTTCCCTATTAAATGTCAATGTCCCCACACCGACTGCTCTAACAACGTTGTCATCTCTAAGTACTACCTCTATATTAGTGCCACTCTCTGAAAGCTCTGAGAAGTACTCACGGACTCCTATCATATGACGTGAAGCCCCACTGTCAACATACCAGATACCTAAAGATGCTCTGCTAGTGGAGGGAAATGCACACTCCCTCTCAACCTCCGTGGCAGGTGATCCTGCACTAGTGGAATCATGAGCAATGAACCCAAACTCCCAGTCAAAGCTATCCGTAAAGTCCTCTATCTCTGCTGATGTTGCCATGCTCCGATTCTTCCCCTTCTTCTTCTTCTCCGAACACACAACTGTATAGTGTCCCATCTTCTGAAAATTCCAACACTTCACCTTGGAATAGTCCTTCTACGTGTTCCCCTGTTTACCTTTACCTTTGCCTTTGCCCCCACCACTGCTTGTGGAAGCTTGATGTTTTCCCTTGCCTTTCTTGCCTCCTGCCAACAGTGCTACATCCTCATCCTGCTCAACTGGTTTGGCTGCCCCAAGCTGGCTCTTTCTGATTTCTGTCTGTATGCAATCATCCCAGAACCTCTCCCAAGTGGGAAGGGTCTCACATGCACAAACCTGATCAGCAAAGTTCAACCATGAACTGGGAAGGACATTCACTGCAATCTGCACTAACTTAGTGGGTGGAATGACCTCTCCAACTGCTGCCAATGCATCTCTCACATTAGTAACCTTTGTGAGATATCCAGCTGCACTATCAGTCTTACCCATCTTAATGGTCTTCAACTTCTCCCTTATGACCATTTTCTTGTTCTCATTGGTACTCTGGTAGAGATTGGTCAATGCTGTCCACATCTCATAAGCATATCTATTTCCTTTCACATGAGGAATGCAATGGTCTTTGATTCCATCTAGAATCAATCTCTTACCCTTGTTATTCTTTTTATTAAAGGCTTCCAACTGAACAGCATCAGTAGACACATTAACAGGGTTCTGTGCGGTATGCACCATGATATCCTAGACTTCTCCCTACTCAAAGATACTTTGCATTCTCTCCTTCCAAACACTGTAGTTGCTATGCCCATCCAACCTATCCTCCATCCTCAATCCCAAAGACATGCTTGCTATCCTAAATACGCCGAAAATAACACTACTGTAGTAAAGGTAAAAAAAATTGTGTGAAAAATCAGCTTGTTGTAATTTTTGAGTGAAAAATCAGCTTGCTGTATTTTTTCCTTCTTGCTGTCCCAAGCTGTCTTTTCAACAAAATACCTCTGATACCATGTAGAAATTTTAGTTTCTGACCTCGGTTTTCAGTTTCTCCTTATTTCTCCATATAGTTAAATGCCCATTCCCATAGCCATACATTCAACAAGCTGAAAAAATAAATATTTTCTAAAAACACAAATTCTGGAAATTTTCAAATGCTGGAAATTGCAGAAATAAAACTCAACAAAATAAATCAGCCACACACAGAAAATAGACACGCTGATTTTTGGTCAATGTGACCCTGGAAAAACCCCCCACAACTCTTGAGGAAAACCAGTTCGAAAGCTCCTTCTTATTTCTGATAAATTCTTTTATAGTGAGACAGAATTTATAGCAAAAATTCCAGCAACTTAATAAATGTACTTATCTCGATTTTTGTACTTCTACCCCGTCTTGGAAAATGTGCCCAAACATGGAAAACTCAAAATAGAAAATTTACAGCATTAAATGTTGAACTGACTTTCTCAAAATATGTGCCCAGTTGTATGACCGTACTGCTGTACGGACTGTACAGAATACACAATAGTCTCTCTCCTCGATTTCTGTGCCCTTTTCTGCCTCGAAATCTATGTCGAAGCTGTTGTACGGATGCTGTACGGATTTCTCGAAATTTGTGCCACCAACCAGCATTCTTTCTCCTCAATTTTCGTGCCCAGAATATGCCCATAAATTGTGCTGAAGCTGCTGTACGGTTTTCTTGGAAAACTTTGCCTCCCTCGAAAAATGTGGCAACCTCCCGCTTAGTCATTTATTTCCAAAGTCACTTTTCATTTCTAATTTCACAATGACTTTATTAAAGTCACTTTAAAATTAGACTTTAGTAACTTTATCACTTAAAGTCACTTTTAAATTAGATTTGACTTTATAACTTTATAAAGTCACTTTAGAAGAAAAATTAAATTCTTTTGGACACTTTTCCCTAAACCAAAGATCAAAGCCTTAGGGAACCACCTGTCCTCTGGTAACCAAATTTCAACAATAACTACCTAATTCTACGACTCAAAATATGATCTAGTAGACCAAGTAATTTGTAATAAAATAATCTAGCCAATTAACTAGGATTATTCCCAAGCTACTTTTACAAAGACTCGATAGAAAAGACTAGGACTCACTTAGCATCTTGACGACAAAATCCACCCTAGCTTTGGGGTGAGGTTGGAGGGAAAATCTCTGCCGATCACTTGTGTCAAGAAACACAAATTAATTAGTGAGAGAAAAAACCTCATAGGATAGAAATCGTCACCAAAATACTAGGCTTACCTAGGTTGTTACATACATGATGGTCTTACTTAGATCATTTACATCATAAACATGCAGAATGGGTTTACGTCGTTTACAAAACTGTCGACTGATGATGAAATTTGAATGGCGTGAACACCTTGAACATGATAAATCCCATTAAAAAACATGTATTAAATTGACAAGGAAAATTATCATTTTTATGCATTTCCAACCATAATTCTAAGGTTTCCTAGTTGTTTTATCCTTATTAAGCCATTGAAGACTTTGTTTTAGTCTTTTCCTTGTTTACTGGTTTAATATCCTTTCATATTTTATTGTCTATCATCATTTATAGACTATTTTTATTGTTTTTTCATAAATTTTGCATGTTGTAAAGTGTCTTTATCTAAAACCCTAATTTATAACAACATTTGTTTAATTAATGCTAGCATATGTTTGGAATCGATTTGAGCATCTCCATGACTTATCTTAGCTCTTCAGACTTAGCCATAGGTTCTTTGAACTCGCTACCTTATTTTCACCTAAGGCCCTACCTAATTGAATATATTTCTTGGGTGTCTAATTAATAGGTTCCTAGGAGGGTATTTAGCCTAGGATTCCTTGGGTTACTTATTCTCTGAGGCCCATTGGGGAAAATTGCCTTGTGGGGATAATATCCTATCACAAAACAATAGTGGAACAACCACAAAGTTGATAGTGGTGGTTGATCTCATTGTTTCCCTAGAAATAAAATGCCTAGTGCAAAGTAAACAAAGTAGGCTTTGCACTAGGTTGTTATATTTTGCGATAATAGTGTCCACAAGGATGGCTATTTTGTAGCCTATTAGCTTTCTTACTCTATAAACGAAAGACAAGGGTAAGGTGCTCATCAATTCAATTTTGAGTGAGCTACTATACTACAAATACTAGTAACAACAATAGAATATGTAGTTGCTTACATGAGCTTGTTATCATTGCAAACATTGTGGCATTTAAAGGAATCAACTTTGCTTTTCTTTAATCTGGGTGCTCACAGGGGTGCGTTATGTTGTAGCCTATCAACCTTCTTAGTTTGTAAAGGAAATTCAGTGGTAAGGTGTTCATCAATTCAATTTTGAGCAATCTACTATATTATTTCTTTGAGTTAGTAGAGAAACAAAGGTGTGCTTTTGAGTGCTATAGATTCTACTGTTGCTGCTAATATTCTTAGTTTGTTTTTTTGTCTATAGATCTAGCATAGATGTTGGCTTTGAAGTGAGTTACTTCTTTTTAAGGTTTTAGGTTGCAAGTTTACATACCACGTATTGAAATTTAACATAGCATCAAAGTTGTGTTTTTGGGATCCTCCATGAATTTATGCATGGATAAGTCGTCTGTTTGTGAGAGGGAGTTGTTGGAGGTGTTACTTGTCTTGTCAACATGCGTACATATTTTTTCAAGTGCAACATTCACCACCATTGTAAGCCCATGGTCACAAGTCAAAAGCCATGTAAAAACCAAGTGAGGCCTTGTATTAGGTATCCTAGACTTGTGTATTATCAGTTTGAGTTTGTATTCAATTATTTGGTTGAACCATGCCATGTCCCATGAAAGTGTCACCTAGGTCACTTTCATCCCTAACCAAATTTGAGGACTTTAGGTGGACTCTCTTGAGGACTCATGGGTTTATTGGAGCCCGATCTTGTAGAGGTGATCATTTGCGTATAGGCCAGTCTAGCGTGTGTCAAGGTGCACTCATGTCATACCGCATGGTTAGAGTCTATCGAGTTTGTATGTGACCTTGACCTTGGTGCAAGATTCCTCATGACAACTCTTAGAGCGTAGTAGTCTATTTTGATAACATTCACGTTTCTCGAGGTAGTTCATGATTCCCGATACAAAGTGGTCCCGACTGTTGGAAAATGTAACTAGGTTTGGTCTTCATATTGACTATGTATTTATGTATTTATGTAATGAAGAAGACAAAGATAATAAAATATTTTTTTTTTAAGCTTGCTTCATGGGTTTCATGAGCAAACAATTTTATTATAGGTCAAAAGACTTCTTGATGTCTTTTAGGGATTTGTCATCTCGTCATAAATAGATTCATGTATATGAAGTAAAGTCAATGATGGTATGCCTCAATACCTTGTCAAATAAGCTTGAAGACATGCCTCAAGAATGGTGATAATACTTGATGTAAACACTCTTGAAAGACAACCTACAATACCATGGAAGAACTCCTCTACAATTCGGCCTATAAACAACAAGCAAAGTCGGCTCATGAACCGTCACATCTCTTCATGGTCAGGTGAGCTTATTATAGGGCCTGACCACTATAAATAGTCCATTGTGCTGCACAAAACAGAGATGGAACAGAACTCGACTCCTCTGAGATTTTCAGACAAAATCTCAGTGACAAGTTTGTGGTAGATTAAGGAATATTTATGTGAGTTAATGTGAAGGTAAGGACAGAAATAAAAGTGCAGAATTAGGAGGTGGAACAATGAAGCATTCAAGGGTGAATCTATAATTTAATGCGAGTTCAGGGCTGCAGAGAAGTACGAAGTTAATTGGACATATTATGAAGTAAGATATACACCAAAACAAAGAAATGAAGGCACTGTTTTGGGTCATTGTCTCACAGTGAAGAAATTGATATAGTCATGGATAATTGTCTTAGATTATATCTTTGTTTTGGATACTAAGGAGGTGCATAATACTATTCACGAGTACAACAAGAAGGTGACATAAGTACAACAATTTTATAAGGTAAGTCAAGATGTTCTAGAATCAAGAAATAATGAAGAATACATTTAGAGATCGAGCTCTTTAATCCAGGGGCATAACAGTGTAGGACGGTGTAGAAAAGAAGGATCAACTTAAGTAGTCAATAAAGAAGCAATGACAAGGTCTTGGAGGCATACAAGTGTCAAGGGTTTGTGTCATGGTCATGGTACTTGTCATCTGAAAGTCTATACGAAGAATTTCTTGCGGGTTTTCCTCTCTAAGAGGGAGAGGTTTTGCCCTGGGCTCGAAGAGCCTAAATTTTTGTCTCTTGTGTTTTGGTAATTTACTTGATGAAAGACATAATAAGCTAAGAAGAGAAGACATAAGTAAAATAAGTAAGCTCATAAGTAATTATCAAGAAGAGAATTTGAATTAAACGTAGCTCTACCTAATTTCTCAACATGGTATCAAAGCTAAGTTGTTGAAGCCAAGGGCTACTTGACAAGGAGAGACTCAAGGAAGCAAGAATCAAAGTCTACATGTAAAAGTCAAATCAATTTGCAAATAATATTCTTAAGTTATCTCAAGAAAACCTTCAATGTCATTCAAAGGATTCAATTATCAAGGAGATAATGTTTGCCATCAAATATTTATGACATTGAAGACATTGTTGGAAGACACATCATCAAGCACCATCCAACAATATCCATCACCTTTGAAGACATCATCATTCTGAAGACATCCTTTATCCTCAAGGATCCAAGGTCATCTACATTGGAGAATTCAATCTAAGAGGTAGTTCCTACCGTCATCTTCATCATCATCATCAAGGAAGTTGATAGAAGGAGGAAGTCACTCTACTCAAGTAAGTATCTCTAAGACCTCATCTAAATCTGGAAAAATTACTTATTGCAAAGAGAGAAACAAATTGGTTGGGTCATCAAACTTTAGTGCATGGAAGAAGAGGACAGATTTGAATCTAATCGAACATGAAGTCATGGGCTACATCAAAGGATCCACAATTCAACCTTCAAAAGAAGACATTCAAGCTTGTACCAAATACATGAAGGTATACATAAGAGCCCGAAGGATTCTTATAGAATCCAAAAAGGACTCTCTCATTCCCTATTTATCAAATCTAGAATCCTCAAAAGAAATATATGATAAATTGGTGGAGCTATTGTCAGAAAGTTCTGCAGGGGAAATAATGTCCCTGAGACAAAAATTATACAAGTTGAAAATGTTAAGAGAGGAAGGATTAATTCCATATTTTATGGATATTTTCACAATACGAGATCAATTGCAAAAATTGGGAGAAGTAATGTCTGATGGACAAATACTCACTATGGTACAAAATGCTCTACCTAAAGAATGGGGAAGTTTCACTTCAAGCATCTATGGGAAAGAAGAAGCAATGCTATTCTAGGATCTATGTAAGATAGAAGAAACAAGTTTGAAAGCCAAAGCTAATACATGATCAAGTAAAGGGAATCAAGCCTTTGCAGCCATGTCCAGGAAGAAATGAAAATTCGGTAAATTTGGTCCTGAGAATAAAAGAAGAAATATGGACAAGGTACGATGCTTTGGATGTAATGAACTTGGGCATTATAAAAGGGATTGTCCTAAATCTGAAAGGGACAAGAGGAAAAAGGAAGAAGCTCATGTCACAGAAGAAAGGGAAGAACCTGATGCAAATAAATCTAAGAAAGAAGAAGCGAAATATCTCTACTATGATTGGGATCATCTTCCTCTTTAAGTGTTTTCTGTTGGTTGTAAAATAGTATGTTAGGAAGCATTGTACATTAATAGCATCTTGATAAAAGCATGGAAGGAGCACTTGTCATAGGAAGATGTCCGCAATACAGCTATGAAAGAAGTAGCTCCTGGAAACCTCACTAATAACAACATTGATGGAAGGGAATCATTGAGATCAAGCGTCATCATTCAATAATTAATATGGAAACATAATTCTGGGATTAGGATATGATGACATATTGATGAAGCGGGTCAAGGGAATGAAGTTCTTCATTCTAAATAAATTGTTGTAGGATGACTCAAAAAGAAAAAGATGAGGTTCATATATTTATATGCTAACACTGGATGTTATGGAGTCATGTCTTATGGTTGTAGGTGATGGACTTCTACCTCTAGAAGTATGATCAGAAAAAGGAGGATCTCTTCCGTTACATAAGTTATCACTAAAATATGAAATCAACATAATATTTCCTTATATAGAATATGAAGTGGTTATATACAAACAAGGAATTGGATACTGGAAGTTCCTGGGAATGAAGCTGTGTGGAGAAAGAAAGGAAGAGATCATGAAGTGCAACCATGTCAAGAGGCGGTTATCATCCAGAAGCCAAGAAGATGTGACTAGGAGATCTCCTGGGAAGATATGAAGACTCTGATAGAAGTCTGGTAAAGAAGAAGACCCTTGACAATACATATCTTTAGGAGTTGTGTTAATCTGAATAAAGGATGGAGATGGCTACAGGAAGATGTCATGGTGAAAGATCATCACCGAGGTAACTTTTTATTTAAAAGTTCTTATGTATATGTTTATCTAAATATGTTTATACAGGGCTGCCAACCATGTGGAAGGACGTAAGATCCTTGGAAGATGGTTCGAAGGAAAGTAGCATGGCATAAAGGTGAATTAGATGACAAAGACTGATGAATCACTTTCTGCTAGATGACATGATTGAAAGTGATGGATGATCTGTGCCCTATGAAGAGATCCCAAAGATGAAGACTCCTCAACTACGAATAAATTCATGACATTGAAGGGAGGAGTTCTTCATGAGTAGCTGGGTGTTTTCATCATTGCTGTTGTAGGTCCTTGGTTAAGAGGGAGCCTGGTACTGAGTTTCTTACTTGGAATAAAATTGAAGTATGTCCTTCCTGAATTACAAGGAAGTGATGGATATGATTTTCTAAATTCATGTGTCATGCACTAGACCAGGACTAACAACCGCAAGTCTTAGTGAAGGCCATGGGGAGAGAATGGATAGACACAACATTCTGGTCTTCACCTGGGAAGACAGAATAGAGGATTGGTTAATCATCTGGCATTCGATACTCTTTGAGGATGTATTAGGGCATCCAAGATAAGAGTAGTCGTGGAAGGACCAATATTCTTTGAGGACTGGGAATCCAGGATAAGAATAGTCTCGGTGGACATATCCTAAGTGAACCTAGGTGGGATATGATCCAAGAGAGACAATGATATAGGTGTCTATTCATCATTGGTCTCGCCAGCATTGAAGTTCAAGATCTCGTAGAGAGATGGAGCTATTAGTTAAGGCCTTGCACTAGAACAATGTTGGTTGATATGATGCTATACAGATGCGATTACCAATATGATTCTTCTTATGAGATTCTTCAGGTTGAAAGTGACCATGTACCATTATGAATACCTGCCTAGTTAAGAGGGAGTGTTGGAAAGTGTAACTAGGTTCGGTCTTCATATTGACTATGTAATTATGTATTTATGTAATGAAGAAGACAAAGATAACAAAATATATTTTTGTTATGCTTGCTTCGTGGGTTTCATGAGAAAATAATTTTATTATAGGTCAAAAGACTTCTTCTTGATGTATTTTAGGGATTTGTCATCTTGTCATAAATAGAGTCATGTATATGAAGTAAAGTCAATGATGGTATGCCTCAATACCTTTTCAAATAAGCTTGAAGACATGGCTCAAGAATGGTGATAATACTTGATGTAAACACTCTTGAAAGGAAACCTACAATTCGCTGGAAGAACTCCTCTACAAGTCGGCCTATGAACAACAAGAAAAGTCGGCTCATGAACCGTCACATTTCTTCATGGTCAGGTCGGCTTATCACAGGGCCTAACCACTATAAATAGTCAACTGTGATACGCAGAATAGAGATGGAACAAAACTCGACTCCTCTGCGATTTTTGGACAAAATCTCAATGACAAGTTTGTGGTAGATTAAGGAATAGTTCTGTGAGTTAATGTGAAGCTAAGGACATAAATAAAAGTGTGGAATTAGGAGGTGGAACAATGAAGAATTCAAGGGTGAATCTTTAATATAATGCGAGTTCATGGCTACACAGAAGTACGAAGTTAATTGGACATATTATGAAGTAAGATATACACCACAACAAAGAAAGGAAGGCACTGTTTTGGGTCATTGACTCACAGTGAAGAAAATGATATAGTCTCGGATAATTGTCTTAGATTATATCTCTGTTTTGGATACTAAGGAGATGCATAATACTGTTCACAAGTGCAATAAAAAGGTAACATAAGTACAACAAGTTTATAATTTAATTCAAGATGTTCTAGAATCAAGAAAGAATGAAGAATACATTTAAAGGTTGAGCTCTCTAGTCCAGGTGTAGAATGGCGCAGGACGGTGCAGAAAAGAAGGATCAACTTAAGGATTCAATAAAGAAGCAGTGACAAGGTCGTGGAGGCATACAAGTGTCAAGGGTTTGAGTCATGGTCATGGTACTTGTCATTTGAAAGTTAAGAAGAATTTCTTGTGGGTTTTCCGCTCCAAGAGGGAGAGGTTTTGGCCTTGGCTCGAAGAGCCTAAATTTGTGTCTCTTATGTTTCGGTAATTGACTTGATGAAAGACATCAGAAGCTAAGAAGAGAATACATAAGTAAAAGAAGTAAGCTCACAAGTAATTATCAAGAAGAGAATTTGAATTAAACCTAGCCCTACCTAATTTCTCAACACTAGTTTATAAATTGTTGGGTGAAACATCTTATATATGGCACACTCCCATAGCCATTTAGGTAGGAGTTGGATGGGTTTAAAGAGTGGTGACTCGTGTGAAGGTGATAGTGGGTACTTGTCCTGCATGTGCCATCTTAGCATCTTGCAGGGACCTTGGCAAGGCTGCTAGCTTGGGTGGTAACAAAACCTATTGTACTTTGATTGCTCTTGATTCAAATTTTGATCTACTTACATATTGTATCCCATCTAGGATGAGATTTTCTACTAATCTAGGTTCCGCTTCCCGATGGGGAAAATGTGAAAAGGGCTTGTAACCAAAATCAGGGTTTCCCATGTAGTGCCACTTCTCTAGCTAGTAGCCAATAAAGGATATCCCACGGGAATAGGATACAAGAGTCAAGACTAACCCCCAAGCTAGGGTAAGGGAACAAGAGAATAGTGAAATCCCCTCCTCCTTCCAAGTTGCCCAATAATCCATGCCCAAGAGTTCCAAAGAAAATCAAGCATAAATATCCAATTACATAATGTAAAATCATACGTTTAGGGTTGGATGGCCCACCTTCAAACATACGATCATGACAGATGAGTGAGGGTACACAACAACTGGCTCAGGTGGCAAAGAATCGTAGAATATTTTAGCTATCAGATGGCTACAAGGGGTTGCTGGCTACTGGCTGAAGACAAATCTAGGAGAAAATTTCTCCTATGGGGTCACCCAATGGTGGTGGGTAACATCTGGCTCTAGTTGGGACATGAGATCTCAGTAGAGTGCACAAACTATGTAATCGAATGGGGAGGTTATGAGAACACCAACAATATCTTGGGACCATAGACCTGCTACCTACACATCACAGACAAGAAAATTGTGGCAACATGTGTCGAAGGTGTACTTTGATTGCCCATGCTTTTGTTAGATAATACATCAAACATGAAATAAAATCTACTTTAAAGTGCAAGTCTAATCTAAATGCATGTAATCTAGCATGAGAACATAATATGATATTAGATTCTAATGCAAAAATCAATATGTAATGCATCCTACTCTAACATGCATGGCTGTAATATGCAAACGCTAAGTATAGTCATACAACCAACATATTATTAGATCAATATAAAAGCACTCTCCCTTATGAACCATTATGAAGTAGGGGACCCAAATATCACTTTTCCCATTGCAAGATTTGCTCGATGAATGGTAAGGGTGGGGGGTGGGAACATTTGAGGACCATGCATCAAGGGTCATGGATGAGGAGGGAAAAAAGGAATCCATCTTGTGCAACCTTTCTTGCAACGAGGATATGGAGAACTCAACGTACAAACTCATAAATTTTCGATGAATAACAAGCTTGGGCATAACCCCCTCATGGAATAAAGAGATAGATTGCTCATACATATCCACAATTACATTATTCTGATCATCGAGGAAGGAACAAGGTGGACTAGAATCATCATAACTTGGGAAGAACCACAACCCCCTTTTAGGGCATTAGGAAGGATCCTCAATTTCATGGCTCCCAAGAGATTCATTTAGAGGGTATCAAATTCCTCCTGGCTACTCATAACATCATGATCATTGGATTGAGGATCATCATCTTGAAGCATATAAAATAGGCCTCTCCAATGATCCATTTATTGACATGCAAAATTTCATAAGATTTTAGATATGGAGTCACCAGGGTGAACTTGAAATGCCTTAAGAGATGCTTGCTTCACCCTACAAGCAACGATGCCAAAAATGTTTCTACACAAACTAGCAGGCCTTGTTAAGAGGCAATAGCTACAGTGCACAACAACACCCTGGGACAAAGGCCGGTTGTTACCATAGCCTAAGTGCCCTACTCTTCTTGGATTTTCGTCGATGGGAGGAGTCCCAGTATTCCACACTTGTGATAGATGTGTTTCTATGCTAGGTTCAAAGTGAAGGAAGGTGGCTCATTCAATGGAAAGGTTCAATAAATGTGCGACCTTTCGGAGAAGCTAGTAATACTTTCCATGAAAAACCCCTTGAAAGAAGGATACACGAGACCCAGGGTTGAGATATGAGTGCATCCAAGGTTAAGGTAGATAACAGGAAAGGCAATGTAAGATTTACTTCAACAAGTACTAAAGCACATGCTTTCAAAGAATCCCCTAGTTGAAGGATTAGCTATTAGGGTTCCCTCTTGATGCGACAACTAGGGCATCAAAATTTATGGAGAACCCATCGTGGGAATTCCACCAAAATTTGAGGACTTCTAGATGAGACACAAAAGTAGATTTCTATCTGAGCGAAACTCAAAAATTCCTCCTCTATTTGAATTTTCACCAAGCCCTAGGGGGTTCTCCTTATCCTTAAAGGGACGAATTTAGGAAGAGAAAAGAAGGAAATTTTATGGATTAAATCCAAGTTTGACCACCAAGGGACTTGACTAGTGCCAAGACCATTGGGAGTATGGACTCTGGAGTCATGGGTGCTTATAATTGGCTAAATTGACCTTCAAGGATGCTAAAAGAGGAAGCCCTAGTTACCCCTTTCAACAATTACCTTCTTAGTATTAGTTAATGAAGTTTCATGGATTAAATGCAATCATTCTCCACTAGGAATATCCCTTCTACATCATCAATGAGTAACACATGCAAAACTTCTTGAGATAATGAATTTTGAAATATATTCAACCAAACAAAGTGCCAATTCTTATCATGAAAATTAATTCCATGCATTAGACATTATTTGCAAGATAATTTCAGCATAAAGAAACACTTACAAGACAATGTAGAGTATATCCATCCATCAACAATACATTTAGAAGCTCCAAAAAGATAGCAATATATCCATACATCAAAGTGCATCGCCAAAAAATCCAAATATGTCCTCAAATTGCAGGTCTGAATTCTTTAATGATGCTAGCGAAAATCCTGAGTGTGATGATTTCAAATGAAAGAGATACTCTCTTATTTATACAAGACTTATACATTCAAATTCCTAAAATGCAAGCCCCTAAAATGCCAAAATAATGTGACAGACCCTTGGTTACAAGCCAACCAAGATAGCTTAACAATTAATCATTATTTAATCTCATTTGTAGCCCACGTAGGGATGACGTCATCCATGCGAAGTGCTCTCCCAGGCTAGCGTTGAGCCCTCTTGTGGTAGAATTTTGCTAGAGGGCCTCTCAAATCATAGTGAAGATCATCTCATCATTTTGCTGCAAAACATCTCTAGATCCCAAATTTGGGCCTTGGGGCTTCAAATGGGTCTCCAAGTGGGCTCAAAATCAAGTCGATGCTCCATCAATGAGGGCTAGAAGATGACACATGCCCGTCCATGTCTCTAGGAAATACATAGCCTCCTCTGGGCCCTGGATCAACTGCAATGTTTAGCTGGTTGGGCAATGTGGTCCAAGTGCATCCTCATATTTGAATAACTGGGGCATGAGCAAGAAAATGGTGGTGTTGAAGGAGTCCATGGTGCAATAATTAATGTTTTGCATGGCTGGAGGTCTATGGCTCTCAACGCTCACCCTACAAGTGCCATTGTGATCCTCTAGAGGGCTTGGATCTCGTATAGGGAGGCCAAGTCCAAGATGAAAACCCACCCACAATATTATATAAGATCCAATACGTCTCCTCACCTTACAATACAATGATTCATTAGTGCAATTGAGTAAATAAGCTTGCTAATCAGGGGCATAAGTGAACACTTCATAGTGGGATTCCTTTCGAAATTTGGGGCTTTAAACATGCACTAGTGTTACCTTCCTTGGCAAGAGAGGTTAATGAAGGACCCTATTATGCGGTTTCAACCTCTAAGGGAATGATAGGTCCAAGGTACACCCATCAAGTGGCAGGTGTCATGTGAAATGATGATGGGATAGTGTGGGGGCAAAGGTAAGGCTCCAAGCCACATGCCATGGTACAAGGGTAGCTATGTTGGAGGCCCACACCTTGGGTGTATGAATGTAGAAGGGAGCATTCGTGGTACATGAGCTACCCCGACCTTTGTTTTTCCACCCTTCTTCATTTTCCTTTTGACTTTTATTGATTTTCTTCATTTTACTACTAGGGGTTCAAGTGGATGAGAGCATGATGTGTAAGGTATAATAGTGAATACCCCCTTAAGGTGGGGCAGTTCATCGCCCACCAAGGGTTGGGACATTCATTGGTTCCTTAATGATGAAAATGGCACTCATAGGGGCCCTAGGAACCAAGGTGATGGCCATAATGATAGGGGTGGAGCTCATGTTTGGCTTTTTCCCGTGTGCTAAATATGTTGTTCTGGCCATCTTTTGCATTTTGTGGTACATTTTCTGTTGTATGTGGCCATATTATGCTTTTATCTTTCCTCTTAACCGCATCAACCTCTGGGGCATCATTCCTTGCTCGACCCAAGGTGTAGACAAGGGGAAGGGGAGGCTAACACCTTGTGGACCCAATGGACAAATATGGACCCAGATGGGGGAAATGTGAAAAGGGCTCGCCATTAGAATTTTTTGAGGTAAAAAATGGGCCTTAAAACAAAAATGTACAACAAAAATCAACTTTATAAGAACTAATAATATCCAATATGATGATTTCAACCATGGGGGATGATTCACCATCTTTGGAGTAAAAAGGTTAAAAGATAAAAAAATGAAAAAAAAACTACTTTTTAACTCGTATTTTTAACTTATCTCTCTACTATTTTACTCAAATTTTGAGTGGGAGTACTTGTTGGATGCAAAATTTAATTTTGCATCCAAGGAGTACCCGTGTTGCATACTTTCGATCTATGTCACAAGGTTCGTCGAACTTCAACCTTGAGGTTCAAATTTTGGTGAACCTTAATTTTTTTTTGAGGTTTGGCGAAACTCGTCGAACCTTATAGCCATTGACCAAGTCCATATATCAAAACTCATAACCTCATGTCATAACTCAAGCTTGTAATCTATCCTTGCAGTTTTCATGTCCTTGATAGTTTTTTTTAATATTTATTGATGTTGATTTATTACTATTTTATCTTATATTTCATTTTAAATTCAATATATGTATATATATAGAAAATGTATATAGACGAACCTAATGGCAAACCTCATCAAAAAAATTGAACTCGAACCAAACCTAATTATTTCCGAACCTTAACTCGAACTCAAACCATGTGACTTAGCTTTCGATGGACCCTACTAGCGGAAAATGTGAAATACATGAAAATACATGATTGCAATAACGTTTTTTGATGTATTTCACATTTTCATGTAGTAGGGTCCATTGAAATGTTGTTTTTCTACGATCCCGGTGTCTAGGATAGAATCTTAAATCACTAACACTACCAAACCAAGAATCACAATGAAGCTACTTTGCACAGCGGAACAATTTGCAATAGTGAATCTACTAGTGTTCAAAATATACACAACTTTTACACAAATATTTACAACAACCCAATCTTCGTTATATTAATCCAAATGATATAATACAACAATATAGAGCTCTATTACCAGGGATAATGGCCCTCAAATATCCACTAGTACAAGAATACAAAATACAAGATAATTTGATGGTCTATCCTTCGCTCCCAATTTGCAACACCTACCTCTATCAATGCTCCAAGTCCATCTGGTCACTGAATCTCGATTATCAAATCTTCTCTCTCATTGACCGTTAGTCCATCAACGCATCAACACATCGAGACTCCTGTCGAGTTGTTCACAACTTCGTTTGTTAACAACTTACAATTTCCCACTGCTACTCCTCAGCTACTCAGGGTCTTCTTTCCACTACAGTTTTTTCGCTCTGCTCCAATGAAGACTAACATAGGGCAGGAGGGTTTCCACCTATCACCATCAAATGTCGCTTCTCCAATGATGAACATAGGCTCCAATAATCTGCTCCTTTGGCTGGTCCGCCTCTTCTAGTAGCCTCCTTAATTCATCAAGGAGCTACTTAGGCTACCAAAACTTCACCCAAATCACAACGGTCCAAAGTCCTTGTCCACTTCTCTAGGGCTACTGTTGCACACCTACTTGTTGCCCTCCACCAACCACAAGATGTCCAATACCAAAACCATCCACTAGCATCCAATCTCAACATAAATACATAACATACTTGACATCATCAAGGGATGGTGTCATCTACAACAAGTCTGGTACACCTGGTTAGAGCTGCTAGTAAGCTGCTACAACTCCTCTTTTGCACCTCCGAAACCTCTTTCAAACTGTGGCCTCCCTCCAACAAGTTCTGCGTACTCTTTGTTGTTTTTCCAGGCCAATCCACACCCTAAAATCAGCTCCTAGGCTCCATGTTTTGACCTACGGTCCCTCCTGTGCAATTACCTCAGCCTTTCGAACCTCTTCCCAAGGAAGGCTAGCCCTTTGACCTACTTGTACCAACAAGTTTGTGTTGCGGCCTACCTTCTAGAGAGAAACCACACAAAAGTATGCCCAAAACACCATCAAACTTCCCTGAACAAATGCGGCTTCCTCTTTGCTCAAACTGAAACCTGTTCAGAGACAAAAGCAAACCAAAACGCAGTCCCAAACACACTCATCCTCCTCCTCATGAACACGATTACCTTAGATGTATTCTCTATGAGATGAATGCACTTTGGATGTGAGAAAATGATCTCACATTCTCTCCTTTTTATACACATAATGTGGGTTTCATCCAACATGACTTGTGGCACTCTAACACACCAAGCCAACCTACTTTAGGTGCCACAAAACCCACCAACTATTTTAAAAAATTAATATCTCATGATAGACAACTCAAATTTGAGTTATTTTCGTTGCTCCCGGTTGCTCTCGGGATCATCTATCACATCAAATCATCTGATGTCCCAAAATCCTCATAGATTTACACCCACCATCTTGGTTGAAAAACCCACTTCTTGGATTCCAAGCCCACAAAGTGCTTTTGTGGCGCTCCAACCTCCAAACCTCGAACCCTACGGCTTGGAGTACCTCCCAAGCTACCAAAAATCAATATTCCCTCTTAGCTAGGGAGGTACTTCCAAGACTAGAGTGTAACTCATCATCATCATCATCATCATCATCACTGCTCACAACACTCGCCCAACTCCCCCATAACTGCTGCCATCCCTATACCATGGACTATGCCTCTCTCAGAAGTGTCACTGTCACTAGAATCCTTCTGCTTCTTCTTCTTTTCTTGGAATATCTTCCACTCTCTCCATGATTCTTTCTTGCTAGATGTAGAAGCACCCTTGCTCCACACTGACCATGAGCTCTTCTTGGGCTACAAAGTCTCCCTTTGAACTGCAGGCTCCCTCTAGAACTTGACTCCCTCTGAGCCTCTGGAACCTGGACCTTTTTCTCTGGAACCTACACTTTCTCCTCTGAAGCTTTCACCTGCACTTGATTCTCCGAAACCTACACCTGGTCCTCCTTCTTCTTCTTCCCATGATCTATAGGCTTGCCCATCAGCCTGTATAGACCATGCTCTCTAACTCCAATCATGACACCTACGGAGCTAGAACCTTTGGGCCTGAGTCTTGCCTTCCCATCCTAGAACAAGACCTTAAACCACTTTTTCTCGATCGCTGAGACATACATCATGCTATATTTTAGTCTTGGTACAAACAAAACATCTTGAACTCACATCACCTGTCTTGAATCAATCCTAAATGGCACAACTCCCGATCCCCTGATCTCTTTCTGACTCTTGTCGCCCAACACCATGTGCAACTTTGAGTCCCACTTAGCTAGAGTCTCAAACACCTCTTATGAATCTGTCATATGTTTCAATGCTCCACTATCCATGTACCATGCAACCTTTTCGATGGTACCCTACGTGAAATGAGAGATCAAAGAAAAGTCCTCCTTCTCCAACCTCCTAGAGAGATCATCTATCTCTGTAGAAGTGACGATACCTGCGACTTGCTTCCCTTTCTTGTTCTTGTCATCTCCCTTCTTCTTCATCGGACATCTCGTCGAAAAATGACCCATCTCGCCACAGTTGAAACACTTGATTTTACTCAAGTCATTCTTCTGCTTACCCTTCATTTGTGCTACAAGTGTCACGTCATCATCATAAGCCTTCTTCTTCGAATGAAGATCCTCGTCTCGCAACTCTTCCTAAATGAAGTTGTCCCATAGCCTATTCCAGTCTAGTAGCTTGTCTCTGGAAACAGTCCCCTTGATGAATGGCTTCCACTCCAAAGTAAACCCCTTGAAGGCAATCCTTTACCATTTCAAGATCTGAAATAGTCACACTGACGACGAGAAGCTCATCTTTGACCTGACACAACCTCGTCAGATACGAAGTCACTCCTTCACCCTGTATCATCTTGGTGGACTTCAACTTATCCTCCAATACCAAAACCTAGTTCTCATTCTTATTCTGGAAGAAATTCTGAAGAAATACCCACATATCATGGGAATTGTTCTTCCCGGACAAATGAGGTATTAGGGAGTCCTTCACATCATCTAGGATGATCAGTCTCGCCTTCGTATCCAACTCCTCGAACACTTCCAGCTCCTTAAGGTCAATTGGCTTCTTGATTGCTTTCTCGGCGAATTCCTAGATCTTGTTGACCTGTAAGACCAACTTGATCCTTTACTTTCATGGACTATAGTTGGAACCCTTCCAACATGTCCTCATACCGAAGACCAATGTGCAACCTCGACATTGTGTGAGCCCTTCAACCACAATGTGACCATCTCCCTCTTAAGCTCTACTTTTTTGTGCACACTCTAATTCACTGTCCCTTCAAAGTAGCTCAGACACGTTCTGATATCATTTTGTTTTATCACAATCCTGGTGTCTAGGATAAAATCTTATATCATTGATGCTACCAAATAAAGAATCACAATGAAGCTACTTTTCAAAGCGGAATAATATACAACAGTAAATCTACTTGTGCACAAAATATACACAACTTTGTACAATAACCCAATCTTCATTATATTAATCCAACTGATATAATACAACAGTCTAGGGCTCCTGTATCAAGGATTATGGCCCTCAAATATCCACTAGTACAAGAATACAAAATACAAGATAATCTGACGGTCTAGATGATGTAGTCGACGATCACAACTTCTGTCATATCCTGTACACTTGCGGGTCCTGCGCTCCCAATTTGCATCACCTGCCTCTATCAATGTTCCAAGTCCATTTGGCCACTGAATCTCAGGTATCCAATTTGTTTGCTCGTTGATTGTTTGTCCATCAATGCATCAACACATCAAGAGTCGATTCCTTTTTCGAGTTGTTCACAACTCCGTTTATGAACAACTCAAAACTGCCCACTACTGCTCCTCAACTACTTAGGGTCTTCTTTCCACTATAGTCATCCTGCGTTGCTCCAATGAAGACTAACATAAAGCAGGAGGGCTACCACCTAACACCATCAAATTTCGCTTATCCAATGATGAACACGGGCTCCAACAATCTGCTCCTCTGGCTAGCCAAACCAAGGTTGCGGGGAACCTTCTCCCCCCCCCGATCCCAATCCCAAAACGCGCTCCATTTGGGAGCTCTTTGGGAGTGTTCAGGAGCGCGCTCCCGAAAATGCTTCCTGAGGGAAGCATTTTCGGGAGCGCGCTTCCGCGCCTGAAAAAACGCTCCCTGCCTTTTCGGGAGCGTTTCAGGGAGCGCTCAGGAGCGAATGCTCACTGAGCACTTCCCCCATTAAAAAAACGCTTTAGGAGCGTTTTTTTAATGCAGGAAGCGGTCGAGGAGCGTTCACTCCCGAACACTCCCCGACATAAAAAACGCTCCCCAGCGTGTAGAAAAAACCTTGGCGTCAAATTTTGATTTTTTTTTGGGAAGGAGAGAGGGGGGTTGGGTAAATAAAAAGCCCACCCCCCTCATTTAGTTTTTATTGTTTTAGTTGAGAGTGAGAACAAGAGGAGCAAGAGGAGCAAGAGGAGCAAGAGTTGGAGAGTGATTTGGAGAGGAGAGATTGAGAGTTTGGAGAGCAGAAGTGCCAAGGAGAGAGCAAGTTTGCAAGAGGAGGATTGCAAGAAAGAGGTAGGTCTTCTAATCTAGTTTTTTATTTTCTAGGAATTGTTTTTAAGTTGTTCAAAAATGAAAACTTGATTTTTTTTCTCAACGTTGCATTCTAGTGTGTTGAAAAGTGAAAAATTGCATTGTTTTTTCCTATGTTGCATTTCCTATTCCCATTTGGCATTCCTTCATTTTTTTTGCAGGCTAGAAACTTGAAACTTGAAACATCATGGCTATATGGCTAGGGATTTTCTTCATGTTGGTTCCTTTCTTTGTAATAATGGTGTTGGAGAGTAGAAGAAAGAGGCCCATTAGAGAAGAGGAGGATGAAGAAGTGGGTTATAGTGGATTTGATGAAAATCTTGAAGAGGAGGAGGAGTATGCTGAGGAGGAAGGGGAGAGTGGAGAACATGAGGCCACAGATACCCCAACTAGACAAGACCAAAGTCAAACACCTTTGTGGAAATATGTTCAGAGGCGGGAAGGAGGGAAAGGTGGTGGAACCACTAAATTTCTTTGCCCCCATTGCAATAAAGAATACACAAAGAATACACAGGTTCATACACCCGTGCCAGAAGGCACCTTTGTGGGAAAATGCCAGGGGATGGAGACAAAAATCTAGGAATCAAAATTTGTGTAAGTGTGCCAGCAACACAGAGAGAGAAATATAGAAAGGAAGAGGAGGCTGCCCTACAGAGATCTAAAAGATCTATGGGTTTCATTGATTCTTATACACCATCAGGTCCATCACATCATGGACAAAGAAGTCCATCAACTTCCACCCATGGCAGTGGATATGGAGGCACACCTGGACCAAACATCTCCTTAAGGCGTAGAACCATATCCAATTTCCTTGACGAAGGATGTAGGAATGATGTGGATTCACAAACTTTCTGGTTTCTCTATGCATGTGGTGTGCCATTCAATGTTCTTTGCTCACCTTATTGGCATGAAATGGTTTCTGCCATTAATGATGCCCCCAAAGGATACTTGATCATGAAAAAGCTAAAATAAATAATTCTTTGGCTAGAATGACAAATTCTTGGAATGAGCATGGGGTGTCCATTGTATCTAATGGATGGACCAATGTAAAAGGAAAGCCATTGATAAGTGTTCTGGTTGTTTATGTTAGTGGTGAAATATTCCTTTCAGCATATGATTATTCAGACAAATTCAAGACTGGCATTAACATTGCAGAACCATTACTTGCAACAATTGAAAGTATTGGGCCATACAATGTCATCCAAGTCATCACTGATAATGCTGCTAACTGTAAGGCAGCGGGAGCAATTATTGAGGATAAATACCCCAACATATTTTGGTCTGGGTGTTTGGTTCACACAATGAACCTTTTGATGCATGATATCATTAAAAACAAACAACCTCAATATAGATGGCTTACTTATTTGTACAAGAGAGGTAAAATAATGATAAAATTTATTACAAATCATAGCAATACCCATGGGCTTTTCCGTTCTCACTCAAAATTGGAGTTGTTGAAGATAGCAAAGACTAGATTTGCTAGCTATTACCTCACCTTCAGGTGCCTTTTGAAGGTAAGAGAGTCATTGGCAGCCATGGTATCAAGTCCACACTGGCAGGTATTAAAGGACAGGGCAACAACAATAGTTGACAGGCAAGGTTTTGAACATGTGGAGGAGACCGCCCTTGATCCTTTGTTTTGGGCACGTGTGAGGGAAATTTTGAATTTCACCAAGCCCATTTATCACATGATTCATTTTTCAGATACAGATAAACCAGTGATTGGGGAGGTTTATGAGCAGATGGATAGCATGTTGGGGCAAATAAAAGATATTGTTAAGGAAAATGATCCCAACTTGTATGCAATGATTTACAACTGTGTGTGTGCACGGTGGAATAAACTCAGTGTTCCACTACATGCCTTGGCATATATCCTTATGCCAAAATACTACTCTCCATCTTGGTTGGGCCAACCTGCACCTGGAGGTGGGGTTAGGATCAAACCTCACACAGATCCAGAGGTACAACAGGGATACATGAAGGCATTAGACAAGTTGGTACCCGACAGGGAGGAGTGTGCTAGATTGTGCCTTGAATTAGGCAAATACTTCAGTTGCACTGCTAACTTTGGTTCTTTCCATGCAATGGAAGACATAGACAGATTTGATGCTCTCACATGGTGGGAAGCATATGGCGGCATGGG
This sequence comes from Pinus albicaulis, assembly GCA_034641835.2. Lineage (NCBI taxonomy): Eukaryota > Viridiplantae > Streptophyta > Pinopsida > Pinales > Pinaceae > Pinus > Pinus albicaulis. The sequence continues at coordinate 1,218,437,679 of CM076582.1, forward strand.
ACTTTTGCCAAAGTTGGCAAAAAAAGTTCTCTCACAGGTTGTGAATACTTCTTCTGCAGAGAGGTGTTGGAGCACCTACAGCTTCATACATAATGTGAGAAGAAACAGGCTGAATGAAAACCGAGCTGAAAGCTTGGTTTATGTGCATTACAACTTGAGGTTGTTGAGTCATTACTGTGATCGGGCATATGAGGATCAATCATATAAATTCTGGGACAACAACCCAGAGGATGATAATCTAGAGGACAACACTGTACATATGGAAGAATTGGAAGCTGAACTTTTGAGGGATGATGATGAAGCATCAACAGGCATGCCACCACCACACACAGGGCTAGTCCCACCATCCAGTAGCAGTGCGGGTGCCAGTGCTAGTGCTCGATATCCAACTATTGTTCCTTTGCAGATTCAGCCTCCACCTACATCCTCACGTTGCCCTCCGCCTTCTAGTCATGGTCGTGGACGTGGTACTCCTAAGAGTACTAGAAGACCACCATTGCCTCGTGGTTCTCACAAATTAGACATTTCTCGTGGGCGTGGCAAGGGGCCAGCCAATAGATAAAATAGATTTGTTATTTACTAGTCTTTTCTATTTTCTAGTAGTTTTTATCTTTTATAACTGTTGAACAGTTGAAACTTGACTCTTTCATATTTAATGACAATTTAAGTTTGAAGTTTGAATTTGAAAGGTGAAACTTTGAAGTTGGCATTTATAATTTTATAAGTCATTATGAATTATGAATATGATGCTTCATGAAAGTTCATTTCGTTTCATTTTATAACATTTCATTTCATGTTAAATATTCTTTGTTGTAATGGTTATTGGTTACACTTAGCTTACAAGTACAACTATGGTGATCAATGAATCAATGATGATAAATTTTATATATCAATGATGATAAATGTTATATATTGAATTTTGAAATCAATGAATCAATGATGATAAATGATATATATCAATGATGATAAATGTTATATATTGAAATTTGAAATCAATGAATCAATGATGATAAATGATATATATCAATGATGATAAATGTTATATATTGAAATTTGAAATCAATGAATCAATGATGATAAATGTTAAGATTGATGATGATTCGTGAGACTCAAGAGTCAATATGTTGTATGTTTCCAACTTGTGGGCATGGTTGATGAAGATTATAACTTCTAGATGATTGATGTTATATGGTTCAATCTATGTTTTTATGTCTAATTCATCATTCTACATGCTTTTGTTGACATATATGCATCAAAATATATATATATATATATATATATATATATATATATATATATATATATGCTCCCGACCGGGAGCTTTTGAAAATGGCGCTCCTGCTCCCGCTCCCAAGTAACCATGGGCTAAACCTTGAGCTACAATTGACCTCTTCTAGGAGCCTCCAAAACTTCATCAAGGAGCTACTTAGGCTACCAAAACTTCACCCAACTCACAACTGTCCAAAGTCCTTCTTTTCCACTGCTCTAGGGCTACTCTTGGACACCTACTTGTTTCCCTCCACCAACCACAACTACATCATTGGATAGATAATCAGCTGCACATTACAACTATCCACTTTTTGCGCCATGTCAGAAAAAATATTGGGAGAAAAGTTCAAAAAACATGCCAAAAAGTCACTTTTTGCAACCTTTTTGACCCAGGCGCTGCGCTTTTCAAGTGACCTTGGGAGAATGCATTTTTCTCAGCCTTGGAGAGGCCATTTTGCTTGCTTGAGGAGTCTTATGACAACTATACATCCTAAGCTTTAGAATGGTATCTTCAGATCTGAATTTGGAGCTCAGGAAGGCAGTCAAAATTGCCCTGCAAGATGGCATTTCACTTTTCACCAAACCATCCACTAGCATCCAATCATAACAAAAATACATCACGTACTTGACATCACCAAGGGAAGGTGTCATTTACAGCAAGTCTGGTACACTTGGTTAGGGCTACTAGCAAGCTGCTACAAGTCCTCTTTTGCACCTCCTAGACCTCTTTCAAGCTGCGACCTCCCTCCAACAAGTTATGCCCACTCTTTGTTGCTGTTCTAGGCCAATCCACACCCTAAAATCAGGTCTTAGGTTCCCTGTTCTGACCTGCAGCCCTTCTTGTATAATTACTTCAGCCTTTCGACCCTCTGTCCAAGGAAGGTTAGGCTTGCGGCCTACCTATACCAACAATTCTATGTTGAAACCAGAATTTTTTTTTCCTAAAACACAATCAAAATTCCCTCAACAAATGTGGCCTCCTCTGCTCAAACTCGAACATGTTCAGAGACAAAAACAAACCAAAACGCAGTCCCCAACACACTCATCCTCCTTCTCTTGAGCTCGACTGCCTCAAATGTATTCTCTATGAGACGAATGCACTTTGTATGTGAGAAAATGATCTCACAGTGTCTCCTTTTTATACACATAATGTGGGTTTCATCCAACATGACTTGTGGCACCCTAACACACCAAGCTGAATTGCTCTAGGTGCCACAAAACCCACCAATTATCTTCAAAAATTAATATCTAATGATAGACAACTCGGATTTGACTGATTTTCATTGCTCTCGGTTGCTCTCGGGACCCCCTATCACCTCAAATCATCACATGTACAAAAATCCTCACGGATTCACACCCACCAGTTTGGGTTTAAAGCCCACATCTTGGATTCCAAACCCACAAAGTGCTTTTGCGGCACTCCAACCTCCAAACCCTGAACCCTAGGGCTTGGAGTACCTCCCACATTAAAAAAAAATAAACACGAAAGTATGCAACATGGGTACTCCTTGGATGCAAAATTAAATTCTGCATCCAATGAGTGCTCTCGCTCGAAATTTGAGTAAAATCGTAGGAAAAGAAGTTGAAAATACAAGTTGAAAAAATAGTTTTTATTTTTATTTTTTTCCTTCAAAACTTGATGAGGTAATCTAATCTTATTTTATTATTTCCACTATTATTTTATAATATTCCTTAGGAGGCCCATTTTAGATCTCAAAATTTCTCTAATGAATGAGGGGAGGGGAGTGAGTTGTATGGCATCAGGAAGTGGGACCACGCAACCAAAATCAAGGTTTCCATGTAGTGCCACTTCTAAAGCTAGTAGCCAATAAAGGAGATCCCATGGGACTAGGATACAATATTAACCCCCAAGTTGGGGTAAGGGAACAAGGGAACAATCAAAGCCCCTCCTTCCAAGTTGCCCAATAATCCATGCCCAGGTGTGCCCAAGAAAAGCATAAATACCCAATTACATAATGAAAAATCATATCTTCAGCATTGGATGGCCCACCTTCAAACATACGATCATGGCAGATGAGCGAGGGTACACAACAACTGGCTCAGGTGGCAGAGAATCATAGCACATCATAGCTATCAGGTGGCTACAATGGGTTGTTGGCTATCGGCTAAAGACAAATCTAGGAGAAAATTTCTCCTATGGGGTCACCCACTGCTGGTAGGTAACAAAGTCATCCAAACCTGGAGCTTTATTTGGGTTAAAAGAAAGTAAGACATTCCATACTTCCTCTTCCATAACAGGGCATAGCAAAGCCTCTTTATCCTCTTTGTAAAGCAGATGAGGCATATTCTCTAGCATATCACACACAACGATGTCCTCCTAGCTACTTGGTTCTTCATAGAGAGAGAAAAAGTGATGAAAAACCTCCTCTTTGATCTATGAGAAATCTAAAATTTGTTTCCCATCCACATAGATTGAATTTATATTATTTTTCCAAGTTCTTCTTATGGCTTGATAATGATTGGGATTTTTATCTCCTGCTTGAAGCCACAAGCTATGGGATTTGAGTTGCCATTCTTCCTCTTCTTCTCTAAGAGCCTTTTGATATCTATCAAAAGTTTCTTTTTCTTCCAATAGGAGCTCCTTCGAGATGGGAAGCCACCCCATTTGTTGTTGTATTGCCTCTAACTGATTTCTATGAATAAGAACTTTATTTTTAGATTTGAAGTAATTTTCCTGGCCCATTGTTTTAAAACCACTTTTGTGTCTTTAATTTTTTGTTCCTAAATAAAAAAATGGAGAACTTTTTATCCATTTCCCCCAAGCTTGCTGAACAAGTTCCCAAAATCTAGGCTTATGAAGTCATAGTGGATTAAATCTGAAAGGTAAAGGGCCATGATCCACTATAGGCTGAATTTCTAAGAAAATAGGATGGTGCATTAGAGGAAATTTCAACCTAAAAGTGCCCATGAAATTTTCATATAATTTCCATGTCATAATATGTAAACCAATCAAAATACTTTAAATTTAAAAAGAGGTACATGTAAATATTTTGGAGGGGAAATAAGAAAAAATATTCTTTTTAATTGTATTTTGGATTATCTCCTTATAGGTTTACTCAAATTTCAAGTATAGACACTCGTTCGATGCGAAATTAAATTTCACATCCAACGAGTACCCATTATGCATACTTTTGAGAAGACCCACATTGATAAAAATTGAAGATACATCAAAAAAATGTGGTAAAAAAATACAATTAAAAAGGTACTTTTATTTTTTTCCCTCCAAAATTCATAACTCTTATTTTATTATTTTAACTATTATTTTATTATTTTCCGTAGGAGGCCACTTTTTGTCTAAAATTTCCTCTAATGATTGGAACCACTCCAAGACAATTTTAGAGGAAACTAGCAGATTTTGATTTAAGAAACAATTGGCTATAATAAAGTGATTCAGTCTTGCAGCTATGTGAATTGGGCTTATTCAATTAGTCCACGTATATTTGTTTTCCTGAGACTTGATACCTATCAAACCCAATTTACTGATAAGGCCTTCCATCTGCTATTTAAAATGGTCTCTAACAGGGGATCCTACTTTATTTCCCATGGATGGAGAGTAGTGTTAAAGTCACCTCCCAAAATACACTCTAGGCTCCAATTTGAGTCCTCTAGCATTTGCAAGGAAGACCAACATTCTATATTTTCTTGATAATGGATTGGCATAGAAAAATTGAAGAAACAACATATATTTTGAGAATGTAAATTCAAAATTCAAACTATGAGCTAGTGAACATTGGATTGACAAGAGAGGAAGCAAAAGTGAAGAGAAGACCACATAGTGCACAAACCTCCTGAGGCTCCATGAGAATTTCTTGTCTGAAGTTCACATCCTTTCCGTAAATTTGATTATTTTTGGAGAACATCTTGCTCCCCCAATTTAGTCTCTTGGAGAACGAGGACCAGAGGTTCTTATTTTTTAACCATGCTCTTAACTTCATCCATTCTCTTTTTTTTATCTTAATCCTTTGCAATTCCAGGAGAGGACTTTCACCATTTACTTGTGGGCTTAGAGCCCCCTTGTACAGGGGCAAGGTCACTTCCTTTCTAGTTTTCTTGAGAATCTTTGAGAAAGTTGCTTCTAAAAACCTTTGGGAACCCAACTCTTTATCTTTCTTTGCGTGTGCGCTTCTCTCTTCCCGATTTGTTCACTGCCCCACTTTCCTATGTGGTTTTTCTGTAATTTCCCTTTCACCTTCTGATTTTTCATTTGTCGATCCACAAATAGGAGATCCTTGTGGGATTCTAGTATTTTTGGGGGAGTGAAAGACTTCCTCCTCCATTTTGGCTTCTTTCTCCATACCAAATCTGTTCCCAAACAGTGATATCCTCCAAGGGAGGCATCTCAACATTTTTTCCCTCTGAGCTCGTGCGTTGAGAGTCTGCTAGAGGAATCTTCTGATGGGTTGAATCTGGAATTTCTCCATCTTCATCTACCAGGTTCAAGGATTCAAATTTATTCCTGCCCGGACCTTGAGCTTACTTGAGCAAGATTATTCACATGTAGTGGCCATTTTTTTTGGAGAAGAGGGGGCTTTAGATCCCAATCCATTGCCTTCCCAAGGTTTTGCAACTGCACTCTTCTTCAGAATTCCCTTTCTTCGTTTTAGTTGTTGCCACTGATAACCCTGTTCGTTATTTTTTGGGTCTCTTCCATCTTTGGACATCTATGGGAAAAATGCCCATATTCATTGCAGATATTACATTTGAATGGTAGCTGGTCTTAATCTATTTCCCAACAAATTAAGCCTGCACTATTTGGAACGAGAACATGATATACTTTCATGCATGCTTTTCATGTGCTGAAAGGCTTAATGGACCCATTGTAGTTTGATTGGTCTTGATTCAAGTTCTTATCTACTTGCATATTGTATCTCATCCGGGCTGAGATTTGCTTCTAATTTACCCTTGTTATATATCATGTATTCTTTCCATGTATGTTACCTATACATTGTATGCAAAACTGAAGGATCTTTGTTAAATAATTTTTGAGAAAATATTGGAGAAAGAGAATGCATGTTGTATTCTTGAAAATTGGAAAAACTAAGCAATTTAAGGTATAAAGCTATCAATGATGATGGCCTTTACTGAACACAGGATATTTTGGTAATGAACATGCAACTGCGTCAACTTTAGATTCAGTAGGATGGCTAAGAACTGGGGATCTCTGTTACTTTGATGAGGAAGGTTTCCTTTTTGCTGTGGACAGATTAAAGGATTTGATAAAGTATAAAGCATACCAGGTACTTTACTTTTATGCTAACACGGAATGAATTTAATGCATGCTTAGAGTCTTAGGTTGGTTTCTCTAGCTTATTCACACACCACCATCCTCTTGCAGGTTGCTCTGGCAGAGTTAGAGGAGTTGCTGTTGTCTCATCCCAAGATTTCAGAGGCTGCTGTTATACCGTAAGTGACATTGACTAATACACATATACTTGCGCAATTAATAGATGTTTTCTCAGAAAATTAACACACGCACAACAAACATATGTTGGAAATGTTGTCATTTATGGCCAAGGGAAAGACAGGAGCAGCACTTGAACCATCATAGAGAAGAACCAGCAATAAGGAAAAGGAGCAGATCAAGCAATTAGGCAGTGAGAAAGTCAAAGGAGAAGAAAGGAACTGCAGCAAGCAAGGCAGAGGCAACAGAGATAGCAAAAGAGAGGCAGAAAGGAGCAGCATTATACAAGATGCGATGCAATGCGATGTACTAAAGATGTGATGCAACGCGATCTCATATCGCAATCAGCGAGTGAAGCAGAGGCAACGGAGTTGCAATGCGATGCGATAGGCATGCGATGCGATGTGATATTTGTATGTGCGATGCAATACGATCGCATATCGCAATCGCCGAAAGAAGTAGAGAGGCAGATTAATGTAACGTAGATGCGATGATATAAGTACATGGGTCCTACAGGGCAAGTGCATATTATAATATTCCGAAGGTTGGGTACAAAAGAGTTTCATTTAAGTAATGTATTGCTGAAAAAATTACAAAGGAATTAACACTATTCCGAAGGTTCATCTAAACCAAAAAAGGAAGTAAGGTTCAGATGACCAAAGGCACAAGAATATCTCAGAATGTTGCGATTGTGATTGCAAAATTAAATGAAGCGGAGTGTATTTGTAGTGTGGGCCCCCATGTAAAAGAAAAGGTTTAATGTATGTTTACACCGAGATTTTAAGCCAAAGCTGATGAATGAATAAAAGGTAAGGCGGAGAGTATATATGAACCAATATATATATATATATATATACACATATATCTATGCAGTGTGGGGCCATCGCATCGGCATGAAGGCAATAGTATGTGGACCATACCCTACAGGTCACAAAGGAATTGAATGAACTCATAACAAGAACTCGTACAAGATAGAGATACGATAGCACAGGCAAATGAAAAGGTTGAACGCAGGACAAAAGACACAGGTAACGAAAGAAACAGGGAAGTTATGTATAAAAGCTACAATATAACTACAGAAACTGAAAAGACAGTGACAGTAGAATAAAAGACAAACGCACAGCAAGCCAAGGGCCGAAGAGGGCTGAGTGAAATTGATTTTCTTGAAAAAGTGAATGTAAATGATTTATTTATTTTATATTGTTTGTGATGCAATGGCAAGTCTCCGTAGGAAAAGAAATACTCCGCTGTAATGTTGAAATGTAAACATTGTGTTATATTATTATGTATGAGATGGACATGAAAACAAGAAGGTGGAAGGCAAAGAGTCATACCTTTCCACTTCGAATTCCCTGTGGAATGCAAAAAGTTTGAGGTGAACTTTATAAATGATATCACAGAGATTTGCATAGAGAGGTTAGAGAATGGAGAAATGAGGCAGAGAGGGTAAGAAGAAGGAGGAGCAGATAGAGAAGATGTGAAGATTCAGAGATGATATAAGGCAGATATGAAGGCTGATGGACAGCAGTGAAGAAGGAACAGAACAGAGCTGATATCCAGGTAAATCAACAAGTGTTTTTTTTAAAGAGTGAGGAAGTTGGTGCTTCCATATCAAGTTGTAGCTTGATAGATGTCAGTTGTAGTTGGCTGAGGTAGGAGCCTCCTGTAGGTTGTAGCCTGCAGAAAATAGAGGAAGTTGGTGCTTCCATATCATGTTGTAGCTTGATAGATGTCAGTTGTAGCTGGCTGAGGTAGGAGCCTCCTGTAGGTTGTAGCCTGCAGAAAATAGATGGGAGTTGGAGCTTCCTTGCAAGTTGTAGCTTGCAGAATTGAGGTAGTAGCCTCCTGCAGGTTGGAGCCTACAGAAAATCAGTGGTGAGAGGGAGTTGGAGCTTGCCTTTAGATTACAACAATAATAAGATGTGGTTTTCTCCCTTATGGGTTTCCACTTATATCTGTTGTCTATGTGCATGATGTTTATGTGTTGATATGGTGAATTTAATCTGCTTAATACTTTGTGCTCACATATTAAGATTGTTGTTACATTATGAAATAAGTTGATCATGAAATGAAGGTGTAAATAAGTTTAAAGGAAAGTTTTAAAAGTCCATGAATGTGTTAAACTGATTCACCCCCCCCCCCCTCTCAGTTTAACTAAGGGTTCAACAATTGGTATCAGATTTGGTTCCTTCTGTATCAGTTTAACGATTGGAAGGAGATCCTAGGTCCCCAGGATGGCTATTCAAGAAGGATGCTCAACAAATAAAGCCCCTTTGTTTACCGGTGCAAATTATGCCTTCTAGAAAATAGGAATGAGGATGTACATAATGTCTCTAGGAATAGAAGTTTGGGCTCCTATGGAATTGGGATATGCCCCAAAGGCGATAGACTCAGAGAAAGAATCCAAACAAGATTTTGTAGCTAATGCAAAAGCCATGAATGCACTCTTAAATGGATTGTGCGAGGCAGAATTTATCAAAGTAATGCACAAAGAAACTGCCAAAGAAATATGGGATACACTAGAAAACATCCATGAGGGAGACAAAAAGGTGAAGATAGCCAAACTTCAAGTCTATAGAGCTCAATTTGAAAATATAAAAATGAATGATGATGAAGACATTGCCAGCTTCTTTTTAAGGGTTGCAGAAATTGTGAATAACATGAAATCTCTAGGAGAAACCATAAAAGAATGTGTAATTTTTCAAAATATTCTAAGATCTTTACCATCTAGCTTTAACCCCAAGGTTTCTACCATAGAAGAAACAGTTGATTGGGAAAATTTGACCATGAACCAATTACTTGGAAACCTAATAGCCTATGAGATGAGACTGCCACAGAGGAAGTCAAATGTGAGGGAGGCAGCCTTCAAGACAGAGAAGAACAAAGAAGGAAAATAAGATACATGCTCCTGCTTTGATGAAGAAGAGGCCAAATTTATCAGAAGATTGGAAAGAGGCTCAGGCAAGTATAAAGGTAAAATTCCATTTAAATGCTTTAACTGTGGAAGATTTGGACACTATGCATATAAGTGTCCTCATAAGAAGATAAAGAATCAGACTCAAGAATCGGAGAAAACCAGATCAAAGAACTGGCAGAAAGGGAAGAAATTCAATAGAAAAACATTTTATGCTCAGCAAGAGAGCAGTGCATCTAAAAGCTCAGATGAATCCTCCAATGAAGAGGGAACCTTTGAATTTGTATTGATGGCTAAGGAAGAGCTTGAAGAATTCCTTCTAGAAGATGAGGAAGAAGGTGAAGTAGATCTTGAGGGGGAGCTACGAAGTGCCCTGGAGGAAATAGATTGACTTAAACTAAAGTGCAGAAAACAGAAAGACATTCTTCTCAAATATGTAAGAGAAGAACAAAAATCAGAAGACCTCATTCAGTTGAAAGTAGAGCTTGAAGAAGCCAAGAAGGTAGAAGACACTCTACTTAAGAAAATTAAGGATAAAATTCAGAAGCAAGAGAAATTAGAAGAAGAAGTGGTGTGCCTGAGAAAGAAATTAGAAAAAGCCCAAAGAGAATTATTAATGAATACTCCTCAAATGAAAAGCTCTGGACAGTTGGACCAAATTCTAAATGCTCAAAGGTCTCCTCTGATAAATATTGGGATAGGCTATGAAGGAGAAACAAGCAAGACCAAGGTAGAAGATAACAGGAATATCATTTTTGTAAAAACTGTAAAGGATAATGAAGCAGCTCAGAAGATTCCTGCAGAATTAGAAGCCAGCAAGAACATGATTTGTAAAGAAACAAACAGAAACAAGCAGCAACATGAAAGGACAAAGAAGGAGAGAATGAAACAATCAACTGCTAAAGGCTCATATGCTCCTAAGGATGAATTGAATAAATTTGGAAGCTGTCAAAGAAGGTTCTTTCCTCCTATGAGAAGGATCACTTGTTTTTTCTACCACAAACCTGGACATATTGCAGCATTTTGTAAGACAAAGCAAATCAATTCCAACCAGCAAAGGATGCAGGAAATGAGAAGAACCCCTCTAGCAAGCAAATGGAGAAGACAACCCTTCATCAGGTACGTTCATTGTTTTTATGGGTATTGTTTTTTCTGTAAGGAATTCAGCCATAAAGCCCAGGAGTGCAAAGCATATGGACAAAGACTGATGTTCAACACCTCAAGGAGATTTATGAATTATGGAGAGTTTACTCGTGCTCATAATTATGCTAACAATATGATCAAATGTTGTGTATGCCATAAAATCAGACATTTGTCTTCCCAATGTCCTCTCAAAGAAAGTGGTCCATCATCCCAGAAAAGGTACCAAAAAAATAGCTGTCTGCAGTGGAAAAAGAAGGTGAATAAGTGTGACCTGGCTCTAACATCCCAAGACCAGAAAGGCCAATGGTATTTGGACAGTGGATGCTCAAAGCATATGACTGGAGATAGAAGCAAGTTTATAACCTTTGATGAAAAGAAATCTGGAAATGTAACTTTCGATAATGATAAAGCAGGGAAAATCAAAGGAAAATGCTCAGTCAGTCTGGATAATGGAAGAGGAAAGGCCCAAGATGTACTATTTGTGGATGGACTGAAAGCAAATCTGCTAAGTGTCATTCAAATGTGTGACAAAGGCTGTGAAGTCCTGTTTAGAGCACAAGACTGTGAAGTAAGATCAAGCACCACAGGAAAGACCTTGATCAAAGGTATTCGAACAGAAAGTAATGTCTATATAGTGAAAGAAGAGAATGAAGCATGCCACCTAAGCAAACTTCAGGAATCATGGTTATGGCATAGAAGATTGGGAAACCTTAACTTTGACCACATCATAAGTCTAGGCAAGAAGAATGCAGTCAGAGATATGCTAGTCATAAAGAAGCCTTCAAATACCATATGTAAGTCCTACCAACTAGGCAAGAAGACCCGCACATCTTTCAAGACCAAAGAGAAAATATCTACAAGCAGACCTCTTCAGCTTGTTCACATAGACCTGTGTGGACCTTCAAGAACTAAAGCACCAAGTGGAGAATCCTATTTCATGCTGATAATAGATGATTTTTCCAGAATGACATGGGTAGCATTTCTCAAATATAAAACAGAAGCACTTGAGAAATTCATGATATTCAAGGCATTGGCAGAAAATCAAATAGGATGCAAGCTAAAGTGCATTAGATCATACAGAGGAGGTGAATTCACAGACTATGATTTTGCAGATCTATGCAACGAACATGGGATAAAACAACAGTTTACAATTGTAGGTACACCTCAACAGAATGGAGTGGCAGAGAGACAAAACAGATCAGTACAACAAATTGCCAGAGCAATGATGTAATAAAGTAACATTCCCCAAAATTTCTGGGCAGAAGCAGTACACACATCTATTCACATTCTTAACAAAGCTCATTTAAGACCAAATTGTGACAAGACTCCTTATGAACTATGGCATGGTAAACCAACATCAATCAAGCACTTTAGAGTCTTTGGAAGCAAGTGTTTCATCAAAAATAATTATGAAAATCTGGGAAAGTTTGATGCAATAGCAGACGAAGGAATATTTTTAGGATATGCATCCAAGAGTAAGGGTTACAGGTGCTACAACAAAAGACTACACAAAATTGTGGAAAGCATTGATGTAAGATTTGATGAAGATCTACCAAACAAGGCAAGAAGTACAAGTTGCAGCAATCCTCCAGAAGATCATGAAGAAGAGAACCAAGATGATGATGAACTAAGCAAGACAACAGAAGATACTGAATTAAACTCAAAAGGTTCCTCAAGACACACTCAAAAGAATCATCCAAAAGATCAAATCATTGGGGACAAGAGTGTGGGAGTCCAGACAAAAAGATAGCTAGTTGAACAAACAGAAGAAGTATACCTAGCCATGTTATCTCAAATAGAGCCAAAGAAGTTTGAAGAAGCCAGCAAAGACAAATATTGGGTGAATGCTATGAATGAAGAATTGGACCAAATTGAGAAGAGCAATACCTGGGAATTAGTTCCAAGACCCACTGGGAAAAATGCCATTGGCACAAAATGGATATTCAAGAATAAGATGAATGAACAAGGGCAGGTAATTAGAAATAAAGCCAGACTTGTATGCAAGGGATATTCACAAATTGAAGGTCTTGATTGTGATGAAACCTTTGCCCCTATAGCCAGAATGGAAGCAATCAGAATGTTTCTGGCCTTTGCGTGTTATCATGATTTCAAGGTATATCAAATGGATGTGAAGTCTGCCTTCCTGAATGGAGATCTAGAGGAAGAATTCTACATGGAACAACCTGAAGGATTCTCATTAACAGATAAACATGACTATGTGTGCAGATTAAAGAAAGCCTTATATGGTCTGAAACAAGCTCCTTGTGCGTGGTATTCAAGGCTAGACAAATACTTGCAAAAACAATGTTTTAAGAAAGGAGGAGTAGACAACAATCTGTACATAAAAGCTAATGAAAATGATCTCCTTATTGTAGTTTTGTATGTAGATGACATCATGTTTGGAAGCAACAAGGATGAGTTAGCAAAAGGATTTGCTGAAGAAATGAAATCAGAATTTGAGATATCTATGATTGGAGAGCTCACCTTCTATTTAGGACTTCAAATTCAACAAAAGAACACAGGAATATTCATCTCACAAGAAAAATACTTAAGAGAAATGTTGAAAAGGTTTCAAATGGAAGACTGCAAACCTGTGTCAACTCCCGTGATCACTGGATGCAAACTATGTGCTAATGATGGATCAGATGTAGATCAAAAACTTTATAGATCCATTATAGGAAGTCTGCTATACCTAACTGCTTCTAGACCAAACATTATGTTAGCAGTAGGACTCGTGGCAAGATATCAAGCAGCACCAAAACAAAATCACTTACTAGCAATCAAGAGAATATTCAGATATCTACAAGGAACTGCACATTATGGGCTATGGTATCCAAAAGGCAAGAGCTTCACTTTGACAGCATATACAGATGAAGATTGGGCCAACTGTGTGGATGACAGGAAAATCACAAGTGGAGGTGCTTTCTATTTGGGAAAAAGTCTGGTGGCATGGCTAAGCAAGAAGCAAACTTCTATCTCTCTATCTACAGCAGAAGCATAATACATAACAGCAACATCATGTTGCACACAATTAATGTGGATGAAACAAACCCCCCTAGACATGAAGGTATGCATTGATGAACCTATTTCAATCAAATGTGACAATACAAGTGCAATAATTATATCAAAAAATCCTATACTTCATTAAAAAACAAAGCACATCCCAATCAAGTACCATTTCCTTAGAGAACAAGTAGCACAAAAAGTAGTGAAGTTGGAATATGTACCAACAAAGGAACAAACAGCAGACATATTCACAAAACCTCTTGCTAAATAACCATTTGAATATTTAAGAGACAAACTAGGAGTAGTGTCTGCAGATGTTACTCTCTGACAGGAAAAGAAAGCATCATCCCAGGGGGAGATCAGAAAAGAAAACATCATTCCAGGGGGAGATCAGTCTACAAGGATTGCCACAAAAGAGCTAGAACAAGTGAGCAGTGCATGGAACATGTCCTCAAGATCAGAGTATTATGGACAAGATCTGGAAACCACACTAGGAAATGTGCAACCCTTTGCCATTGATGTCAAAGGGGGAGGAAAGGAAAGCAAAAGAAGAATATTAAAGCATTGTCATCAATTCCAAAGGGGGAGACTGTTGGAAATGTTGTTATTGATGGCAAAGGAAAAGACAGGAGCAGCACTTGAACCATCACAGAGAAGAACCAGCAATAAGGAAAAGGAGCAGATCAAGCAATTAGGCAGTAAGAAAGTCAAAGGAGCACAAAGGAACAGCAACAAGTGAGGCAGAGGCAGCAGAGATAGCAAAAGAGAGGCAGAAAGGAGCATCATTATACAAGATGCGATGCGATGCGATGTACTGAACATGCAATGTGATGTGATCGCATATCGCAATCGGCGAGTGAAGCAAAGGTAGCGGAGCTGCAATGCGATGCGATGTGATGTTTGAATTTGCAATGCGATATTTGTATGTGTGATGCAATACGATCGCATATCGCAATCGGCGAAAGAAGCAGAGAGGCAGAGTAATGTAGCGGAGATGCGATGCGATGCGATGATATAAGTACATGGGTCCTACAGGGCAAGTGCATATTATAATATTCCGAAGTTTGGGTACAAAAGAGTTTCATTTAAGTAATGTATTGCCGAAACATTTACAAAGGAATTAACACTATTCTGAAGGTTCAGCTAAACAAACAAAGGAAGTAAGGTGGGACTCGACGATGAATAGGAACAGTGGTTTCTAAACCCAAAACAACTAGTCTCGCGTGACCTCAAGACCGATAAGTAGAATTGCTCAAAAAAAAGAGATATAGGTCTGTGCTTGACACGTAATATAGAGGTGGTTTTCAAAAATCACGAATATCACGTAATTTTTGAAGATTAAACCCTGAGCAATTAAATTGCACGATATGGCACGATATTCGTCAGATCAATATCATGAAGATCTAACGGTGGTCGCATCACGCAAAAGGCGGAGTATTAATGTTAAGGCCTAAAGCAAAAGGGTTGAAGATTGATGGCGGAGATTGTATCGGAGATAGAAGATCAATGGTGGAGATCTCATCGCATCGGCGATTTATAATCGCATTGGCGGAATGAAAGAATGAAGGAATGACAAGTTGAAAGTTGTGATTGCGATTGAGCGATTTAATCACAACTGTCCATTCCCAATGAACGACAGTCGTTGGATCTACAGTGAATTATCGCATCAGAGATTTCTAATCGCATCGGCGCAGTGGAAGAGTAAGGGAACGTGTTGTTGGATGTTGCGATTGCGATGATGCGATCCAACCGCAACCGTTGGATCTCGATAGATAGCAACCGTTGGATCATAAAGTAATTCGGAGTGGGGTCTATTGGATTTCAAACACGAAAATATAAGTTTTCCTTTGTTAAAGCGCTTCGATGGGTGAAAGAGGAATATAACGTATAACATTGAAATGCTGAAATATTTCCTGGTGGGACCTTCACTAATCGCATCGGCGGAAATCAGATGACCAAAGGCACAAGAAGATATCAGAATGTTGCGATTGCGATTGGAAAGTTAAATGGGGTGGAGTGTATTTGTAGTGTGGGCCCCCATGTAAAAGAAAAGGTTTAATGTATGTTTACACCGAGATTTTAAGCCAAAGCTGATGAATGAATAAAAGGTAAGGCAGAGAGTATATATGAACCAATACACACACACACACACACACACACACATATATATATCTACATACATATATATATATATATATATATATATATATATATATATATATATATATATATATATATATATATATATATGTGTAGGCCATCAGACGGCATGAAGGCAATAGTATGTGGACCATACCCCACAGTCACAAAGAAATTGAATGAACTCACAACAGAACTCACAAGAAGAGATACGGTAGCATGGGCAAATGAAAAAGTGGTTGAACGCAAAGACAAAGACACAAAATTCAAGAAACAGGCGCTTATGCAAAGAAAGCCACAATATAACCACAGAAACCGAAAAGACAAAGGAGTAGAATAAAAGACAAACGCACAAGAAGCCAAGGCCGAAGAGGGTCGGAGTGAAATTGATTTTCGAAAAGTGAATGTAAATGATTATTTATTTTATATTGTTTTTGATGCAATGGCAACTCGTAGGAAAAGAAATACTCCGTCAAAAATGTTGAAATGTAAACATTAAATAAAGCACATGAGATGACATGAAAACAAGAAGGTGGAAGGCAAAGAGTCATACCGTCCACTTCGATTCCCTATGGAATACAAACAGTCATGAGGTGAACTCTATAAATGATATCACATAGATATGCATAGAGAGGTTAGAGAATGGAGAAATGAGGCAGAGAGGGTAAGAAGAAGGAGGAGCAGATAGAGAAGATGTGAAGATTCAGAGATGATATAAGGCAGATATGAAGGCTGATGGACAGCAGTGAAGAAGGAACAGAACAGAGCTGATATCCAGGTAAATCAACAAGTGTTTTTTTTAAAGAGTGAGGAAGTTGGTGCTTCCATATCAAGTTGTAGCTTGATAGATGTCAGTTGTAGTTGGCTGAGGTAGGAGCCTCCTGTAGGTTGTAGCCTGCAGAAAATAGAGGAAGTTGGTGCTTCCATATCATGTTGTAGCTTGATAGATGTCAGTTGTAGCTGGCTGAGGTAGGAGCCTCCTGTAGGTTGTAGCCTGCAGAAAATAGATGGGAGTTGGAGCTTCCTTGCAAGTTGTAGCTTGCAGAATTGAGGTAGTAGCCTCCTACAGGTTGGAGCCTGTTAGCCACCTATAAAATTTGTTATATCAAAAGGTGGCTAAATAATTTTTTGGAGCCTTCAAGAAACAGTTCTATTGCTAAACTGTTATCTCTTGAAGACTCCTAAAGACATCATACCCTTTATTCAAATCCTCAATGCTGCTTCCATTTTTAACTCTGAAATTCTGTTGATTTCATAGAAAAAAGATTGCTGCAAAAGCCATTTTTCCTTTCCCTCCTCCTCAAAACTAAACTTCATTTTACCCCTTTGTTTCCCATGAAATTCCTCCATTTTCGATTTTTCCCCCATTTCTTCTTTATAAAATCCCATTTACAGAGTTTAAAAACTCTTTTTGGACTCTGCCGAAACCCCAAAATCCATTAAAAACTTGAAAATTTTCATTAAAAGCACCTTTTTTGTATTACAGGCTTAAGCCCCCTTGGGCTAAGTCCTAACCACTTCCCCTCCATACGCCTTGGTGCTAGAACCAAGCGCTAACCCCTTTCGGCGCTTATCGCATCGCAAAATTCCAAGCGCACAAGTCTGTTGGTTAAATCAAAAGTTCCGATGCGATTAGCCTTTTGCTTCATAACCCCCGATCATATTATTGTTTCATATAACCCGTGGGCCTGCAGTCGGGCGCCTATCCATTTTATATATATAAAAACCCGCCCTACAACCAAAACTTTGTATTGTATTAAAATTTTGGGTTTTTTATGTTGAAAAGGTTTTTCCGCCGATGCAATGTTTTAAACGATGCCGACCGTTGATCTTAAGCCGATCGACGATCAGCGCACAATCGCATCGCAAATGTTTGTTGAAGCACGTTAAACATAACACCACCCCCGATTGGTCAACCTCTGATGAGTCCTCTGCCGTAGATCTGATCTGCAGATTGACGGTCCATAATTAATCGCATCGGTGCCTCTCAAGTTTTTCCCCCCGCCGATCGCCAAGCCCCGATTGTATCTGGGTGGTCCATGTGTCCAGATCGGACGGTCCAGATCGCGCCTCATGACTTTGGTTATATTTTATGCACTCCGCTCCTAATTTTTTTGTCGACCAATCCTGACCGTTGATCTCTGCAAATCAACGGTCCTTATTAAATCCTTTCCTCTGCCTGTATATTTTTCATGTTAACCCCAGATTTAATCCTAGCCATTCATCTGTTCTATCCAATGGCTTATATTAACCCCGTCGAGCCCGACCCCTGTGGGTCCTGCCTCCCTTCAGAGCTAATCTCAGCCGTCCATCTCAGATCTGATGGCCCATAATAAAACTGCCCTTCCTCTTATAACTTGCACATATGTCTCATATCGCGCTCATTTTCTCACTGTTAGATCTAAGGTCCCAGATCTAACGGTCCACTTCACAATTCAAGTAACTTTAAGCGCGGGCAATAATTTTCAGAAATTACGCGATATAGGTGGTTTTCTAAGGCCATGTGTCGTGCGGGGACGCATATCGCATTCCAAAAGGCAAAACTTCCTACCCACCCTTTTGCCGCACAAAAACCACTGTTTTCATTCCCAAAACCACTTTCCTTCCTTTCCTTTGTGTGTTATAGCGCGCGCCCTCCACCGTTGATCTCTGCAAATCAATGGTTCGGATCTAAACCTTCATTTACATATCGCCCTTCGCCTGTGCCAAAGGTTTTTAACGTATAAATCTTTGTCGTTGATCTCATGGGCCGATCTTATCCGACAGCCCACGATCTTCCCGGGCCCCAAACTCTGTTTTTAACCCTTTTTCCTCCAAAGCAAAGGTTTTAAAACCTTTTTCTCTGCATTTTCTCCCATTTCACTATGAAGCGGCCTTTCCACTTTATGTTTCCTCGACTGATCACCACCATTGATCACTGCGCGATCAACGGTTCCGACTTATTCTTCCCTCTGCTCTCCTTTTAACCTTCTCTAAACTAATCTCGATCGTTGGATGATGCCATCCAACGGCCACGCTCCTTCCCACAACCTTCTTAGCAGTTTACCCAATGAACACAGGATTTCTTAATTAGTTTTGTATTTTGCAGGTGTTTAATGGTTTTTCCATTATATTGAAGAACAGCCAAAGGCTAGGAATGACGATTCCCATGCCTTTGATTCATCAAAGGGAAGCCATTCACGGGTTCAAATTCCACGTTTTGTCGATGCTTCATGGGCATTGATGCCCCATGAGCCCTGTGCAGCCCTGCACATCAACAAGACACAATGTTATTTAATCAAATTAAAAGAGTATCAGTGTCGAAGACCAAACATACCAGAATAGAATATTGAAGATAGATTTGTGGGGATTACGGCTAAGATTGATTATCAAAAGCCTAATCCTCCAAATTAAAACACAGTTAAAAGAAAATCATAAGTGTTTATCAGACAAAAAGGCCTCCACCGCCACATCTGAGGCAAATTGATTCCTCTCAGCTACCACAAAGCCACCTGTTGCCTCAAAGCATTTAAAAAGAGGCTGAAGTTATTGATCAAAGAAACGATATTTGCCTCAGCGCAGCCAAACTGTTAATTTTGCTAAAGGAACTTAATGTAAAAATATCAGCAGAGTTACTATAACATAACACAGAGCCTTAAAAGTCAACAAAAGCTCCCACCGAGCTTAATTCTTAATGAAAAACATTTAATACAGAGGACACATATGTAAACTTCTTCATCGAGCCCCTCAAAGGCTGAGAAGCCTTAAAGACTGTATTAACTACCCTTGGAGATATTTTATCAGATCCCACCTCCTCATTCTTCTATAAATACTTCTATAAAATATGAGAAAATGTTGGTTGCATAACTTTGAAATATACTTGAGCTTGAAACTTCTACTTGTAAATAGTGTTCGCTGGCTCTTGAAGCTTTGCTTGTGATAGATAAGTTAGTTTGAGAAGTGAAGATGAATGTTGAACTGAAACACTGGACTTAAAGCTGTAACTGGTTTGAAGCATCAATACAAGCTGATTTATGGGATCCTGGTCTATGTCAACGGTGATGTTATTTCTTATTGTAAATCGTTATTTTACTTCTATTTCCATTATGTCCATTTTCTCTGATAAAGAACAGCAATTATAGAGTTAGGATTTACTGTATATCAGTACCCTTCTATGACTGATAAGCTTTATCTAAATGTTTTCTTCCAATTGTGTTATTCAGGAATGATTTAATTCAGTTTGAGCAGTTAGGAATGTTGTCATTCCCTAGTCCTACTGTCTTAGCTAATTGTTATTCTTGAATGTTATTTTCAGTTTATGTTAAGTAGAGATGAACTAAGGAAGATATGGTGTGCCCTGGTCCTAGTTTTATCCCAAAAGACTGTCTGAAATTTTCCCTTGGAATGTGTTAAAAGCTGGCTAGTTTCAAAGTACTTACCAAATCTTAGACCATTCTTTGTTGTCTTTGTGTTTGTCTTGAAAGTTTACCAAGTAAAGCAGAGCTAGGAGAGGATTTGTGGTGAACCCTGCCCACTAGTTTTTCTCCAACAGTAACCTTTAAAGTCTCCCTTTCGTGTTTAATATGTTTTCTATTGAAAGTGTATCAAAGCCTGGCTAGTTTCAAAGTACTTACCAAATCCTAGTTTACTTTCATGTCTTTCTTAAGTGTATGTCAAAAGCTGGCTAGTTTCAAAGTACTTACCAGATCTTGGGCTGCTCTTTTTTCTTCATTTGTTTAATTCCCCTTCTTGTTGTATCATTTCGTTCCATAAATCAAAATTTGAAGTGATCCTTAGACATAGATGACTTGCCCCATGGACCGCTCTTGCCCCTTGTTGTTTCAATTAAACCCTATTATGACTCCATAGCCCAATGGACTAAAACCAGTGATTATCTATCTTTTTGGCGAAAGCTTGTTTTGATTGCTTGCAACTTCTCACCTTTGAAACTCTTTCCATTTAGGACTTTCCCTCAAACAATGATCATGCTCAACCATCCAAAAACAAAACAAAACCCTTGGCCTTCATAACTAGCCTAATATCATTACCCAAAAGCTCTTAAAGATAAATCCAATCTTTGCACTTTATTGGAGAGATCCCTCTCCGGATTCAGGAGGGCTAGATCCGAGAATCCCAAAGTGGTTGAAACGATGTTCTCCCTGCATTCGGACTTTTTCCAATCTTGCTGATTACAGGGAGCTAACATTTCTAGCAACTCCGCTAGGGATCGAGTTATTTTCTTGTTCAAAACTTTAAAAAATATCTCGGAAACCCCTTTACTCACTAAAAATTTGGCATATTGGCTAGCTGAGCCACTAGCAGCTAACATTTCTGGCGACTCCGCTCGGGACTTGAGTCGAATTTTCATCTTAGGTTCCCTTAAAACACTTCATAAAACCTTGTGAGTAAAAAGCAGCCTCTTCAAGCACTACCAAGAAATGGTAATCATGGGAAAACTTGTTTGAATTGGTGACAAACTAGGTAAACCCTAGGGTTCTCATAAGAGTTTATCTAACCTTGAAAAATCAGTTGGCTTAGCCATAAGAGTAGACTGTCTTTGTCTCATAACCGTAGCTAAGTTTTGAAACAGATTTAGGACACTCTTAAGAACCAATAGGACTGAAAAATTAAAGAGAGAGCCCTCTCTGGATGCAGATTGGCTAGATTCTGCATCTAAAAGGTTGGTTTGTGGTTACCTCGGGTATACTTTCCTCTTACACAACTTCTAGGAAAAACTGAGTGAGAATGTCACCCCAGACTCCACTAGGAAGAACCCTTATCATTATAATATCATTTAAACTCAGTTAGAGGACTGTAGGATTGAAATTTGTGTAAAACAGATTAGTTGACCTCTTAAAGACTGTCATATCTGGTTGAACTTTTCTTGTTTAGTTGGTTCTAAAAAACAACATAGTGGCTCCTAGGAAGATTCATACTAGAGCTTATCCTGACCCAGACCCACCTGAGATATTTGATAATCCAGAAAGTATCCTTAGGAAGTCTCCTAAGATAAAATTTTCAACTGTTTTCAGATCAACCTTGAGAGCTAATTCAATTCCCGAAAATCTTTCAGCTCTACAACAATCACAAGCTGACTTAGTAAATCCATTTAGAACTAGGTCATTTGATGATATAATTCAGCTAGACTCTGATTCTTTACTTTCATCCCCAGAAACAAGTAAATCCTGGTAGTAGAGAAGCAACGCCTCCTGATTTACATTTCCTTCACAATTTAGGTGTCTCTCATCCAAGATCAGCTCAGAAATCTACTGTTGTTCCTTCCACATCTACCCATCCTACATTCACTGTCCAAACCACCCCACTTCAGCCCACTCTTCCTCTTGTTAATCCACCTCTTGTAAATCCACCCCTTCCACATATCATGGCAGCATGGTATGCTCCCTTAGTCCTTCTTGTTCCCTTAGTCAATCTTCCACAGGACTATCAGTCCAAAATTCCATTATATGATGCCAGCAATGCTACAACAGCATCACAACATGTGGATAAGATGAATGACTACTTTGACAAAAATGAAATTGATGATGATTCTGTCAAACTTAGACTATTTTCTCAGAGCTTAGGGGGAGAAGTAAGAAAATGGTTTAAAGGATTAACCCCCCACAGTATAAATGATCTCCAAGCCTTCCATCAAACATTCCTAAACAAATGGGAACTAAGAAATAACCCTCTTCAAATACTTTCTGATTACAAAAGTCTCCACAGAAACACTGGGGAAAGTGTACAAGATTATTGTACTAGATTTAACAATTTATATAATGCACTTCCCCCAGATCTAAAACCTCCACAAGGCGCAGCATTGAACAAATTTCCTGAAGGGTTAGACCCTGAGATGGCCTATCAACTAAGAGAGAGAGACCCTGCAACTCTTGAAGATATGAAAAAAGGGGCTCTTGTTGTGGAGGTTAACTTGATGGAGAAAAGAGCAAGGATGAAGAATGAGAAGAGGGTGTCCTTCAGAGAGGAATCTACACCTTCTACTTCCAACTCAGATATGGAAAGAATGATGGAGGAGATGATGAAGAGAATGAGCATCTTTGAGAGAGCATAAGCAAATCAAAACCAAACTGCTCCTCAAAATAGAAACCAGAACCAGAATGAGAATTTTAGAAGAAATCAACCTCCAAACATACCTAGGGAAGATGATCAACAGATCACTCCTCCCTTTCATCAAAACTATGTGAGTGAGGTTGAGGAAACAAATGAGCAAGTAGAGGATGATGATATCAATATGCTGGGAGTAGATGATGATGACTTTGAGGTTCATTATGATAGAAAACAAGGTTTGTACACACCTTATGATGACAAAAGAGATGTTAATGAAAATTATTATCAAGACATGGAGAATGTCATCATTGAACCTCAAAAGGAATATGACCTTAGAAGTAAAACTAGTCAACAAACTCCCAACACCAAAACCTCTGACAAAGCTTCACCAAGCAGCACTGTAAACAAGCCTAAAGTTTTCAAACAGAAAGACAAGATAGTAGCTGCAAATTCTGATAAAGGTAAAGAGAAAGGCACTCAAAACATTGAAAAATAGAGTGCAAACCTTATTAGTACTAACACTTCAGCTAGTACTCATGTTAAAACCATTTTTTCAAATGTAAATAGAACAAGTCAGCAAACATAATTTGCTGATAAGGTAGTTGTTAATAAGGCTAAAACAAGTTCTTCAAAGAATCAAATGCCTTTCAGTTTAGAGCAGGAAATTTCAAGAATCAAAATCTCTATTCCCTTAACTAAGTTAGCTGCCCAAAATGTCTATAGGACTCAAATTTTGAAGGCTTTAAACATAGAGGAGAGTAATGACACAGTCAATCTTAACGATGACCAGCCGGAGCTTATTTTTGGTCCAAATATTGAAGGTACATATTAAGAGGGACCTGTCCCTCCCTTTTATGTAAGTTTAAACATTCATGACAAGATCTTGCACAACGCTATGCATGACTCAGGGGCTTCTCATAATTTAATGCCAAAAGCTGTAATGGAGAGCCCGGGTCTAGAAATTACCAGACCTTATAAATACCTTTACTCCTTTGACTCTAGCAGAGTAAAATGTCTAGGATTAATCAAATACCTCTGCGTTAACTTAGCCCAGATTCCAGTCAAATGTTTGGTCATGGATATAGTCGTGGCTGATGTGCCCCCAAAATATGGAATGTTATTATCTAGGTCTTGGGGGCTAAGTTACAGGGGACTATGCAGATGGACATGACCTACGCAACCATCCCTGTGTTTAATCAGACAAGAAAAATTTACAGGGATTCCCATATGCATTACATGGTTACTAGTCAAGACAGACCTCAAAACTCTCCTCTATATTCTATTAACACAGGTCTTGATTCTTGAATCCTGTTTAACGACGAAACATTCACTGAACAAGTAACTTTGAATGAATTAATGGCCAACAGAGAGGAGGAGGTAGACAACGCTGAACTGTTAAAACAATTCGTTGAACCTTTAAGCAACGACAGACTAAACACGGGTATCGAACTACAAATCATGGGTCCGTCACTTTTAAACCTTGATAGTCAGCAAAACGACCCTCAACGCATTGAAAAACCTGAGGAGACAAAACAAACTCAACTCACTTTCGATACTCATGAACAATCAGAAAGCACGTTAGTTGAAGAGGACAACCACCAAACAGATGAGACCGAAAATAGTCCTCTGTGGAGTATGTATTTTGACGGGTCTTGCACTAGAACTAACGTTGGTGCAGGTGTCTATATTTGCAACAATGAAAACAACCACACAGAAAGCATTTCCTGTAAATTAAACTTCCAGTGTTCTAACAACATAGCGGAATATGAATCCCTGCTTTTAGGCTTACATTTGTTGAAAAAGTTAGGAGCCAAAAGAATCAATGTATATGGGGATTCAGAGTTAATCATTAAGCAAGTCAACGGGGAATACAACGTGAGCCACCCAAGACTTAGGGCCTATCGAAACGATGTCGTGGACATTTTAGAAACTTTCGAAGAGTCCAAATTGATTTTTGTCCCAAGAAAGAAAAATATCATAGCCCACAGCTTAGCTTTTGCAGCCAGAACGTGCTTAACGCCATATGAAACCAAAGACTGCACAACTCAGATAAAATTCAGACCAGCCGTTCCTGATAATGAAAAATATTGGCAAGTTTTCGACGGGGACAAACACATAGAAGACTTCATGCAATTCAAAAATGAATTTGAACTTCACATTTCAGATTCAGAATATGAAACAGATTGCAACAATGAAGAAAATTTTCTTGGTGAAGAAGAACAGTCTCCTGAGCTTGGTAATATTAATCTTCTGACTAGCAAACTTAAAAACAAAATAATATTGAATGCAGGTTAGAAACAGAGGAGTTAGAAACCCTGCAGTCTAATGATGAAAGTTTGCCAAAGGTTCTGGCACCTTTATAAGAGTTGTTCGATTTTAACGATGTGGCCAAGAAGCCAAAACTGGAGCCTGTAGAGACTGAAGTGGAAGAGTGCAATATAGGCAGTGAACTTAAACCTAAAATGATCAAACTGTCTAAGAATTTACCAGCTCACATTAAACTCAAATACATAGAGTTGTTTAAAGAATTTTCTGATGTTTTTGCGTGGAGTTACAAAGATCTTAAATCCTATGACACTGAAATAATACAACACAAAATCCCTCTCAAGGAAAACCAAAAACCATTCAAACAGAAACTGCGCAGAATAAACCCTGTTCAGTTACCATTGGTTGAGAAGGAGATTAAGAAAATGTATGAGACTGGTATTATTGTCCCTATTAGATATTCTGAGTGGGTGTTTAATCTGGTGTCAGTCAGGAAGAAAATAGGAGAGATTAGGCTTTGTATAGACTTTAGAGACTTGAACAAAGCTTCACTCAAGGACAACTACCCTTTGCCCAAGATGGACCATATATTACAAAGGGTAGTTGGTTCAAGAAGAATTTCTTTGCTTGATGGCTATTCAGGGTATAATCAGATTTTAGTCCACCTTGATGATCAATTAAAGACAGCTTTTACTACACCATGGGGCACTTTCATGTATGTGAAAATGCCCTTTGGTCTAATGAATGTTGGAGCAAATTTTCAGAGAGCCATGGACATAGCATTCTCGGAAGAACTGGGCTACTTCATCATTATATACCTCGATGATGTTACTGTGTTTTCAAAGACAGATGAAGAGCACTTAGAACATTTAAGGAAAGTTTTCGAGAAATGTAGAAAGTTTGGAATATCTTTAAACCCTAAGAAGACACTATTCGGTCTCCAATAAGGTAAACTTCTTGGGCATATTATTTCTGAGGAGGGTATAAAGATAGATCCAAAGAGGATTGAGGCCATGTTGCAAATCTCTCATCCTCGAAACATCAAGGAGTTGCAATCTTTCATTGGAAAGATTAACTTTTTGAGAAGGTTCATACCCAACTTGGCTGAGCTCCTTAGGAATATAACAAACATGTTGAAAAAGGAGCAAGGGGTAAAGTGGACCTTGGAAGCAAAGCAGTCCTTCGAGCTGGTGAAACAAGAGTTAACCAAAACACCAGTTCTAATAAGTCCTGATTTTTCAAAAGATTTTTATATTTTTTCATTTGCATCAGAACATACCATAGCTGCTGTCCTTTTACAGAAAAATCCACAAGGACAAAAGCAGCCCATTGCATTCTTTAGCAAGGCATTGAGGGATGCCCCTCTGAAGTATAACATTATGGAAAAGCAAACTTTTTCTTTGGTTAAGGCTTTAAATGACTTCAGAGTATACATCCTTCACTCACACATCATTGCCTTTGTCCCCAATTCAGTTGTTAAAGACATTCTAACACAGGACCCAGATGGTAAGAGAGGTAAGTGGATTGTGGTTATTCTTGAATATGATTTAGAGATAAAACCCACTAAACTCATCAAAGGCCAAGGTCTAGCTAGATTGATGGCTGAATCGAATTTTGAAGTTCTTGATATTAATATGATTAATGCTTTAGATAACCAAGAAGAATTCTCAACTCCCATTGTTGAAGACCATTTTATGAATTCTTCTTGGTATGTTGATATTCTTATGTTTTGCTTAATTTGAATACACCTCCTAGTTTGACAAAGACAAAGGCAAGGTTTTTGAAATTGAAAGCTGTAAACTATTGCATTATAGATAGATGTCTTTATTGGAAAAATACAAGTGGTATATTGCTTAAATGTTTGCCTGAGTATGATGCAGAGAAGGTTAAGCACGAGTTCCATGAAGGAGAGTGTGGAGGTCATCTTTACTGGAAGACAACAGCCAACAAAATCTTAAGGGCTGGTTTCTATTGGCCTACTATCTTTCCAGACATCCATAAAATGATCATTTCCTGCAATAAATGCCAAATTTTTGAAGGCAAGAGAAAACTGCTACCCCTACCTCTGCATCCAATCACTGTTGAAGCTCCATTTCAACAGTGGGGACTTGACTTCATAGGTGAAATACATCCACCCTCATCTGCTTAGCATAGATGGATTCTCACTGCCACAAACTACTTCACGAAATGGATAGAAACCATCCCTTGTAGGCAAGCCAATGATTCTGTTATTATAAAAATCATAGAGATCAATATTCTCTCTAGATTTGGTTGTCCTACCAAGATCATCACTGATAATGCAGCAGCATTTGGATCAAAGAAGATGGTTGAATTCTGTCACAGATATCAGATTACATTGGGGCATTCCATGGCCTATTACCCTCAAGGTAATGGACTTGCAGAATCCTCAAACAAAAGTTTGGTGAACATAATTAAGAAATTGTTGGAGGACAACAAGAATTCTTGGCACACAAAGCTTGTGCATGCACTTTGGGCTGACAGGTTGACATTGAAGAAATCTATTGGTATGTCACCTTTGCAGCTTGTGTATGGTACTGAAGCAATTTTTCCAACTAGCCTTGGTGTACCAGTTATGAAGTTGATTCAAGAGTTGCAAACTGAAGATAATGACATGATCAGAAGAATAAATCAGACCATTCATCTTCAGCAGACCAGAGAGGAGGTTTATAACAAAACATTACAAAAGGAAGACAACATCAAGAAACTTTTTGACAGAATAACAAAGGCCAACAATTTCAAAGTTGGGGACAAGGTTTTAAAATGGGACTCAAGGAGGGAAGACAAGGGCAAACACGACAAATTTGACAACTTATGGCTTGGCCCTTATCTCATTCATTCAGCTACTAGTAACAATGCATTTTTCTTACAAGAGTTGAATGGAGCTGAACTGTTTGGGGGTCCCGTCAATGGCAGGATGCTTAAACATTACTTCTCTTGATCCTTCTATGTTTCGAAAGCCTTTTTATCTTTTTTCCATTATAAATATTTCATCCACCATTGCATTCAAAGTTAGAAAAAAAAAATACAAAAACAATGAAAGAGAGAAAAGAGGGCAGATTGTAAAAACAATAAAGGTACAGCCTCATACCAAAAAGAGATATAAATTCTGAAAGTGTGCAAACTTAAATGCCACTCCTGAAAAACACACTTCTAACTAGTCAAACAGCCTAATCTTGACTAATTATTTTTTAAATTGACTGTTGATAGGTTAGTGAATTTGATTTCCAAACAGCTTAATCTTGACTTATCAGTTAGATAGATTAGGTTAGAAATTAAAGGTTCGAACAAGCTCAAAATTTGAACCTAATATTCCAAAGAGAGATGACTCAAATCTGTTTTATTTTCTCAGTCAAAACAGATGTAAATCTGGTTCTAATCAATTTAAAAATCTGAACCAGAGAAACAAGGAAAAAATCTCACACAGTAGTAAAAAACAGAGCTGTAAAAAGATGAAGGAAGTGCTTTGAATTTTCAGATCTTATGCCTTCCATTTTGATTTGATTTGTTTCAAACTAAATATCTATGTGCAGCTTGTCTTTTATGCCATAGGCCAACATCAAGTTAGACTATTTAATCCTGACTTGTATGCTTTTAAATTTCTGTTGTAGAAATTAGAGAATAAAAATATGTTAGACTATTTAATCCTAACAGATTAGTAGATTAGGTAGAGAAACATATGGGCTCAACTGTTTAATCTGAGTTCATGGAGAAATAAGGAGTATAATTAGATTAGATTTTTTCTTTCAAAAGAATAAAATGTTGTGAAAAGAGTTTTCCAATCCAAGTGCACTCTAATGAAGAAAAAATGTTAGATCTGTAGGATTAGGTAGGTAGAAAGCTTGTATTGATGAAGTTCCATTGTTTTTCATGGTTGCTAATATTTTCAGAGCAAAAGAAGAATATCCAAGCAAAGAAAAGTAGCCCAATGGATGAGGCACTGATCAGCCTCCCAGAGAATGCAAGTCTGAAGTTCTTGATGCCTTCAAGAAGGCACCATCCCCATGTGGAGCCACTGTTAGCCACCTATAAAATTTGTTATATCAAAAGGTGGCTAAATCATTTTTTGAAGCCTTCAAGAAACAGTTCTATTGCTAAAATGTTATCTCTTGAAGACTCCTGAAGACATCATACCCTTTATTCAGATCCTCAATGCTACTTCCATTTTTAACTCTGAAATTCCGTTGATTTCATAGAAAAAATACTGATGCAAAAGCCATTTTTCCTTTCCCTCCTCCTCAAAACTAACCTTCATTTAACCCCTTTGTTTCCCATGAAATTCCTCCATTTTCCATTTTTCCCCCATTTCTTCTTTATAAAATCCCCTTTACAGAGTTTAAAAACTCCTTTTGGACTCTGCCGACACAAAATCCATTAAAAACTTGAAAATTTTTCATTAAAAGCACTTTTTTTGTATTACAGACTTAAGCCCCCTTGGGCTAAGTCCTAACCACTTCCCCTCCATACGCCTTGGTGCTAGAACCAAGCGCTAACCCCTTTCGGCGCTTATCGCATCGCAAAAGTCCGAGCGCACAAGTCTGTTGGTTAAATCAAAAGTTCCGATGCGATTAGCCTTTTGCTTCATAACCCCCGATCATATTATTGTTTCATATAACCCGTGGGCCCGCAGTCGGGCGCCTATCCATTTTATATATATATAAACCCGCCCTACAGCCAAAAATTTGTATTGTATTAAAATTTTGGGTTTTTTTATGTTGAAAAGGTTTTCCGCCAGTGCAATGTTTTGAATGATGCCGACAGTTGTTCTTAAGTCGATCAACGATCAGCGCACAATCGCATCGCAAATTTTTGTCGAAGCACGTTAAACATAACGCCACCCCCGATTGGTCAACCTCCGATGAATCCTCCGCCGTCAATTTGATTTGCAGATCGATGGTCCATAATAATCGCATCGGCACCTCTCAAGTTTCTCCCCCCGCCGATCGCCGAGCCCCGATTGTATCTGGGCCGTCCACGTGTCCAGATCAGACGGTCCAGATCGCGCCTCACGAATTTGGTTAGATTTTATGCACTCCACTCCTAATGTTTTTGTCGACCAATCCCGACCATTGATCTCTGCAGATCAACGGTCCTTATTAAATCCTTTCCTCTGCCTGTATATTTTTCATGTTACCCCGAGATTTAATCCTATCCGTTCATATGTTCTATCCAACGGCTTATATTAACCCCGCCGAGCTTGACCCCTGTGGGTCCTGCCTCCCTTCAGAGCTAATCTCAGTCGTCCATCTCAGATCTGACGGCCCATAATAAAACCACCCTTCCTCTTATAACCCGCACATATGTCTCATATTGCACTCATTTTCTCACCGTTAGATCTAAGGTCCCAAATCTAACGGTCCACTTCATAAGTCACGTAAATTTAAGCGCGGACGATAATTTTCAGAAATTACGCGATATAGGTGGTTTTTTGAGGCCACGTGTCGGGTGGGGATGCATATCGCGTTCCAAAAGGCAAAACTGCCTACCCGCCCTTTTGCCGCACGAAAACCACTATTTTCATTCCCAAAACCACTTTCCTTCATTTCCTTTGTGTGTTATCGTGCGCGCCCTCCATCGTTGATCTCTGCAGATCAATGGTTCGGATCTAAACCTTCATTTACATATCGCCCTTCGCCTGTGCCAAAGGTTTTTAACATACAAATCTCCGCCGTTGATCTCGTGGGCCGATCTTATCCAACGGCCCACGATCATCCCAAGCCCCAAACTCCGTTTTTAACCCTTTTTCCTCCAAAGAAAAGGTTTTAAAACCTTTTTCTTGGCATTTCCTCCCGTTTCACTATGAAGCGGCCTTTCCACTTTATGTTTCCTCGACTGATCACCACCGTTGATCACTGCGCGATCAACGGTTCCGACTTATTCTTCCCTCTGCTATCCTTTTAACCTTCTCTAAACTAATCTCGACCGTTGGATGATGCCATACAACGGCCACGCTCCTCCCCACAGCCTTCTATGCAGTTTACCCAATGAATACAGGATTTCTTAATTAGTTTTGTATTTTGCAGGTGTTTAATGGTTTTTCCATTATATTGAAGAACAGCCAAAGGCTGGGAATGACGATTCCCATGCCTTTGATTCATCAAAGGGAAGCCATTCACGGGTTCAAATTCCACGTTTCGTCGATGCTTCATGGGCATTGATGCTTTATGAGCCCTGTGTGGCCCTGCACATCAATAAGACACAATGTTATTTAATCAAATTAAAAGAGTATCAGTGTCGAAGACCAAACATACCAGAACAGAAGATTGAAGATAGATTTGTGGGGATTACGGCTAAGATTGATTATCAAAAGCCTAATCCTCCAAATTAAAACACAGTTAAAAGAAAATCATAAGTGTTTATCAGACAAAAAGGCCTCCACCGCCACATCTAAGGCAAATTGATTCCTCTCAGCTACGACAAAGCCACCTATTGCCTCAAAGCATTCAAAAAGAGGCCGAAGTTATTGATCAAAGAAAATATATTTTCCTCAGCGCAGCCAAACTATTAATTCTGCTAAAGGAACTTAATGTAAAAATATCAGCAGAGTTACTATAGCATAACACAGAGCCTTAAAAGTCAACAAAAGCTCCCACCGAGCTTAATTCTTAATGAAAAACATTTAATACAGAGGACACATATGTAAACTTCTTCATCGAGCCCCTCAAAGGTCGAGAAGCCTTAAAGACTGTATTAAATACCCTTAGAGATCTTTTATCAGATCCCACCTCCTCATTCTTCTATAAATACTTCTGTAGAAGATGAGAAAATGTTGGTTGCAGAACTTTGAAATATAATTGAGCTTGAAACTTCTACTTGTAAATAGTGTTCGTTGGCTCTTAAAGCTCTGCTTGTGATAGATAAGTTAGTTTGAGAAGTGAAGATGAATGCTGAACTGAAACACTAGACTTAAAGTTGTAACTGGTTTGAAGCATCAATACAAGCTAATTTATGGGATCCTGGTCTATGTCAACGGTGATGCTATTTCTTATTGTAAATCGTTATTTTACTTATGTTTCCATTCTTTCCATTTTCTCTGATAAAGAACAGCAATTATAGAGTTAGGATTTACTGTATATTAGTACCCTTCTCTGACTGATAAGCTTTATCTAAATGTTTTCTTCCAATTGTGTTATCAGGAATGATTTAATTCAGTTTGAGCAGTTAGGAATGTTGGCGTTCCCTCGTCCTACTGTCTTAGCTAATTGTTATTATTGAATGTTATTTTCAGTTTATGTTAAGTAGAGATTAACTAAGGAAGATATGGTGTGCCCTGGTCCTAGTTTTATCCCAAAAGACTGTCTGAAAGTTTCCCTTGGAATGTGTTAAAAGCTGGCTAGTTTCAAAGTACTTACCAGATCTTAGACCATTCTTTGTTATCTTTGTGTTTGTCTTGAAAGTTTACCAAGTAAATCAGAGCTAGGAGAGGATTTGTGGTGAGCCCTGCCTGCTAGTTTTTCTCCAACAGTAACCTTTAAAGTTTCCCTTTCGTGTTTAATATGTTTTCTATTGAAAGTGTATCAAAGGCTGGCTAGTTTCAAAGTACTTACCAGATCCTAGTTTACTTTCATGTCTTTCTTAAGTGTATGTCAAAAGCTGGCTAGTTTCAAAGTACTTACCAGATCTTAGGTTGCTCTTTGTTCTTCATTTGTTTAATTCTCCTTCTTGTTGTATCAGTTCGTTCCATAAATCAAACTTTGAAGAGATCCTTAAACATAGATGACTTGCCCCATGGACCACTCTTTCCCCTTGTTGTTTCAATTAAACCCTATTATGACTCCATAGCCCAATGGACTAAAACCAGTGATTATCTATCTTTTTGGCCAAAGCTTGTTCTGATTGCTTGCAACTTCTCACCTTTGAAACTCTTTCCATTTAGGACTTTCCCTCAAACAATGATCATGCTCAACCATCCAAAAACAAAACAAAACCCTCGGCCTTCATAACTAGCTTAATATCATTACCCAAAAGCTCTTAAAGATAAGTCCAATCTTTGCACTTTATTGGAGAGATCCCTCTCTGGATTTAGGAGGGCTAGATCCTAGAATCCCAAAGTGGTTGAAACGATGTTCTCCCTGCAGTCGGACTTTTTCCAATCTTGCTGATTACAGGGAGCTAACAGAGCCTACAGAAAATCAGTGGTGAGAGAGAGTTGGAGCTTGCCTTTGCATCACAATAATAATAAGATGTGGTTTTCTCCCTTATGGGTTTCCACTTATATCTGTTGTCTATGTGCATGATATTTATGTGTTGATATGGTGAATTTAATCTGCTTAATACTTTTTGCTCACATATTAAGATTCCTGTTACATTATGAAATAAGTTGATCATGAAATGAAGGTGTAAATAAGTTTAAAGGAAAGTTTTAAAAGTCCATGAATGTGTTAAACTGATTCACCCCCTCCACCCCCCCCCCTTTTCTCAGTTTAATTAAGGGTTCAACAACATATTACTTGTAGTATCTCTTTAACCTATGCTGATTTTTTCATCCCAGATTTTTCTTTATTTCTAGCCAAGGTTCTTTAAATGAATCTTTTATTTGAGTGGTTTGTCATGGAAGGTATCCTGATCAAGAAGCGGGGCAAATACCGATGGCATTTGTTGTAAGGAGTCATGGCAGCAACCTTAGTGAAAGGGATGTAATAAACTTTGTTGCAGAATAGGTGATCTGAAGCACTTGACATTCAAGTAAATGTGTTAGATATTTTGTTGGGGAGTCATAGAGATCTTATCTACTGGCATATGAATGCAAGTTATACACTACAACAAGATACGCCGAGTGGCATTTACAAGTTCTATACCCAAAAATGCATCTGGAAAAATTTTAGGAAAGGATCTAATTGAGAAGAATGTTCCCACCTCAAGGTTGTGACACCCTCTTTATTTGGGAGAAAATATAAAAGGTTCTATTAAGAATCTATCAGCATATAAATGCTGGCTGCAAATATGTGCAGGTTCAACTCCCAAACTTCAGCTGGAAAATTCTTGAGAAAGGATCACATTGAGAAGTATATCCCTACCTTTATACTGAAAACAATTCAACCTTTGATGACGTTTAAGAGATAAATTTTTAGTCCATGCCCAAAGGGCCTGCAGATATGCTTTTTATGTTAAAAAATCATTTAATAGGGTTTGTAATACTTATATTTTATAAAAAACGGTTTTTTTCATGTTAAAAAATCATTTAATAGGATTTGTAATACTTAGATTTTACAAAAAATGATTAAGGACAGCAAGGTATTTCTTCAGAAGTCATGTCATGTATGCATTGTCCATTACACAGCAAAGATGCTTCGATGTGGAACTAACACGATGGGCCTTAGTTGTGAAAGCACTATCCTTGAGATTTATTGAGCAGTGGGTCTGCATATGTTGGGTTTTTTACTTTAAAAAAGGTTGAACAAAACTAATTTTTCTGTAAGTCTGTTTCATGCTCAAGCTTAATCTTCCTTTGCCATATTTTTCTTCAGATAAAATTCTGGCATATAACTTATTATTTTGGCAACCCCTACGAATATATATGTTTAAAGTGGCGGTATTAAGTTATTGACGCGAAGTACTTCCATCTCTAGTCACTGGTGTAAATATGCAAAATTCAATTTCTGAGCATTAATATATTGGACGATATATCATGGGAATATTTTCCCTTTGTTTCAACCGACCAATCCCAGTGAACAACTATGGGTGGTGATCCTCTCACATCCATTCATCCAATCACAAGTAAAGGTAATCTCATGTTCAGCAATTGGTCCATTTAATGTCATTTTTATGCCCGCAAATTCCATTCATATTTGGCCCATAAAATGTTATTTTACTGAAGAAAATTCTTGCTAGATGCAACAATACATGTGTAAAGCTATTTAGTTGAAATCAGAAATCAATTTTTAATAATCAGTTTAGATCAATTTTAAATTTAGATTTACAAGTGTTTAGAGAGATCAAGTTCATAAACTGGTACTCTTATATTTTATAACTAATTTTCTCAAGCCTTTAAATAAAGTTTATTATAACAAATACCACAAACAAATACCATGGGCTTATAAACGACAATCAGTAAATCTATATGAATAACCCAAACTTATCTCAACTAGTCTATGACCTAAACATTTAGTTTTAATTTTATTTTAAATAGTTTGATATAGTCAACATAACATTATATTACATTACATAAAGTTCTATAACATCACTGCCATGTTGTGCTATAAAGCCAATAAGAATTCAAGAAAACCCATCAAATGATTAACTCAAACTTATCTCTACAAGTCTATGACCTAAACATTAAATTTTAATTTAATTTTAAGTAATTTGATAGAGTCAATGTAACATTATATTTGTATTGGACATTTACAACATTAAATAAAACCTAATAAATCACATTTACAGATTTAAAAAGATTTGGACATGCCCCAACAAAAATCATAAAGATATATGGATCACCAAATTGATAAACTAATTGCCTAAATTTGACATTCAATAAAACCTAATAAATCACATTTACAGATTTAAAAGTATTTGGACATGCCCCAACAAAAATCATAAAGATATATGGATCACCAAATTGATAAACTAATTGGCTAGATTTGACATGTAATTTTTCATTCTGCAACCAAGCCTTGTCCATAAAAATATATTGAAAATTGGACACCTCATTTAAAAACAACATAAATTCTAAATTGAGACTTCTGTGATTCATATTGTGTATATTGAAAATATTTAAGTAAATGTCACATGAGAATTTTTGAGTCTAACCCGTTTAAGATGAGGAATTTGATCATGACCATAATATAAATAGCAAGAATGATATAAAGAGTTAATTTCGGCCACTAGATTATAACTGTAAGATGTTGAATAAAAAATAATATAACCAAACAAAATAATTAATAAATTAAAATTTGAATTCAAATATTTAAAAACTAAAGAATAAAAATAAATTAAAATAGATAAAAGGAAAAACAGTTTTATTAAAAGTCAAACTAAAAATTATATAAATAATAAAGAATAATAAATATAAAAATATGAAAGTCAATAATAATAAGAAATTATGATAAATAATAATAAATATAAAAGATATGAAAGTCAATAATAATAAATTAACTAATAGTAAAAACAATTTTCAAAAACTTAAAAACTCAAACTAACAAAATATAAATAATTAAAATGTTCTTAAAAAATAATTAATTCATTACATCAAGAAAATATCAATTTAATTGAAATTAAACAAAAGATATAATAAAAAACAATAAAGATTATATAAAATTTAAAAATAAATTAGCTAAATCTTTATAAACAAATTTTAAACAAATAATAAATAATAATAATAATTATTATTATTATTATTATTGTTTTAAGAGAGTATAATTTTATATTAATCTGAGCTTGTTTTCGGCCAGTAATTAGATGATTTATATTTACATTTCATTGCTCCAGTTGTTGTTTTGATATCTTAGAGTTTTTCAAAATTACAAAAATTCCATTATAGATCTGAATTACTGTCCTACAACTATATATTCGACAAAATTTCTGGACCCTTTTCTAAATGTATGAGAGGGATTTAAATACTAAACTAACTATGTTTTAAAAATAGATTATTATATAAAAATAGGATGTTTCAAACAACCATCCTCTTAAGACTAACTTTCACTACAATCTAGGAAAATAAAGTAACCATATGATTTATGAATTCCAATCTTTCTTTTGGATTTGATCCCAAAGTTGACAAATATCTAGCATGGGCTTGAGCTGAGCTGGCTGTCAAATCTTTGATTTGACATGTCTCTTGAATATCGCATTTGCAAGTGCTGGCTCCGATCTTCTTGTTGAATCTGTTAAAAACTGCAGGGTTTGGTACTGATGATAAGGTTTGATCAGAAAATTCCAATAATTTTCTTGATCAAACTTATTTACTTTTTTAATCATTTCATCCTACATTTCTGCCTTTCATTTCCACTGTGTTTTCGAGATCACTTCAAACATGCACTCTTTGATAAGTTCTGCTTTCACAAGCTATTCACATACAGATTCAGTAATTTCCTTTGTCAACCTTGATGCTTTCGCTGCTGCTTTCTCTGCTTGCTTTA
Source organism: Pinus albicaulis (assembly GCA_034641835.2). NCBI lineage: Eukaryota > Viridiplantae > Streptophyta > Pinopsida > Pinales > Pinaceae > Pinus > Pinus albicaulis. The sequence continues at coordinate 1,218,474,973 of CM076582.1, forward strand.
TCTATGCTTCCCAATCCTTAAATAAGATCTTCTTGTGGGATTTGTCTATCTGGGGCAGACCAGCTTCCTTGCCTGAGTTTGACACTTGCCATTGAATGTGTTCATTGATTTTCCTTTCGATCTTCTCACATTCAAGTTTCTGGATAGCTACTTGCTGAATCAATATTTCACTTGAGTCACAATAAGAGCCAATGATAGAAGCTTGTTGTAAAAATGCTTCTTGTTGTTGCTTAAACTTAGTATTCACACCCAATGCTTCCTTTATGAATTGCTCTAACTGTGGCTGGCTTTGTAATCTGTTTATTGCTGCTTCTAGTTTGTGCTTGCTTCTCAGTGAGTTGTACTTGATGCTGTAAATTAAGACTTTTGAAATCCTTCTGAAATTGGGACATCTCCAATTCTATTTACTCGTTGGAGTTAGACTTTTCTTGATTTAACAGTCTCTCTAATTCTTGTATTTTGTCTTCTCTCCGCTTCACTAACATTTTAACCTCAGTAGCTTTATCAACAATGGCAGTAGCATATGCCCCTGCAAACTATGATAGTTTCATTAAATGTTCAGTAGGATCAACTAGGGGATCTTTCCACAAAACATCAACAGATTCATTTGTAAGTTATGTGACTGTATCATCAATTCTTCTAATTTTTCTTCTCTTGACTACAGCCTTATGACTAGGACTGTAGAATACATCCAGCGAAGGAATTTCCCCAACTTGTAACACTATTTGTTCTATGGGATAAGCCGAGATAATATCTTGATCATGAGTTTCAAGAACTTGTTGTAGTGGAGTAACAGTTTCCACTAACTTCTGGGAATGTTCAGGTGTCTGAAAACTGACATCTTGATCAGTATTGGGATTTGTTTGAGGAGTATTTATTGCTTTAGAAAACTCATCCCATTCACAATTCAAATTCTTTGGTTGGGACTTTTTTTACTGATCAAGTGTATCTTGATTGTGCTGAACTTCTTGGAAAGTTGACTCTGTTCCATTACTTCCTCTTTTCTCCTGCATCTCAATCTCTTGGATTACTTGATCAATTATCTTTTCTGGGTTTTCCTTTCTGTTTTCGGATTCATTTTCAGAATAATCCAAATTCTAAGATTAATGCTCTAATTGTTCTGACTCATCTTCAGACATGTCTTTCACTTCATTATCCAAGCTCATACTTGGAGTAGGTCTGTTGACATCTTCAATAGTCAATAAATCCAGAGGAATCCTTTCCAGTCCCTTATTTCTGTATGCTTAGAAGGCTTCCAAATCATCTTTATTGAGTAGACTAGATGCAATCTTAAGTACATTTGAAAACTTTTCAATGCCTTGAAAGAAATCATCAAATCTATCTATCTCTTTCACAAAAGGTTTTACTTTGAGTTGTGTGATGTAGTTTTTAATTACATCATTCGGATCATATAACTGTCTTGGAATTACGGCCAAATTCAATAGATTAACTTTCGAAACTTCCTTGTAGGCATGACCAATATCAAAAAGTGCAAAAGTACCGCACTGTAAAGGGAAATTAGCTCAAACAACCTTCTTAGCATCTTTAAGTTGTTTTGAAATACCATTTACAACAAGTTGGTAGGATATCTCTCTTGCAAGTAACTTATCAGGAACATAATATGGTAGAACATGAGGAGAAGCATAACTATCAAATACTCTAACATAAGTGAAACTTTCCTCTGCGAACCATCTAGCAACAGACAAAATGTCTTTACTAGCCTCTTTGGAAACCCTAGGGGCTTTCTCATTGAATATTATCTGGTGCATAGGTAACATGACTCTATGGAAAATTTTGTAAAAATGCGGATGGAAGTCTGAATCCCAAAGGGCTCTGTGGTAAATGTGGATTGGGGTAGGGTCTTGGGCTGTCCATTTCCATCCCATGGTAGGAAAACTAGAAGAAAATTGCATCTATGACATAGGCACTCATATAAAAGGGGGGTATTTCTCTAGATGAAACACTTATTTTATTCATATACTCCATGATGTTTCTGGCTAAATTATCAGATAGGATATTTTCCCAATTCAAAATTAAGGAATTGACGATTGCGTCAATTAATGGGACCCAATCTACGGAAGACCTAGTGGTATCAGGTTTTGCGAATAATATACACAACATACCGAAATCATAAGAGTAGGGGGGAGGAATTTGTGCTATTGGGTACATACCGAGTTTATCTCATTTAATCTTGCCCTGATCTTCCTTCCATTCCTTTATGACTTTCATCAGGTCTAGATGTTTTGCTCTAAAGCTTTGAAGAAAAGCTTTGTCGTAATTCTGCTGCGGGACGGGTAAGTGGTACATTATCCTTAAATCTTCTGCCCTAAATGACCCAATATTCTTGTCTTTTGAATCTTTGAATGTTCTATCTTCTATGTTCAAGTGGTCAATTACCCACTTAACCATATCTCTATAGGGGAGAATCTTTGGCCTTGTTGCTACCTTATGAATGAACGAGCATGCAACGTCAAAGTAGGTCGGGTCTGAAGAAACAGACGTGCCTGCTGAAGCAACTTTAACTATTACCCTTGGCTTTTCATCCTCGGAAATCTTATACATTTCTTCCCATGAAGAACTTCCGCATTCCTTGTTGCAGGTGGTGTCTGAGAATAGGGGAGACATATCTGAGTCTTCGGTAGATGGTGCTTGGGAAATTTCTTTGCCTTTCTTGATCATTTCTATTTCCCTTGCTTCGTTAAGTGCATTCCTGATTTCAAGAAAACGGTGCAAACATTAAAAATATAGAGAATAGAGAGGGAAACAGAATTGAAACAAATTTGGCGTTCAATCATTTCAAAACACGCTCGAAGTAGATATGAATCTATCAAAACTTTATTTCTATTAAATGTCGTTAATCATTAATAATCATTTAAAATCAAATCTCTTATACCTTCACATGAAGTATCTATCGATCAATTTAAGATGTTGGATCTCATATTCGGTTTGATATGACATGAGTCATTTCACATGCTCGAGTAATTAACTAACATTCATCGCATATCGTAACTTATAACTATTTCTATTTATGATGTTACCCATAAATCCTGCGAAATGCGATCTGCGCAAATCACACATCGCAATTTTTATGCGGTAAATGAGTTTGCTTTTAGTTAAGCCCTACGAAATGCGAAGTGCGCATTTTAAGAAGTCAAGCGGTTGCGCTTTATCAGACTTTGGAACTTTATATTTATTTATTTTATTGGCTCGTCAAGTCCACGTAATCGCAACTTTCACCGAATTGCTTATAAGTTTGATAGTTTAAATGAGGCGCGATGCGATTTTTGGTTTATAACAGTGATTAACGTGTTTGCAATAAGATTTTAATATGACTTTGGAAAGAGCTTAACACATATCGCAACCCACGTAACTTAGTGGATTTTAATTCATTTAAGTTTGTAAGCTATGGATATTGCAATGCGCACTAAGGAATGAAAGCGGAAAAGCAAAAGAAACTTTATTTCCTAAAGTTTTTTGACTTAAGCTAAAAAAAAATGAAATGATTTTCCTAATTATTTTTAAAAAGTCTTCATTTATTAAAATAAATGGGGGTTTTTGTATAGCACAACAGGTCTAAAATCCTTATACGCAAAACTTCGTAGAAATTCCAGCCCCACTTTTCCATTCTCCAAGTCACAACATCATCATTTTACAGATCCCTTGAACATTACTTCTTGTGTCCTCAATTAAGTCCATTAATCAATATTTTAGTCTTGGATTCAAATCTGGAATGCTTCTAGTGGCCCCGAACTAAATGTATCACAAACAACAACAATTCATGCAGTATCCCTATTCGCTTCCAACTCAAGTGACCATACAACCAAATTTAGACATCGAAACTCTGAGTGTTAATTGAAACATGGATGACCATATGCTATTCAAAGATGTTTCATACATTGAATAAGCGAAGAAATCTATGATGCAACCAAACTTAGATAGCCAAACTCTAAGTGTCAATTGAAATATGGATGACCATATGTTATTCAAAGATGTTTCCTACACTAAATAAGTGAATAAATCATGTTCGTACAATGAAATTTGTGTCTATAAGATAAGGGGATAAGGGGATTTGAGTTAGTTAATAAAATTATATATATAAAGTTAAATAAATGTTAGAAGAAGTAAAAGTTAGTGAGTGTGTGTGTATGTGTGTAAACAAAGTAATATAAAAATAACGATATTAATAAAATAATATTTTATATTTAAAGAAGAAGGAGAAGAAGAGGCGGGGTTTGTAAGAAAGATGACTAACCCCCAATATTTCGAATTCAAACCCATGAAAATAACGATGTGCACAACTAGAGATAATCATGAGCATCATTATGCTTTGTCCTCAAAGCATTTCATTAATACGGTGGCAATGTAACAAACTTAATACTAATAATGATAAATGATATATATGAAAAGGTGTAAAGGTGTATCTTCTCAACAAAGACATTACTCTTCATATGAAACAGAACTGTGCCTAGTATTTATAATGGGGCCCCTCATTTGTAACATCTTCATTCTATAATTTTATCATTTTATCAATTATATACCTATCAAGACATTTATTACAAATATATTTCTTCTTCAATATCAACGGAATATTGTTTGTCTACTACATATAATCATTACAATAGTTAAAGTGATGAAATAATGACTTGTTCCTCTAAGATATGAAAGCACCCATTTCACTACATTCAAATGCTCTCTTCTTGAATTTACCATGTACCTATTGACAACACCCACTACATGTTAAATGTCTAGTCTAGTAATACCATCACATACATCAAACTTCCTATTGCATTAGTATATGGTACGAGAGACATATAATCATTTTCTTCATTACTACTAGGACACAAAACAAAATAAATATTAAGTTGGGAAGATAATGGATATTTGTAAGTTTCACATTATTCATATAGAATTTTACAAGTATTTTCTCAACATACTTTTATTGTGAAAACTTGAGCTTATTTTTGTTTATCTTTGTATATTTATATCCCCAAGATTTATTTTGCTACTCCTAGATCCTTCGTATAAAAGTTCCTATTCATCCGAGACTTAAACCTATTGAAATCATTGATGCTTTTGTTTACAACAAGCATATCATCAAGATATAACACCAAGATAATGAATACACCATTCAAAGGCTATGAGGTAAACACAATGGTCATACTCACGTCTAATATAATTATGGTTCGTCATGAAGGAATCAAATGTGTGCCATTACTTGGGAGATTGCTTCAAACCATGTAATGATTTCTTGAGTTTTCAAACTAACTTTATTTGCAATATTGAACAAATCCTTCTAGATGTTCCATGTATATCTCCTCATCCAATTCTCAATGTAAAATTTTTGTTTTAACATCTAATTGCTCTAACTCTAAACAAAGTAAATAAATTAATGCTAATACAATGCAAACAAAAATAATCTTAACAATTGTTGAAAATATTTCATGGGAATCTATACCTTACATTTGAGAGAACCAAAAACCAATCTAGCTTTATATCCTTCAACTTTACCATCAGTGCCTTTATTCAATTTGTATACCCACTTACAGCCAACAACTTTTCTCTCTTTAGGAAGTTCTAGCAAGTCCCAAGTTTTGTTTTTTTCCAAGGAATCCATCTCTTGTATCATTTTCATATTCCATTTGGCATTATCTATATCATTTACTATTTCATAATAACAAGAAAGATCTGCATTATTAGTAATCAAAGCAATAGATGAAACAAAATCAATATACCTTGTAGGAGGATTTTGTCCTGTGTATATCTTCTTAGTGTTAGTTGTGGAATTTCCACAGTTTCCTGAATATATTTGGCATCCATAGCTTCTTTATCATCATAAGCTTCTTCTTGCTTATTTTTTGTAGATGGTTAAGTCTCCAACTGAATTTGTTGTTTTAATGGAATTTTCTCCTATTTGAAATCAACTTTTACATTATCTGATTTAATGAGGGGGGATTCATCAAATATTACACCTTTGTTAATGATGATTTTTTGGGATTCAATGGGATCCCACAATCTATATCCCTCAGCTACGTTATCATAACCAATAAATATATTTATTCAATTTGGGTTTTAACTTATAACTTTGATTTTTAGGAGTAAGAGCATGAGCTTCACAACCAAAAAAAAAAAAAAAATCAAATAATCACAAGGATTATTTTTCCATACCTATCAAGGAATTTTACAATATATTGTAACTAATGGTAATTGATTTACAAGATACCAAGCAATAGTGACTAATTCTACCTACAGCTCATTTCAAATTGGCATTGTTGAGCATGCATTTCTCTTTCTAGAAGAGTCATATTAATGCATTTTTCCATGCCATTTTGTTGGGGAGTATATACGGTCATTTTGTGTCTTTCGATCCTAATTTATTTGCAATATTTTTTAATTATGTAAACTCACATCCTAATCTGTATATGTAAACTTGAGAGTTTATGGTGAAAATTGCAAGCGAAATGTTTAGGGTTTTTAACCAATTATGTCAATTTAATTAACATATAAACATGCTTTTAAAACTCGGTTTTGCAGAAAATAAAGAAGACATCAGTACCATAACAGTATACACAAGACAATAAATGATGAAGGAGTTCACCCCTTCTGGGCTACATCTCCTGGTCCAGCTTCCAATGTTGGGCCTGTTAGCCACCTATAAAAATTTGTTATACCCAAAGGTGGCTAAATTTGTTTTGAGCCTTCAAGGAACAATTTTTATTACCAAAAAACTGTTGGCTCTTGAAGACTTTTAAAGGCCTCATGCCTATGTCCAGATCCTACATTGTTTTTCCCATTTCATACTCACAGAGAATTTAAATACTTTAAAATCAAAGCTTCTTTGAAAAACTATCATTTTTCCCTTTCCTCCCACTCCAAAATTAACCTTCTTATAAAATCTCCTTTGTTTTTATGAATTTCCTTCTTCCATTCATAAAGACCACTTTATAAGGTTGAAACTTACTTTAAAGACATACATAAAACCCCAAAATCCATTTAAATCATGAAGTTTTCATAAAATCAAAGTTTTATTACTATGGACTTAAGCCCCTTTGGGCTAAATCCTAAACCACTTCCCCCACATGCCCTTTCCCCAGAACCAGGCGCTAGTCCCATTAGCGCTAAATACCTTTATCCAGTTTCAAATCGCATGTAACTTTCCTAGTGCACAATCATCACATCTATGCCTCCTCAGATTGTGATCCCTCGATTCTTTCCATCATTGATGCAGGGACATGGGGTCATGACAGCCAGCCTCATTACTTAAGTTTCTTATCACTGGAAGTGTCCATCTTGCATCCTCTTTTCAGCGCTCCCCGATTGCGATTGCTCCGATTTAATCCCGTCCGTCCATTTCCCGCTAATCCAACGGTCATCGCTTGATCGCACAAGTCTCCCCGATCGCGCAATCGCATCGGCATTTTCCAATCGCGCCCTTTGTTCCTTCCCTCCGATTGCGATCCTCCGATTAGATCTGGACCGTCCACGTGTCCAGATCGGACGGTCCAAAACCACCGCGCCTTATTTCTTCTCCCCGCTCTCCTTTACTTTGTTGTTTTCTGTGATCTCACTTAATTAGATATTTTGTCAACGGCTGCGCTCCTCAGCCATCTGAGCCGGTTTAAACTTTCCCCTTGAAGGTCTATATAGCCACATGTTTTGCGAGTATTTCCTATGGTTTTCCATTATGTTATGAAGAAAGGCCGAAGACCGGGAAAGACGTTTCCTGCGCCTTCGGGCTATTAAAACACAACCATTCGCAGGTTTGAGTCCAGTGATTTATCAGCGTTGATAACACGTAAATGGCCTGTGCTGCCCTTGCACATCAACAAGACACTGTTTTATTCAAAAACAGTTAAAGAGTATAAGTTTTGAGACAGAGCACCACAGAACCGAGATTGAAGACAAATTTGGGGATCACGGCTAAGATTGAACAAGGCTAATACAAATTAAATAAGAATTAATAAAAAATCAAAAGATACGTCGAATGAGAAAGGACTGCCTTTATTGAAGCCAGGTGGTTACATATTCTACCAGAATACTGTTGCCTCAAAGCATTCCAACGAGGCGAAAGTATTGAAGAAAATGAATCTTCACCTCCAGCCGCTCTGAGTTGCATATGAAGAATAAATGCAAAATATCACATATGATTTACTCAAAAACATTGTCTGACCTGAAAGTCAAATAAAACCCTTAGAACTTGTCTTCATAAGAAAAAAGTTAATACAGTGATCCACATAGTAAAATTCTCCACGGGCTCAAAAGTAGAGAAGTCTTAGACCTATATTAATTATCCTGAGAGATCTTTTCTGAGATCACCTCCTCATTCTTCTATAAATACCTCAGAAGAAGATGAGAAATTGTTGGTTGAGTTGGTTGCAGAACTTTGAAATACACTTGAGCTCGAGATTTATATTTTTACATAGCGTTCACTAGCCCTTGAAGCTCTGTTTGTGATAGAGTAGTTAGGCTGAATAGTGAATATGATTGCTGAACTGAAGCATTGGACTTGAAGACTGTAACCGGTTTGACATCAATATAGAATTTGTTTCTTGGGATCCTGGTCTATGTCATTGGTGAAGTGCATCTCTCTTTGTTATTGTTTTCCTTCTATGTATGTCATATTGTTCACTATTCTCTGATAAAGAACAACATTTATAGAGTTAGGATTTACTGTTTACCAGTACCCTTCTCTGACTGATAAGATTTATCTCAATGTTTTCCTCCAATTTTTTTATTTAATAATGATTCAATACAGTCTAAACAATTAGGAATGTTGGCGTTCCCTCGTCCTACTATTTGCTTTAAACATTGTTCTTGAAAGTTATGTTCCTTATTTTCTTATTAAAGTTAGACTAGAGAAGACATGGTTTGCCCTGATTCCTAGATTCTTTTCTCCAAAAGCAGATTCTGAAAGTTTCCCTTAGTGTTGGCTGAAAGCAGACTAGGTTTCAAAGTACTTTATTTGATCTTAAGTTACACTTTGTTTTTCTTATATGTTTTCTTAATTTCTGAAGGTAATTATGGGGATTACTGGATTTGAATCCAATTAAGGCATGAGTTCTTTTTCTTTCAAGAATTCTATGTTGTATATCCTTGGTTGGTTCATAGTTACTTAGGAGGCTTTTCTTGTTTGGACTGACTATAAATCCTTTGTGAAATTATTATCAGTTTCCACCATCTCCAACACTTTATTGTTTCCATTCCATCATTTAATTTCAATAATCTTGTGGTATAGATAACTTGCCCCTTGGATCACTCTTGGTGTTGTTGCTCAATTAGGCGGATAGCTCTTGATGGACTAAAAACCGGCGTTATATCATCTCTTAGCCATTTGTTCTGTTAGTTACTTGCGACTTCTCACTTTTAGGCTTTTGCACTTAGAACTTTCCCCTCAAGTAACATTTCATACTCAAACCTCCAAACAAAACCTTTGGCCTTCATAACTAGCCTAATATCAATACCTTAGGCTTTCAAGACAATATCCATCTTTGTACATATAGGAGAGATCCCTCTCTGGGATTGGAAGGGCTAGATCCTAGAATCCCAAAGTTGGTTGAAATGATGTGCATTGCGTGATCGGACTTTCAATCTTGCTTATTACAGAGGCCTAACATTTATGGTGACCATACTGGGGACTACAAACCCAGATTCTACATAATACCTTGAGAGTAACAAGCGGCCTTTTCAAGCGCTACCAAGAAATGGTAATCGTGATCAGACTTGTTTGAATCAGTGACAAACTAGGTAAACCCCAGGATCCTTATAAGTTTTATCCAACCTTGGAAAATCAGCTGGCTCAGCCATAAGAGTAGACTGCCTTTGTCTGATAACCGTAGCTAAGTTTTGAAACAGAGTTAGCATATTCTTAACAACCACATGACCGAAAAAGAACTCAGAAAAAAGCAAAAACATTTCATATTGGTATTAAATAAACATGGTGGTGGACCGTAAAACCTTTTACCTCCTAAGGAGCTAAAAACTTCCACTTGGCGACTCCACAATCCTTTACAGACCTTAAGACTCCACTGGGAATAACCCTTATCATTATAGTATCAGTAAAACTCAGTTAGAGGACTGTAATATTAAATTTGTCTAAATAGATTAGTTAACCTCTTAAAGATTGTCATATCTGGTTGAACTTTTCTTGTTTAGTTGGGTCTAAAACACAACATAGTGGCTTCTAGAAAGATTCACACTAGAGCCCATCCTGAACCTGATCCATCGGAGATAGTTGATAACCTAGAAAGTATCCTTAGGAAGTCTCCTAGGATTAAATTGTCAACTATTTTCAGATCACCCTTGAGAGCTAGTTCAGTTCCCAAAAATCTTACAGGTCTACAACAATCACAAGCTAACTTAGTAAATCCATTTAGAACTAGGTAATTTGATGATATAATCTAGCTAGACTCTGAGTCTTCACTTTCATCCCCGGAGACAAGTGAACATCCTGGTAGTAAAGAAACAACACCTCCTAATTTGCATTTCCTTCATAATTTAGGTGTCTCTCATCCAAGATCAGCTCAACAATCTAGTGTTGTTCCATCCACATCCCTTCATCCTTCATCCACTATTCAAACCACTCCATTTCAGCCCACTTTCCCTTTTATTAATTCACCCCTTGTGAATCCACCTACACCACATATCATGGCAGCATCGTATGCTCCCTTAGTCCTTCCTATACCATTAGTCAATCTCCCACAGGACTATCAGTCCAAAATTCCATTGTATGATGCTAGCAATGCTACAACTGCATCACAACATGTGGATAAGATGAATGACTACTTTGACATGCAGTGATGATTACACGTCAGAAGCTAGTTATTTTCTCAAAGCTTAGGAGAAGCAGAAAATGGTTCAAGAGCTTAGCCCCCATAGTATTAATGATCTCTCAGGCTTCCATCAAACATTCTTAAACAAATGGGGAAGATCTCTCCAAGTCCTTATTTGGCCTCTTGTATAAAATTGGGGAAAGTGTACGGGCTTATTGTGCAGTTGCTCGGTGTGTATATAGCTTTCCCAGAATTAAAACCTCCACAGAGTTCCAGCTTTAAAAAAAGTTTCTGAGAGAGCTTTGTGATATGACCTATTCACTAAGAGAAAGGGTACGCAGCCCTTGAGAACTATGCAAAGGAATTCTCTTCTGTGGAAGTAAACTTGATGGAAAACAGGATAGAGAGCTGAAAAAAAGGTATCTTTTAAAGAGTAGTATACTTCCAGCTCAGAGATGGAAAAAATGATGGAGGAGATGATGAAGAAAATGAGCATCCTTGAGAGAGCACAAGCAAGTCAAAACCAAACTACTCCTCAAAATAGAAACTAGAACCAGAATCAGAATTTTAGAAGGAACCAACCTCCAAACAGACCTAGGGAATATGATCAACAGATCACTCCTCCCTTTCATCAAAACTATGTGAGTGAGGTTGAGGAAACAGATGAACCAATAGAGGAAGATGATATCAACATGCTGGGAGTAGATAATGATGACTTTGAGATTCAATATGATAGAAAACAAGGTATTTACACACCTTATGATGACAAAAGAGATAATGATGAAATTTATTATCAAGACATGGAAAATGTCATCATAGAATCTCAAAGAGAATACGACCTTAGAAGTAAAACCAGTCAACAAACTCCCAACACCAAAACCTCTGACAAATCTTCATAAAACAGCACTGCAACCAAGCCTAAAGTTGTCAAACAGAAAGACAAAACAGTAGCTGTAAATTCTGATAAAGGTAAAGAGAAAGGAACTCAAAACGTTACAAAACAGAGTGTAGAACTTAGTAGTACTAACACTTCAGCTAGTACTCTTGTTAAAACCATTTTGTCAAATGTAAATAGAACAAATCTGTAGTGATATTCTTGATAATGTAATTGTAAAGAAATTTGAGATAAGCGCTTTGAAAAGTCAAATCCCTTCGGCTGGAACGAGGAAATTTCCAAAATTAAAATCCTGTTCCTTTGGTAGGATAAACATATATGTATGGACCCAAATTTTGAAGCCTTTGAATGAAGGCAAATCTTCTCGATCTTAGTGACGACCATTCGGAAACATTTTTTGGTCCGAAGATTGAAGGTAAATATCAAGAGGGACTTTTTCCTCCCTTTTATGTGAGTTTAAACGTTCATGATAAAATTTTACACAATGCTATGCATGATTCCGAGGCCTCTCATAATTTAATGCCTAAAGCAGTGATGGAGAGCCTTGGTTTAGAAATTACCAGACCATATAAAGACCTGTACTCCTTTGATTCCAGCAGAGTAAGATGTTTAGGATTGATTAAAGACCTCTGCATTAACTTAGCCCAGATTCCAGCCAAATGCCTTGTTATGGATATTGTTGTGGCTGATGTTCCCCCAAAGTATGGAATGCTTTTATCAAGATCTTGGGGGGCTAAGTTACAGGGCACTATGCAAATGGACATGACCTATGCGACTATCCCTGTTTTCAATCAAACTAGAAGACTTTACAGGGAAGCTCATATGCAATACACCGTGACAAGTCAAGACAGACCTCAAAACTCCCCTATATACTCTATGAGTTCAGACTTAGATTCATTTATCCTTTTTAATGAAGAATCATTGGATGAACAAGTAACCTTAGCAGCGTTTATGGTCGATAGGGAGGAAGAAAAACACAACAAAGAAGTGTCAAAACAATGTGCTACTTTGGACAACATTAGCAAACAGAACACAGGTCTTGATCTAAAAGTCATAAGTCCATTGCTGATAAAATTTGACGGCAAAGAGAACAATCCTCAACCTATTAAGAAACCTGGAGAATCGAAACAAATTGAACTGAGTACTGATATTCAACAACAATCAGATAGCAAGGTAGTTGAAAAGGAAAGTAAACGTGATGAAACCAAGATCAGTCCTCTGTGGAGTATGTATTTTGATGGGTCATGCACTAGAAATAACGCTGGTGCAGGTGTCTAGATTACTAACACTGAAAACAACCACACAGAATGCATCTCATGCAAATTAAACTTTTAGTGCTCCAATAACATAGCAGAATATGAATCCCTTCTCTTAGGCTTGCATCTCTTGAAAAAGTTAGGAGCCAGGAGAATTAATGTGTATGGGGATTCTGAGTTAATCATTAGGCAAGTCTGAGGAGTATAATGCAAATCATCTGAGACTTAGAGCCTATCGAGATGATGTCATGGACCTTTCCGCCACATTTGGGAGTCCAGCTGAAATTCATCCCAAGGAAAAGAAACATTGCGGCCTAATTTAGCTTTTGCAACAAAAAAAACATACTCTAGCACCATATGAGGCCGGAGACAACACAACTCAGGTAAATTTAGACCAACGTGCTGATAACAAAATATTGGCGAGTGTTTAATGATGACAAACAAATAAAGACTTCATGCAATTCGAAATGAATTAAAAGGCACATGGTCGGACTCTCGGATACTATACAAAAGCTGAGTGAAAAGAAAGGAAACTTTCTTGGTAAGAAAATCCCGTCTCTGAACATGTCAGTAACCTACTGTCTAGCAAACTCGGTAACAAAACAAAATTTAGAAGATGCGAGAATCAGAAACAGAAGAATTGGAAACTCTGCACTCTAAAGACGAAGGTTTGCCTAGAGGTCTGACCCATTTAGAAGAGTTGTTCGATTTTAACGATGTGGCAAATAAGCCAAAACTAGAGCCTGTAGAGACTGAAGTGGAAGACTGCAATATTGGCAGTAAAGAGAAACCGAAAATGATCAAACTGTCCAAAACTTTGTCAGCTCACATTAAATTCAAATACATAGAGCTGTTCAAAGAATTTTCTGATGTTTTTGCATGGAATTCTGAAGATCTTAAATCTACGATCTTGAAATAATACGGCTAAAATCCCTCTTAAAGAAAACCAAAAACATTCAAACGAAGCTTGTGAGAATGTCCCCAATCGGTTGCATTGGTTAAGAAGGAAATCATGAAAGATGCACGATCTTGGTATTGTGTCCCTATTAGATATTCGAGTGGGTATGTCATTGTACGGTAGGAAGAAAATTTGGAAAATCAGGCTTTGTATAGACTTTAGAAATTTAAACAAAGCTTCGTTAAGGACAATTACCCTTTGCAAGATGAATCATATTTTATAAAGGGTGGTTGGGTCTAAAAAATTTCTTTCTTTGGATAGCGTATTCGGTATAATCAAGTCTTAGGTCACACAAGTGATCAATTAAAGATAGCTTTTACTACTGCAGAGGGCACTTTCATGTATGTAGAAAATGTATTTTACAGTCTAATGAATGCTGGAGCAACCTTTCAGAGAGCCATGGACATAGCATTCTCGGAAGAACTGGGCTTCTTCATCATTATATACCTTGATGATGTCAGTGTGTTTTCAAAAACAGATGAAGAACACTTAGAACATTTGAGGAAATTTTTCGAGAAGTGCAGAAAGTTTGGGATATCTTTGAACCCTAAGAAGACCCTATTTGGTCTCCAAGAAGGTAAACTTCTTGGGCACATCATTTTAGAAGAGGGTATAAAGATAGATCCAAAAAGGATTGAGGCCATATTGCAAATCTCTCATCCTAGAAACATCAAGGAGTTGCAGTCTTTTATTGGAAAGATCAACTTTTTAAGAAGGTTCATCCCTAACCTAGCTGAGCTCCTTAGGAATATCACAAACATGCTGAAAAATGAGAAATGGATAAAATGGACCTTGGAAGCAAAGACATCCTTTGAGCTGGTGAAATAAGCGTTAACCAAAACACCGATTCTCATAAGTCCTGATTTTTCAAAGGATTTTTATATCTTCTCATTTTCATCAGAACATACCATAGCTGTTGTCCTTTTACAAAAAAACCCACAAGGACAAGATCAGCCTATTGCATTCTTTAGTAAGGCATTGAGGGATGCCCCTTTGAAATATAATATTATGGAAAAACAAGCTTTTGCTTTGGTAAAGGCTTTGAAAGATTTCAGAGTATATATCCTTCACTCACATATTATTTCCTTTGTTCCAAATTCGGTTGTTAAAGACATTATAACACAGGACCCAGATGGTAAGAGAGGTAAGTGGATTGTTGTTATTCTTGAATATGATTTAGAGATTAAACCCACTAAGCTCATCAAAGGCCTAGGTTTAGCTAGATTAATGGCTGAATCAAATTGTGAAGTTCTTGATATTAATACGATTAATTCTTTGGATAACCAAGAAGAATTCTCAATTCCCATTGTTGAAGACCATTTTGTGAATTCTCCCTTGTATACTGATATCATTTATGTTTTTCTTAATCTGAATACACCTCCTGGTTTATCAAAAAAAAAGGCAAGATTTCTAAAATTAAAGGCTGTAAATTATTGCATTATTGATAAAAGTCTTTATTGGAGAAATACAAGTGGTATATTGCTTAAATGTTTGCGAGATTGATGCGAAGATTAACGGGGGATTCCATGAAGGAGAATGTGGAGGACAATTTAATGCAATCCCAACGACCAACAAGATCTTGAGGCCTAGTTTCTATTAGCTACTCTCGTCGGCGTCATGATGTACACAAAGTAACCACTACTTGCCATAAATGCCAATTGTTCGAAGGCAAGAGAAAATTGTTACCGCTTCCTCTGCATCCAATCATTGTCGAAGCTCCTTTTCAATAGTGGGGTCTTGACTTCATAGGAGAAATCCATCCATGATCTTCTGCCCAGCATAGATGGATTCTAACTGCCACAGACTATTTCACTAAGTGGATAGAATCCATCCCTTGTAGGTAGGCCAATGATTCAGTTATCATAAAATTCATGGAGACTAACATTCTCTCCAGATTTGGTTGTCCTACCAAGATCATCACTGATAATGCGGCAGCATTTGGATCTAAGAGAATCGTTGAATTCTGTCACAAATATCAGATAGCATTGGGGCATTCCACAACCTATTACCCCCAAGGTAACGGACTTGCAGAATCTTCCAACAAAATCTTAGTGAACATAATCAAGAAACTGTTGGAGGATAACAAAAAGTCTTGGCACACAAAGCTGATTCATGCACTTTAGGCTGACAGATTAACTTTGAAGAAATCTATTGGTATGTCACCCTTTCAGCTTGTGTATGGTACAGATGATTTTTTTCCAAACAACCTTGGTGTACCAATGATGAAGTTGATTCAAGAGTTGCAGACTGAAGATAATGACATGACCAGAAGAATAAATCAAACCATTCATCTTCAGCAAACTAGAGAGGAAGTGTGTAACAAAGCATTGCAGAGACAGGACAGCATAAAAAATCTCTTTGACCAAAGAAAAAAGGCCAGCAATTTCAAGATTGGGGACAAAGTTTTAAAGTGGGGCTCAAGAAGGGAAGAAAAGGGCAAGCATGGAAAATTTGATAACTTATGAGGAAACTAGCGCCTGCATTCATTCGAGTTGCTAGTAACAATGCATTTTTCTTACGAGACTGGATGGAGCAATTGTTGGAGGTCTTGTCGATGGCGGGATGCTCAAACATTAAGTACACTTAAAGTCTTAAATTTCAAAGCATTTTGTTTCCCCATTGTAAATATCTTGATCTAACCGTATTCAGTTATAAAACTTCAAAAATACAAAAACAACAAAAAAGAAAAGAAAAGAGAACCAAGTGACAAAGCAATAAAGAGCGAGACCCCATACCCAAAAAAAAGAGAAATAAATCTGAAAGTGTGCAAGATCAAATGCCACTCCTAAAAAAAACACACTTCTAGTTGGTCAAACTATTTAATCTTGACTAATTAGCTTTAAAAACTTTCTGCTGATAGGATAGAGAATTTGATTTGCTAAAACTGTTTAATCTTGGCTTATTAGTAGATAGATTAGGATAGAAATTAAAAGTTCAAACATGTTCAAAATCTGAACCAAAGTATCCAAAGCAGATGACTCAAGTCTATGATAAAATCTGAGTCAAAGAAATATCAAGATTTGGTTCTAATCAGCTTAAAAATTGAGCCAGAAGGAAAGCAAAGACAACTCAAAACAAAGTTAAAAATAGAGCTGTAAAGGAAAAAGGCCATAATGAGAAACTTTCAGATCTTAAGCCTTCCATTTTTTTTTTTGTAATTTTTTGCAAATAATAAATCTATGTGAAGCTTGTTTTTATGCCATAGATCACAGCAAATCAAACAGCTTAATCTTGACTTAACTATTTTTAAATTTTTGTTATAGAATTTAGAGAATAAAAGTCTGTTGGACAGCTTAATCCCAACAAGACAGTAGATTAGGTAGAGAAATATCTGAGCTCAACTGTTTAATCTGAGTTCAGGGAGAAATAAGGAGTAGAACTAGATTAGTTTTTATGCTTTCAAAAGAATAAAATGTTGTAAAAGAGTTTGCCAATCCAAGTGCACTCTAAGAAGAAAAAATGTTAGATCTGTAGGATTGGGTAGGTAGCAAGCTTGTTGATAAAGGTCCATTGTTTTCATGACTGCCAAATATGTTTTTAGAGAAGATCATTCAATCACAGGAGGACAGCCCAATGGATGGGGCAACTGATTAGCCTCCCAGAAGATGCAAGTCTGAAATTCTTGATGCCTTCAAGAAGGCACCATCCCCAAGTGGAGCCACTGTTAGCCACCTATAAAAATTTGTTATACCCCAAGGTGGCTAAATCTGTTTTGAGCCTTCAAGGAACAATTTTTTATTACCAAAAAACTGTTGGCTCTTGAAGACTTTTAAAGGCCTCATACCTCTGTCCAGATCCTACATTGATGTTCCCATTTCATACTCTGAAAATTTCTGCTAAAAATCCAAGAGAAAAAACTGCTGA
The DNA here is from genome assembly GCA_034641835.2 of Pinus albicaulis. NCBI lineage: Eukaryota > Viridiplantae > Streptophyta > Pinopsida > Pinales > Pinaceae > Pinus > Pinus albicaulis. The sequence continues at coordinate 1,218,492,712 of CM076582.1, forward strand.
AAAACCATCATTTTCCCTTTCCTCCCCACTCCAAAATTAACCTTCACTCATAAAATCCCCTTTGTTTTTATGAATTTCCTTCTTCCATTCATAATGACCACTTTATAAGGTTTGAAACTTACTTTAAAGACCTTACCGAAACCCCCAAATCCATTTAAATCCTTGAAATTTTTCATAAAAATCAAAGTTTTATTACTATGGACTTAAGCCCCTTTGGGCTAAGTCCTAAACCACTTCCCCCCACATGCCCTTTCCCCAGAACCAGGCGCTAGTCCCATTAGCGCTAATCGCATCAGAGTTTCAAATCGCATCGCAACTTTCCCCGATTGCACAATCGCATGCCCCTATCTGCCTCCTCCGATTGTGATCCCTCTGATTCTTTCCCCGCCATTGATCTGGACCTCAGATCAACGACTAGCGCTCAATCGCAAGTTTCTTATCGCAAGTGTCAAATCGCATCCTCTCTTCCGCGCTCCCCGATTGCGATTGCTCCGATTTAATCCTGTCCATCCATCTCCCGCTAATCCAACGGTCATCGCTTGATCACACAAGTCTCCCCGATCGCGCAAACGCATCGGCATTTTCCAATCGCGCCTTTTGTTCCTCCCCTCCGATTGCGATCCTCCGATTAGATCTGGACCATCCACGTGTCCAGATCGGACGGTCCAAAACCACCCCGCCTTGTTTCTTCTCCCCACTCTCCTTTGCCTGTTTTTGCGCTGATCTCCACCGTTAGATATTTTTATCCAACGGCTACGCTCCTCCCCGCCATCTGAAGCAGTTTAAACCTATTTCCGCAGGATTTCTTAATTGTTTTGTGTTTTGCAGGTATTTCTATGGTTTTCCATTATGTAATGAAGAAAGGCCGAAGACCGGGAAAGACGTTTCCTGTGCCTTCGGGCTATTAAAACACAACCATTCGCAGGTTTGAATCCAGTGATTTATCAGCGTATCATGAGCGTTGATAACACGTAAATGGCCTGTGATGCCCCTGCACATCAACAAGACACTGTTTTATTCAAAAACAGTTAAAGAGTATAAGTTTTGAGACAGAGCACCACAGGACCGAGATTGAAGACAAATTTGGGGATCACGGCTAAGATTGAACATCAAAAGCCTAATCCCCCAAATTAAAACAGAATTAATAAAAAATAAAAAAGATCTGTCAGGCAGAAAGGACTTCCACCGCTACATTTGAGGCGAATTGATTCCTCAGCTACCACCGGAGCCACCTGTTGCCTCAAAGCATTCAAACAGAGGCCGAACTTATTGAAGAAAATCAGATATTCACCTCCAGCGCAGCCAAGGAGTTACTTCCGCAAGAGAATAAATGCAAAAATATCTGCAGAGTTACTCCACACAGCGTACAGAACCTCAAAGTAAAATAAAGCTCCCACCGAGCTTTGATATTTATTGTAAAAAAAGTTAGTACAGTGATCCACCTATAAAAATTCTCCCTCGGGCCCCTCAAAAGGCCGAGAAGTCTTGAACCTGTATTAATTATCCTGAAATATCTTTTCTCAGATCACCTCCTCATTCTTCTATAAATACCTCAGAAGAAGATGAGAAATTGTTGGTTGAGTTGGTTGCAGAACTTTGAAATACACTTGAGCTCGAGATTTATATTTGTACATAGCGTTCACTGGCCCTTGAAGCTCTGTTTGTGATAGAGTAGTTAGGCTGAATAGCGAAGATGATTGCTGAACTGAAGCATTGGACTTGAAGACTGTAACCGGTTTGACATCAATAACAAGCTGTTTCTTGGGATCCTGGTCTATATTACTGGTGAAGTGCTTCTTTCTTTGTCAATTGTTTCCCTTCTATGTATGCCATATTGTTCATTTTCTGCTGTAAAGAACAGTTTAAACAAAGTTAGGACCTACTGTATATCAGTCACCTTCTCTGGCTAAGAAATCTTTGTCTCAATGTTTTCTTCAGATTTGTTTATTTAAGAATGATTCAATACAGTTTAAACAGTTAGGAATGTAGGCGTTCCCTCGTCCTTCTGTTTTCTTAAACATTGTTCTTGAATGTAATTTCCATTATTTGCTATTAAAGTTAGACTAGAGAAGCTACGGTTCGCCCTGATTCCTAGATTTTTTTCTTCAAAGGCAGATTCTGAAAGTTTCCCTTGGTGTTGACTGAAAGTAGACTAGGTTTAAAAGTACTTTATCTAATCTTAAGTCATACTTTGTTTCTCTTATATGTTTTCATACTTTCTGAAAGTAATTATGCGGATTACTGGATTGTTTGTCAATTAAGCTGCTTGAATACAAACTTGCCCAAGAATTCTATGGTTAGCCCTATCCTTGGTTGGTTTTAAACAGTTACTTAAGAGGCTTTTCTTGTTTGGACTGACTATAAATCCTCTGAGAAATTATTATCAGTTTCCACCCCTCCAACACTTTATTGTTTCCATTTCATCATTCTAATCTCAATAATATTGTGGTATAGATGACTTGCCCCTTGGATCACACTTGATGTTGTTTCTCAATTAAAGCCCGGATATGACTCCATAGCCCAATGAACTAAAAACCAGCGTTATATCTATCTCTTAGCCATAGCTGTTCTATTTACTTGCGACTTCTCACTTTGGAAGCTTTTGCACTTAGAACTTTCCCCTCAAGTAACATTTCATGCTCAACCATCCAAAACAAAACCTTTGGCCTTCATAACTAACCTAATATCAATACCTTAAGCTTTCAAAGACAATATCCATCTTTGTACATATTGGAGAGATCCCTCTCCGGATTCAGGAGGGCTAGATCCTAGAATCCCAAAGTTGGTTGAAATGATGTTAACTCTGTGATCGGACTTTTGCCAATCTTGCTTATTACAGAGACCTAACAGGGCCTCTTTCATTATGCTCAAAAATGTCTTTTTGCATCAAGTTACAGTGCTCAGAATGAAAAAAACAATGTCTCGAATGGCTCCATAATGGTCAAAAACCCCTAGGTAGGCTATTTCTGCACTCAAAAAATGTCAAAAATTGACCGATTTATGCTCCATAGAATTTTTCCTGGTAATTGTCCGCCAATTCGCACCCACCTGCTAACTATCCTACATTTCCCGCCTTTTTCGACCACGTGGGGTGAAAATTTTTCCCTACGTCAAAGAGATTCGTGTCGGTTCAGGTGAAAATTATTGGATTATTAATTTTTCGAGTGCCCCCATGATCCGAAAAAAATGCACCACTTGGCACTCTGCCAACCGTTGGATCCGAAGTTGGTTTGAAAATTTCCGCTCCAAAGGATTAACTCGCTCTCGAAACCGGAGTTGATTTGTTTGATTGTGGTCGAGTTCTTGGAACCCCGCCATGGGTTCCACCGTGGTTCCCAATAATATTAAACCTCACCCATGCCTTAATTGTTTGCATGTGCTCATGCGTATAGACCGTTGAGGATAAGTCTGGAGGTTAAACTGAACTGCGCCATCCCATGGCATAAAACTTAACTCCACAACTGTTCACATGTCGTGGCTCTGAAACCACTGGTTGGTTGGAAGTTAGACTAACATCGCTCCTATATGTAGTATGGTGACTTGTGATTTGGTTCCGTCCACGGTAAGATATAACGTAACCTATTTCCTTCCACTATTCACATGTCTTTTTAATGTTTGACCGTCGACTTAATGTTACAAGTCTCTGCCATAGACTTTGCGTTTATGTCATCTCATATGGTTTTTTGACATTAAATTTGGGTTGCGATATAACATGGTTGACATATTAAAATAATATTTTGGGTTTAACATAATGTTTGGGTCCGGGGTTAACCCCGGGCCCTATCTTCCCACCACGTTGTGTAGTTGGGTGGATTGGGGACTAGGGGCTAACCCTAGTCCCGACCCCTAAACCACTTTGCACTAAACTTCATATAGGTGTTGAATCCTCAGGTTAATAAGAACCACGTTAGGCGAGTCAGTGGGGGGATTTGTTGTTATATTGTTGGTCATGGTTTTGAATCATATGGAGGCAGTTCGACCTCACACCAAAATTTTACATGGCCATCAGGAGGCCATGTGGCAGCCACTATTTGGCCCACATGGCTCTCTCTTATTGGTCCACATAAATAACCCATGAGCCACTAGAATTGCACCATTCAAACTAGTCAACCAGTGTTGCTTGTCCTCATCTCATTGGCCCATAAAAACATAGTCATATGCACAGCTGGACACCCAGTCAGCATACGAAATACTGACTGTGTGTACCTGCAACCCACTTTTCAAAAAATTTAGTTGTTTGCCAATTCGATCAGAACGTGATATCGAGAGAACCTGATATCGGTTTTGAGTGAAACAAATCGTGTTGGATTCAAGGTGACGAGATCTTCGCTTTGGAATTAGTTTCAAGTCGTTTCGAGCACTTTCAAATTTTAACATTAAACTGATCCACTGGATTATTCCTTCCCACTGGAAGATTTTGGACCTCCAAAATCTCATTATCAAACAACAAATATATGAGGGTACAGTTCCCTCACCCTTCTAGTCTCAATCCACTTAAATTTTCATGTATTTATCACTTTGAGCTCTTCATGAAAGTACATCATGTTAGGGTCCTATAATTTTTATAGGGTCACTTGATTATAGTTGATGATTATTATATTTCAGATGTTGTAAAATAATATTCCATGTAGTCAATTATTTCCAAAAAAGGTCAAAACCTTAAGAAAGAAAAAAAAATGCTTGCAAGTCAAAATGCATCATTAGAAGATATTTAAGTATGTTTAGATTAAATTAATCACATCATTTACATGTGATTAAATAAATTTTAATAAGGCACTACAAGGAAAAGACCCTCTAGCAGAGGTTATAAAGGATGTTTTTAGTGTTATAAAATTGACTAAAATTGTCAAAAACAAATTTGCTACAACATCCATTTTTTCATCGATGCGCTACTAAGGTGTCAACGCACCGGTGCGTGTCATTTAGAAGGTGGCCTGGGGCGGTCGAAGGTGCATGCACGGGGCCGTCAAGGTATAAAACTGCACTGGGGCACAGTGTTGGTGATACAACGCAGAGGACCATTCTAATTGGTCTTGGGATTTTTGCGGTGCCCATAGGTCGTCTCAATGTACTGGTACGTCGAGTTATATAAATGCACCGGTGCTCAGTATCAGAAAAATGCATCATTTGTTCTAATTCGTATTGGTATTTGTGCGGTGCCCATAGGTTGTACAAATGCACCGGTGCATAGACTCACATAAACGTACCGGTGCTCAGTATCGCACAAACGCACTGATATTTATAATTGGTATTGGTATTTGTGCTGTACCTATAGGTCGTAGAAACGCACCAGTGCACTGTATCATACAAACGCACTGGTGTACAGTAACTGACACGCACCGGTGTTCATTTTGTACTTTTTAGAAACACCGACCTGTGACAGTGCAATTATTGTGATTTTTTAAAATTCATTATTCACCAAAAGTCGACACATCTTATAACAATATTCATATTAATTAAATTTTTATTAATGCATTTGAATGTGATGTTTGGATTAATCTGTTATATCATATCATAATTATTGTGATTTTTTAAAATTCATTATTCATCAAAAGACGACACATATCTTATAACAATATTCATATGAATTAAATTTTTAATAGTGCATTTGAATGTGATGTTTGGATTAATTTGTTATATCATATCATCAAATTTCACATCTCTTCATTATAATATTTAATCATCCATAAATTTAATCAGTGGTGTTACATTTCATAACGACAATGGAGAAGGCAATAGAACAAATTAAAACATAATTTATTGTGTATATATATATATATATATATATATATATGAATAAGACAGTTTTTTTCATACAAAATGGGACAGTTATTGGTATCCCTTTGTATTTCAATTGGGATACTAGGATACTATGCCCATTACATTAAACAAAATGTCTGATTTCAGAGACAAATATTTCAAAAAATACAACGCCTTGCTTTGATATCCAAACATATTGATCATCATTCTTCGCTTGCGCTGATGTCACTGCTAGAGCTACTTCCACGACTTGGGTTATTTTCAGGAATGTTTTGTTCACGGTGTTGATTTTTGTTTCTTGTTCACCTTCCATCTACAAACATAAAAATAAATTGTAATGAGTGTACATATATTGGTGAGAATAATGAAAATTACAATATTAAATAACATATATCAATGTAAAAGAAATGACGTACCATAGCAACAATTGACTCATGAACTATACACATTCTTTAAAAACCATATATTATGCCATCTTTCAAGATTTCATCTGTTGGCAAAGTTCCATAATTTGTTTCCTGCAAGTTTTGTACCGCATAAAAAATCATATATTTAATATAAAATATTTTTTTGTTCTATTAATTATAGACGGATCTAAGTAAAACAAGATCGATAGATGCTTACAAATTCCACAATTAATTTCTGATATGCCAACATATACTCACAACCCATATTTAACCCAATTTCAATCAATTCCTCTGATGGTTCTTCTTTGTATGTTAGCACCTGTTTGAAGACATTCAATGATGATTTTTGTAAAACAACTTAAAAAATACAAAAATGAAATCTAGTTAAGTTGTTATATGGAAGTAACAATTACTCACAAACTTAGATATCAACCCTTTTCTTCCTTGTCATCCTGTTTTATGTGCTGAATGGGTTCCATTTTCTTTTATTTTTTGCAAGAAAATACTTGAAAATTAACATTTAATGCTAAATTGTTTATTTATTGTACCTAATGATAGAAAAATTCAATGATTACATATTACATTTGAAGCATGTTGTTGTTGAGATGGCTCCTCCTGCGATGCAATTTTGTCAATTTATTTGACCATCTCCTTGTACACCTTTTTGGACATTCCTACTGGCATATTTCTGATATTAGCTCATTCATCTTTTGAGATTTTCATAATTTTCCTGAAAATGTAACTTGACAATAAACTATTTAATTTTTATATTGATCTATGAAAAGTAAATATAACAAAAGTGATATTTATAAATGATATTTAAAATTAATTCTAGACTAACATTTAAAGGAATATTACTTTTTCATTCCTTCTTTTTTGTTGTTGTACGTTTTTGCTATTAAAATTCTGACATGTCTCATTGACCAATTCTCTTGAAACTATTCTTGTAGTTTAGATAAAATTTGGTTCTTGGGATCATTGGATTGATTTTTGTATAGTAAGTGGAAATAACGTCTATACATTCGTTCCGCTAAATCCCACAAACTTTTTAAAAAAGATTTCCCCCTTTCGTTAACCTCTAGCACCACTCCAGATAAGCTAAGGAGAAATTCATTTTCATTTGCATGTTCTATTTGTTTTCTTTTCTTAGAACAACATTCCTTTTCTGAGTTGTTGGTCCCTGTAGAACATTAAACAGATGTGAATTAATATATTGTTTGACACATGTTATCTAATAATTTTAAGTATATTATTAATGAAAATTAAAAAAAGAAACTCATATTTGATCGATAATATTTTTTCATTCACCTGATTCATCCTTTTGCAATTTTTCCATCAAGCTTTTACGCTCTTCTGGTCCTAGATCAGAAATAATCTTATCAAGCTTCGTCGTTTTGTGCCTCTGCATGATACACAGTAAACAATAAATATTAGTTAAACTTCCATATAGTTCAAAAATAATATTTATTGTAAAGAATTTACAAAGAACTTGCATTTTTTGCTTTTTTTGATGCGTTATCAGTATTTTTGTTACTTGATCTCTTGTCAGTCATTTCTTTATCAATATGAAACATGTACCATATAATTAATTAATATATTTTATAAATAAATTGTCAACTTTTCAGGTTAAAAAAAAAAATCTCAAGAAACTGGTGCGTCATTCATGGGGTACGCACTGACGTCGATGCGTAGTGGTCTTACAAACGCACCGCCAAAACAGTATAATACACCGTACGGTGCTCTGTGTCAACAAGGAACACCGGTGCGTTACATGTTAACCATCGCACCGATTACATGTTAACTTGTCTTTTTAACTTGGAACACCGGTGCTTTACATGTTAACTTGCCTTTTTTGATTTTCTTGATGTGTTATCATTATTTTTGTTACTTGATCTCTTGTCAGCCATTTCTTTATCAATATGAAACCTGTACCATATCATTCATTAATATATTTTGTAAATAAATTGTCAATTTTTCAGGTTAAAAAAATAAATCTCAAGAAACCAGTGCGCCATTCATGTGGTATGCACCGACGTTGGTGCGTAGTGGTCTTACAAACGCACCACCAAAACAGTATAATACACTGTATGGTTCTCTGTTTCAACAAGGAACACCGGTGCGTTACATGTTAACCATCGCAGCGATTAACACAGACAAAATAATAAAAATCGTCCAGTGTTAGTTTTTGTAGCATAAACGTCTCGCGCAAAAAAGGGACCACCATATGGTGCTCATCAAGCCCTCTTGACCTAGTGCTAGCGTTTTATATTGTAGTGCCTGGTCTTTACAATATATATATATATATATATATATATATATATATATATATATATATATATATATATATATATATATATATATTGCGAAACAATAACCGTATGATGTGACATAATGAAATAGCCACCGGTGCCTAAGGTACATATAGGCATATTGATTAAAAAAATTGTTTATTTTTTTATCACCTGATATATAACGGTGCGTTAGGATAATCCGACGCAACCTTTGGTGTGCTAAATTCTGGCAAAGATTGCACCAATAAAAAAAAAATTATGTTTTTTTTTTTTTTTTTAATTCATGCGGCAACATGGATTGGGATCCGACTATGCAAGTCATCTTGTGGGTTGTATGTCTTAGGCCTATATAAAGCAATACAAACCCTATAAATCTAAAATGAAAAGCCCTAATTCTAAAATCACAGAAACAAGGAGAAGAAAGGGCAGAAACAAAAAGAATGTGGGGTTTAGGGTAAAAAATGGTTTTTTTCCCTGTGAGAAAATGAAAAAGAAATTGAAATTTTTTTCTTACGACGTAAAAAAAAACTGCAAAAAAAGTAAAATAAACAATAAACTTTATTCACGAGATCGTTTGAAATTCTATGCTACAGGGTTTGAATCACCAGAGGTTTGGAATTTTGATTGTTTGAATACTTAATTTTGAACGTATTTCGTTGCTCCACAGTGCTCTCGTGTTGTTTTTCTCCAGGTATGTCTCCTGCAAATATCTAGCTGAAATTTTTTGTAAAAATAGTGAAATAATGAAAAGTGTTTAGTATTTAAAGAATTGTTTTATGAAATTAGATTTTCAAAAATATTTTGCCACCCATTTTTTAATTTACTGCTTTTTTTTCACTTAAAGAAAATAGAGTTGCGCTTTTTTTATTTTCGGTTATTCGTCACCGGTGCGTCACTTAATATCACCGCACTAGGGCGTCCGTTTATAACACGGCACCGGTGCGCAATAACGAAAACGCACCGGTGCGGTGATATGTACATTAGCATCGATAACAAGAAGTCCATTTTTAAGGCACTGAAATTACTTTTAGGTGTGTGCACCAAAATTTATTGTTGATTTTTCTCAAATTCAAGGAGAAATATCATAACTATATCCAATGGAAAATTCTTCAAAATCCAACTCATTCTATAATATTTCTCAAAGTCCATCGCGGAGTTCTCCCTATCCATCTTAAGACGTAATATTTACTTCAGATTTTATTTATATTTTCATTATCTAATTCAATTTATGTTTTTTTATCCGTGTCAATCATGCACAGCTTAATTAAATTTATAATGTATACAAATTTGCAGGTTCATGCAGATTCAGAATCGAGTTCAAATGCACAAAATATTCAAACAACTCCAAAACGTCAAGGCTCTTATCAGGAGGCGACTGTTGTCTAGTAGCGCATTTGGTAGATGAAAATGAATGACCACTTCACACAAATAGCTATGTGTGCATCTTCTGGCCACAACCCTGGAATGATGATGAGTATAATTATAATTGTTTGGTATATTGATTAATGTAATTATTTCAACGTCAAACCAATTAATCATGCAATATTTTCAACGTGGTTACTAATTGATATCATATATTTGGCACTAATCATGTTCAAATATATTTTTAAATTATTAGGATTGGTGATGATGGCGACCTACCTACCATATTCTGTTGCACCCCCCGACAATGTCAAATCAAGAGAAGACTGAATTAAGAGAAAAAATCGGAGAGGAACGATACCAAGAATGGTTGAATCAACCACCTATTAAATTCCCGCTACGTCCAAATTCACCAATTAGGAATGACTACAACAATAGTAGTTCTTCACAAGCTGGCAATGGAGGCAATCAAATAGAGGTTGGTATGGATGATTACTTAAGGGATACGATTGCCATGGAGACAATGTTGTTAGATGCATTCCAAAACGATGATCAGCTAGGGGATGATGCTCATATCGCTGACACCTTTTTCGAAAGCCTTAAATTTGCTTCCACCACCCCTCTCTTTGGACCTAGCGGTCAGTCAAATTCTACCCAGTTGGGGACAATGATGTCACTGTACAACTTGAAAGCAAAGTTTGGCTTGTCGAATGCATGTTTCTCATAAATTTTGAGATAAGTTAACATAAAGTCCTCCCTTATATAAATTTGAGAAAAATAATCAGTACACAATGAACATTACAAATGGTAAATTTTATGAATGTTAATAATTATATCGGCATTAATGTACATTTATTCATATATTTTTCCATGATCACCAACTACAGGTTATTCAAAGATAAGTTTCTTCCAAGTGATAATGTCTTTCCCGGTAGCTGCGAAGAGGCAAATAAATTGTTGAAAATGTTGGTTGTTGAGTACATATCATATCATGCATGTCCAAATGATTGTATTCTATATAGAGGAGAATATGAAGACAAAGAGATATGTCTGAAATTTGGGCATGACAAGTATGATAAATAAAAAAAGAAGGGTAAATCACGTACTGGTCCTCCTTTTAATATATTGAGGCACATGCCTATAATCCCAAGGATTCAAAGGCTCTTTCGTTGCAAATAATTAGCTATGTTTCAAGGATGGCATGCCTCACATAGAAGTGAGTTGGGAGTTATGTGAATCCCGACTGATTCAATATCCATGAAGCATGTAGAGGATACATGGCCCGAAAAATTCAAGGATGAAGTACGAAGTCTATGACTTAGCATAGCCATGGATGACGTCAACCCATATTCCCTGCAGAACACCAACTATTCTGTTTGGCCTGTAGTAGTGATCAATAACAATATCCCCCCATGGTTGTCCGTGAAGAATGAAAATCTTATGTTGGCTCTCATAGTCCCTGGTGGAATACAAGTGAAGAATATGGAAATCTACTTACAACCACTGGTAGATGAATTGAAGGAATTATGGGATGGGATAAATGTATACGATGTATCAAGACCCATCGCAACAGAGAGGAGTTTTACGTTGTATGGCATATGTGCTTACATGACACATGATTATCTAGGCTTAGGAGTTTGCTATGGTAAATTACATGTTTAATTTATTGATTTGTTTATATATGTAACAACATTCTTTCACATATTAGTTATTTAATTCGTTGTAATTGTTATGATCTTCATGATATTCTTTAACGTGCCATGCATATTACTTGTATACAATAATCTCATAGGTCTTGTAACAAAAAGGTATTTTGGATGTAAATGTTGTGGACCTTCTCTGAAAGCTAGATGGTCCAAGGACCTAATAAAACCATTCTATGATTTCTCCAGGGTATTCCTCCTAGAAGAACACCCTTACAGAAGAGCAGCATCCGCTTTCAATGGTAAATGAGAGAGAACCCAAAGGCCTCCAATAACGACACCAGCTAAATGGCTTAGAGCATATGAGAGAGAGAAGGAGAAGGATTTCATAGAAATGTTCGATCAAATGGGGAGCCTATGTTCGATGATCCAGAATTTTTAGACACCTATATTGAGAAATTTCCCATTGGGATGAAAAGGAAATCTATCTTTTATAACCTCTCATATTGGGAGCATCTTAAGATTACCCACTTATTAGATCCCATGCATATATTTAAAAATGTTTCATCTTCTTTATGAATGAACATATCATCGAAACAAAGTGACACGTTGGATGTTAGGAAAGATCTTATTACTTCAAAAACTAAAAAGAAACATTAGCCAACACGATTAGAAAGTACATGATCAGAGGCAAGCGTTGGTCCCTCTAATTCATGGTATTTCAAAGAAGGTGATGTCCCATGGATTTAAAAAAAGATGATCTTTCTTTGGCAAAGGAAGTTATAATGGGTGTGAGGGTGCTAACTTCATACGGGTATTCACTACGGCGCTGCTTCACCGTGGATGACCATTTGTCGGGGTTGAAATCACATGACCATCTGAATATTCTAAGAGTACGTATAATGTCAAAAGCATGATTTTATTATTTGTTATATTAATAAATTTTATTCTATGCAGGGATCATAAGACATAACTAATTTTGTATATTATTGCACGTGTTTATAACTTTGCAGTGTCATTATCCTTTGTTCATGCGTGGGTGTGTGAAACATGAATTCCCTCAAGACCTAGGATGTGCCATATATAAATTATCTGCATTTTTACGTTGGATCACGTCAAAGGATATTCATGTGGCTAGCATTCCATGGTGGTGTCAAGAGATAGTTGAGATTGTTTGTATGTTTGAGAAGGAACTGCCAACGAGTTTCATTGACTTGCAGGTTGATCTTCTAATCCACCTAGCAGATGAGGTTGAATTAGTTGGGGTGGTTTCTTATTGTTGGATGTTCTTCTTAGAGAGGTACATGAAGAAATTGAAAGGTTTTGTTCGACAAAGGGTAAAACCCGAGGGGTCTATGGCAGAGGGGTACATATCGTATGAGTCATTATATTATGCCAGTGAGTACATCAAGTAGATCGACAACAGACCAGGTGCAGTGATTTGGGACGATGAAAGGGATGAAGACAAAAGAGAAGGGGAGCTGCTCCAAACGACTGGAAAAAAGCACTTGATAAAGAGTAAGCGACTTATAATTTTTCAAATTTACACAAAGTAAATATTCATGTTGAACTTAGATAATGTATATTTCGATCTCTAAGTACTATAAAATTTCATTTTGATTTCATTAGCGAATGCAGAAATTGAAGCAATCAATAAATTCGTTCTTTACAATTCTGAAGCGGCACAACCATGGGTCGCATTGTACGAACAAAAGAGGATGAAATGGGATAGTGACAGGAAAGAATTCAGACATTTGAATGGTATAAGTGTGCCTTATCCCGCTCATTTAAAAGAAAATATGCCAAAAATATGCCCCAACAATTAGATTGCTAACCAAGTCAGAGAGAAATACGGTGCAACTGGTCGTTACCCGCGTGCTGAAGAGGATGTGCTAAACGTAGGGATTGGGTGCAACAACTCGGTAATAATATATTTAATTTATATGTACATTTGAAACTTATAAGACATATATATTTCATATTTTAACTGTTGGGTTATTATAAGACACATGACACTATGATTTTTTTTACTTTTTTATAATAGGTGCATTTGTTCCCATCTGTGTGGGCATATGGACACCATTTTCGCACAGAAAATTCCGATGTTGGAAACATCACACAAGACTGTGGAGTGGAAGAAAAGTTCGATCAAATCATCAATCTAGTCGATCTAGCCACTGTGATCAAAACCTAGTACGAGGGATGTTAGGATACGTCAGAAAGATACAAGAGATCATTGGAGTGGATTTCTCTTCTTTCCAATGTGTTATTTTTAGGTGCAAGTGGTGGTACACCTTTGATCGGAATAATGTAAAGGAATATCGCAATAGTAGGCTGATATGTATCAACTCTAGAAATATGTGGGATGAGGCTAAGGAGCCCTATCTTTTCCCCAAACGCTGCAACGAGGTGTTTTTTTACCCAGATGTGTTGGATAGGGATTGGTGGTTCGTATTGAGACATGACCCTAGATCAAAACATATTTTTGAGAACAATAGTGTTATCATGCCATGCGAGCTGGAAGATAATGAGGGTGATCATGAGAACCGAGAGTGATATGGTACATGTGATATTTCATCAATATTTATACTTTTTAAGATGGGTTTTTTCGAAACATTATAATATGTATTTTGAATTAATTGGTAATTTGCATTGTGTTAATGTTAAAATCAATATTTCACTTGATAATTTGCAATTATGTTGATCTCAAAAACAATGGCGTACTATATAAAGTTCTTTTTTTTGTATGTAAGATCATAATAAAATAATGATAATTCTAAAGTACATGAATTTATTTGCATTATTTTTTAAACTTTATTATGTTACAATAATTCATATTATTCTAGATTTATTATTTTACAATTATTTAAAATTTTACAAATTTTCAAATTTAAATTTTTTAATAAAATCGTTTCACATTAATACAAATAAAATTTTCACATTAATACAATTATAAATTGAATTACAATTAGAATTACAATTACAATTTTACAATTTCATGTACAATTACAATTACAATTTCAGAATTTTACATACAATTACAATTTTACGATTACAATCAATTCACAGTAATAAAATTAAAATTTTACAAATATTTTACATAGAATTAGAATTAGAATTAGAATTGCAATTTTAGAATTTCACGTACAATTACAATTACAATTTTAGAATTTTACATATATACAATTACAATTTTACAAATTTAAAATTTACCATTACAATTACAATTTTACAAATTTACATATATACCATTACAATTACAATTTTGCATATATACAATTACAATCATTTCACAATAAATTAAATATTACAATTACAATTCAAATTTTACAAATATTTTACATACAATTACAATTAAAATTACAATTAATACAAATACAATTACAATTTTAGAATTTTACATACAATTAGAATTACAAATATTACAATTTTACAATATCGTGATCATTTAATATTAAATTAATTAATAAACATCACGATCATGATAACCATCATACAAACATCATATTTGACTAAAAAACACATTCAAATTCGCTAACATCATCGTGATCATGATTATCTAACAAAACACAATTAGCATTATATAGCATCATCACAACACAAACATCAAATATACATCTCATGTGAAATAACTGCTATCACATACACATCTATCTGCAAGTTTCACATTAATGAACATATCTAACATGACCTAATAATATACACATCATGATGTTCACCAACATATAAATTAAGTACAACTGCAACATGAACATAAAATACATGGACCATATATATATATATATATATATATATATATATATATATATATATATATATATATATATATAACTGAATAATGTCAAAAATATACAACTGTAATAAAAATGTCATGGATCAGCTGGTGGTACATCATCAATAGTAGTTCTAGTCAAGGCCTACTCATTCAATCGTGTAGCCTCGACAAGCTCATAAACATGTTGATCATCACGTGACTGTTGATCTGGTACTGGTGCCTCATGCTGATCAGGATCAACTATCGGTTGCTCATCATGATGACTCGACATGGTCGACGGTACAGCCTACTCATGATCATGAGTACTGCTGGATGCTGCAAGCTACTGACTGGGCGTGGCCGATGGTCCAGCCTGCTCTCCATGATCATTTTTGCTCGATGCTAGTGGAGGCTGCTCATCTAGCGCGGTGGGAGGTGACCTATCATCAGATGATGGGTCGCTGCTCGCGGACTGTTGATCATGTGCTGCGTCTCGACCACGCCTATAACATGCAACAGTCTTCCTCAGCCGCGTAACTAAGGTCGTAGCTCCTATGACATGTCGCATCAGGTTGTACATGTCACGCGGCATGCCTCTCCACATATGTAACAACCTACCATCGACCTGTATGTCTCTCATAGTAGCAGGCCTGACTCCCGCCTCAACAATCAATGCACAGAGTTGGATGCCCCAACTCCAACCTGAATCTGCTATCAAGCCTACCACGCCTAGCAAAAGGCGATACTGACACACCAGAAGGAGCGGGTCTCTCTGCACTTGTCTCATGATCATCAGCATCTGGCATATCCTGATCGTCATCAGGATCCACACCTGGATCATGTCCTCGCCATCAAAAGAACCAATGTCTGAAAAATATATATAAGTAAACAACAATAATTAGACAATTTCATTACACAATTTAATAAAAATAAGTTAAAGAACATGTTAGAATAAATTTAAATAAAACAATAATATTACCTGTATCATCCAGCGGCTCATCATCTGTGAAGAGGATATTGGCACACCCTCGCCAATCCAAACCAGCATAAGGACAGGGGACCATAACGAAGGGATGGTCGTCAACACTGGCTAGCAACTCCAGTGCATCATGCGATATCCTCGCGGAAAACTCAGTCTCGCCCCTCTTGGGCATCATCTGTCCCCACATGTGCATCCATGTATGCAACATCGGCCTACGAGGTTGTCGAACAAAAGTAGGCCTCGTCTCTGGAAACCTCTCAAAAAATAAACAAAATAGCTCTGAAGCAAAAGGGAAGTTGAACCTCCCTTGTGCCTGAGCACGACATCTATCTAAGGTTGTACAAAACTGCCGCAAAAAAATGGCAGACCACCTGACAAGTCGTGGCTCCTGTACTAAAGAATCAACATAATATAGAAGTGGGCAACAAATGCATTGCCCGTCACTGGTGTTGTATGAAATGGTCGAAATAAGAAGTGAGAGGCACCTCACCGCCTCACTACCAAATGCAGTAATATGTAACTGCCCTTCGGAGACCTAGAAATCTAAAGGAGACAATATATCCGTGCTAATGTATCTCTGGGAGTACGCCAACTGACTCCCTGCTGCATAGTCAACTGGAACATCTGGGAACAAGGAAAAATCGACCCCTCTACTCGATAGCCCAGTAATGAAACAGATGTCCTCCTCAGTGGGTGCATACCACTGGTGAGGACCAACTCGAAAAGCCTGTAGGTGGGCATTCAACCTGCGGATAAGATGTCGCAAAAACACACCATGGCCCTTTAGGGAAGTAGCCTCCTCATAGAACTTGAGGAGGCCTACCTGCCTTAGGAGCCCCTCGGTAGTTGTTGTAATAGGGCAAGGGAACACATCTCTCTCCCTCTCTCGTGCCTCGCACTCGCGAACCATGTTATACTGGTCCACCTGTTGTTGTTGTTGTTCCCTTTGTTCTCTCCTTTCACGTTTCTGAATTATTGACATATTAAATACAATTTTTTTTATTAAATTAGACATGTATTTAGGAATATACATATATAAAAAAAATTTGAAAAAAAAAAAAAACAGTTGATGTGCCACAAAAAACAGGCATGCACCGGTAACGATGCATCTTTTTTTATCACGCACCAAAGGCGGTGCACCAGCAAATTTCTAGCGCACCAGAGGCAGTGAACATGAAAATTTGCAGCACACCGCCATCCTGCGATTGTTCATAAGTCAACGGTGTGGTGGTATAATAGACTGCACCGTTGACTATGGAACAGTTTCGGAGGGCAATGCGATGACCAAACTATACGCCTCGTGGCGTATGGTTTGGTCAACACACCGACCTCCTGACATCATTACTTAATCAACGGTGCGGTCTTTTACCAGGCCACACCATTGACCATGTCGAAATGCCATAATGCGGTGCGCTGAAAAAATACCCGACCCAAGGTGGAGATTTAAGTCAATGCACTGCATTTCCGTTATTCCACAGGGTCAACGGTGCAGCTGGGTAACCGACCGCACCGCACCATTTTTAAATTTTAAAATATCACGGTGCACCTTTCAGTACCACCCCGGAACCGGTGCGGATACCGTAAGCATCGGTTGCGGTACGCCCTGTAAATTTACAGGCAACATCGTGAATCAATGTGAGCCGAACAGCTCGAGCGCACCGCGTAGGATTTTTATTTATTTATTTTAAATGGTTAATTTTAAGTTAATTTACAATTATAATCCTCTAAAAGGCCTAATTATGGAAAAACAAGAAAAATACATATACATTTGGCCATCGAGGAGGCATATTGGTTGTAGAATTTACAAAAGTAAATTTGCCCACCGTTTTGCAAAATAAAAAATGCAGATTGGTGGACAATGCAGATCAGCAATGCGTGCAATGGGTGCAATGGGAGCACTGATGTCAGGGCAGCTCAGACAAGGATAAGTTGCACCAGTGCTTGAGAGCTCTAGAGCACTGAAAAGTGAAAAATGTGGTTTTTTGGCTGTAAATTTTTTTTTTTTTAATTTACCCTATTCTGGTGCACGAGGTTTTATAAGTGCACCGATGCAATTTCTTAAGACCGCACCAGGCGGTTTCAGTTTTGGCGCGGGGCTTTAGGATGCACCGGTGCGCTACAGTAATAAGACGCATTGGGGCGTATTTGTACAGAGCGCATGGTGTCTGGTGTGCCAATGTTTTTTGCGCACCGGTGCTTTTTCTGGTTGAACGCACTGGTGCGAGTTAGGATGATAAGTGCATCGAACGAAAAACATCCGCAAAAACCTCCACCCGCTAACCTCCTCTATTAACCTCCACTACAAACGGATGTCTAGGGTGTTTTTATAAGGGGTTCCTCAAAAACATCCGCTAGAAGGTTTTTTCCTTGTAGTGAGGCCTTAGTACTATAGTTTGATTTTATTATAAAGTTGAAAGAAAAAAAATGCTTTTTTTGTATCTGGTTAAGTAGCGCGCTCCTATCCGTTGTTCGATCATCGCCTCGCCAGATCAACGGTTGATAACACTTTTCGGCCCCACCTTACCATCCTACCTTTTTCGCCGGTGGGTTGGTCTGAAAAGGTGGTTTCACTCACCCTGACCCCACGTGACGTGTAAGTTCTACATTATTTCACACCCCCCACCCTCTCAATACCATATACCACTCCTAACCCCCTCCGAAATCGGTTTTCGCCCCTCCCGCCATAATCTGCACTCCCGGTTATCTCAACCTCCACTCCCCTACTGCCACGTATCTCCTCCCACCTGATCTCGCTCCTACTTACCGTTCCATTCCCGCGCCTTCCTTTCATGCTCACACGTCAACTATTTCTGCCAACCATGTGTCTCCACATCATTTCTCACCTCCATGTCACCTCCCGCCTCCATGTCATATATTCGTTTCATGGTCAGTGAAATGTTTTTTTCCCTATACAACACAATAATCTTAAACATGGTTTAAAAAAAATTGAGAACGAATTTTAAAAAAAAATGAAAGAGGTTTTTGTTGATAACATCCTCATATACAAAACCTCCCTTAGTTTTCTAACGGTTCTTATGGTTTGGGATATTAGGAGAAATATTTGAAGGCACATTTTCCAGAAATGTCATGTTTAGCCATTTTTTTTCCGAACAGATTTTGGCCAATAAGAGATGAATCTTAAGAAACTGGAGGAGGTTTGTGTTCCTAATATGCCAAAGTATAATAACCTACTTCATATTTTACACAAATATTACAGAATGAGATATACATCCATATCTTCACAGCCTATTTTTCTGACTATGCAATATCATTTTTTAGATATATTTTCGCAGAGAATATTGTGAACAACTGAAGAATTTTTGGAAACTGAGAGAGGTTTATCTAAAAAACATCTTCATCTCCAATAACCTCTTTCACGTTTTACACAAATCTCTCATATTAATATATTAAAAGGGATAACTGGACCCTATTTTTCATAATTTCGTGAGAAAAAAACTCATAGACAATTAGTGACTTGGAGGCCACCTCATCAAATAAGAGTTGCTATCAAATTTGAATTGCTCTTCTTTGTCACTCGAAATCCACAAAGATAGTGCCAAGTATATTCATTAGTTTTGAATGTCCTATATTTCAGCTCTGTTTGTGTAACATAGTTAGAGATATTTGTATTAGATCTTGATATTTTTTCAAGATATTTTAGTTTAGAATTTGTATAAATATTTCATAATTTGAAGTAATAGATGTTGGGATTTGTAATGAGAAAGACTACCATTCATTGTAATTTTTTCCA
Organism: Pinus albicaulis; assembly: GCA_034641835.2. Classification (NCBI taxonomy): domain Eukaryota; kingdom Viridiplantae; phylum Streptophyta; class Pinopsida; order Pinales; family Pinaceae; genus Pinus; species Pinus albicaulis. The sequence goes on from CM076582.1 coordinate 1,218,512,662, forward strand.
TTGATTTCAAGTGACATTTTGCATTAATACAAGACATTTTGTTTTAGGATTCATGTGCCATATCTATTGGTGAAGTGCTTCTCTTCGTTTATGTGTTATTTCTTTGTTTCCATTATTGTTCTTTCTTAAAGCTTAATTACATTACAGAAACGGTGACGATCAGGATTTTTTGAAATATACACCATGTTGTGGCTATAAGTAATTTTAATGTTTTCTTTTGAATTCAAACTAAGGAATTCTTAATCTCTCTTTAGTTTCAACTGAATCTTGTTTTTCTTATGTTCCATATCATTTTAAATTTTAAAGATCTAGTAGTATTTCTACCTTACCCTGTTGCACTTAAGCTTGATTATTTTTGCATTTGATCATCTTAATCTCTTCTTACTCCATTTCCCAATGGCCTTCCCTTTTTTTTCTAACCAAAACAACTCAAAAACCAAACTATGAGCCCATTAACTAGCCTAAAATTCCTAGCAAACAAAGCTAAATCTCACATAGAGATCTCTCTCTGAGTTTAGGAGGGCTAGATCCTAAACTCAAAAGTGGTTTTGATGTTACCTCTGTGTTTTTTTCTTTAGACTTGAAATTTTGGAGTGATAACACATCAATTTCTCTGATTTTGGAGTCCTTGTCTTGCTGTCAAAGATGACATCTTGCTGCAATTTCCAAAGATATGTAGAAAATAAAATTGCCTTTGAAGGAATTTGAACATTCCCTCGTCAGTCTTCAATCAACGGAAACTTATACAATTTCAAGTTCCTGTCACCTTGAACATTGTCGTCATGATGATGCTTAACATGTCTAGCCTTGCACTTGACTCGACTCTTTACCAAATGTGATCGCCATCACCATGCACCATCTTTCTTCAAAGCCAAACCATTATGAAACCCATAAGAATAATTTTTGGGACCAATGTCCTCTTTTTCAAATAGCTTTTGCATATGATTTTAGACCCCTGCATTCTTTAACACTGACATCTTTTTCACACCAATGTTCAACAATGATTCATCCTGCTGCAATTTCACTTTATGTTGTTTACTCCTTTACGAGGCAACATGTTAGACTCCTAAAACATCTTATCACGTGTATTAGAAACATCAATGAAATCATATTTCAAACTTGATTCATATCCTTGAAACACTTTAGGTTCCTCAACATCTTTAAGCTTGAACATTAATAATGAAAAATTCTGACTAGAAATAGCAATCCTCTTCATTTTTCCAGCATTTACAAGAGATAAAATCAATTTCTTGCTGTGTGCTCTAACAATGTACTCAATTCCATTCTTGAACAAATGAAATTTATTCTCATGGCGATGAAAAATAGCTCTCCTATCATAAAGATACGGGCTTCCCAAAATAATACCACATATATCAAACAAAACTACATCAAGTTCAACCTCATCAAGAAATTTTGCAGTAATTGCAAATCTAAGTATGCATTTCCTTGTCACCTGCAATTTTACATTCTCACATACCCAAACTAAAGGATAAGATTTAGGATGAGGAATGGTCTTTAAATTCAACTTCTTGACAATGTATTCAAAGATAAGATTTTCTTGTGAACCACTGTCAAATAGTGTGTCTATCTTGGTATGTTTTGAAATAACTCTAATGTGGAAAATCTTAATTCTTGTTTTTTCATTTTGAGTATCATTGAGACAAATTAAAGAACTAGTACTTTCAATGTCCTTACCTTTCAATCCCATGGCTGTGATATTTGTTTCATCTCCAAAATCAGAACCTAAATCATGTTATGTAGTTCCAGTTGTCTTTTCTCTCTCCTTGTTTCTAAACATTTTGGGTCTCATCTCAGGATGAAGTTTCCAGCAATGATATTCATTATGGCCCTCTTTGAAGAGTGTTTGCATGTAAGTTTTTATTTCTCCATCTTGATGGCAACATTTTTCTTTCCTTTTCCCTTGAACTTACCCTTTCCTTTTTCTCCAGACTCAAAGGTGTTCTCACTTGTTTCATTAGAAAAATGTTTCCCTCTTGCTTCTAGATGTGTGGGTTGTAGAAAGTATACAAACAATATGTATACAAATGGCTTCAATCCGATCATGTAATATAGTAAAACAAGATATTGAATCCTTCTACAATATTTGTGGAAAATAAACACAATCGCACCATCACACCAAGTAAGAGAAAGAAGAAAATCAATCACACAACACAGATATTTTTCCTGAGGAAAGATTGTTGCTCAAAACCCCTCCATATTTATTGTATAATCAACCAAGGAATCATGAAACAATACAATGCACTCTTCTCACAAGATTCTGTCACACTCTACCAACTGTCTCACACTGATCTGGACAAATCGACCAACACTTTCCTGCCTCTACTCAGCCTGCCTTGCTTGCACAATTCTAAGAACAATTGATCCCTATTAATTAGGAAATTCAACCTTCCAAAACTGCGCAATACATCATGGGAAATCATATGGTTGTATAATTGTGCGCCAACAATTTACTGGTAATACAACTGATAGATAACATCCCTTTAACCTCTGTCTCAACTGGGTCTTCATCAGAACTGACATGCATGCAGCTATTAATAGTAAATCATCAATCACTTGAGAGATCACTGCATGTGAATTAAATCTGATTTAATTCACTTGACCTCTCACTAGTACAACAGTCAGTTACAACTAGTTAGACTGACTTTAACTCACTTAATTGAGTTAATTGATTTCTCATGCATTAAACTAATACACTAACTGCAACTTGGACTCTAAAACAAATAGAATCACTCTACATGCCTCACAAACCACCCTCAACTCGAATTTCATGAGCTAACTGATTCTATCACACTCAGTTAACTATTACAATTGATTATGAGATAAGATTACAATTTATTGTCCAATTTAATTAATGGAAAATTAAATTAGACACATATTTCTTGTTGACTTTTCAACACTCCCTCTCAACAAGAAAGGGATTATCAACTACCTCGATCCTGCCTCTGTGGTATTCGAATTTTCTCTTGGTGAGCACCTTCGTCAGAATATCTGCATCTTGATCCTCCATGGGAATGTACTGAAGTAACATAATGCATCTCTGAACACAATCTCTGAGATGGTGGTACTTGATGTCAATATACTTGGACCTATCATGGAATACTGGATTAACCGATAGTTTTATGCAGCTTTGTTTATCACAATGTATCACTGTCGGATCCATCTGATGAACAAAAAAACCAACAAGTATCTTCCTCATCTAGATGGCCTCACATGCCGCCTGACTGACTACCATGTACTCTGCCTCGGCTGAACTGAGTGCAACTGATCTCTACTTTCTGTTGTACCAAGAAATTGTTGTCGATCCTATGTTGAAGATCCCTCCTGATGTGCTCTTCCTATCTGATGGACTGCCTACCCAATCTGCATCGGTGAAGCCTTGAAGCTTCACTCCCTTTGTTAGTCTGTACCATAATCCATACTCTGTAGTGCCCCTGAGATATCTCAATACATGCTTCCCTGCCTTCCAAAAGAGCTTGGTCGGCTTAACCATAGCTTGACTAAGCTGGTTAACTGCGTAGCATATGTCTGGTCATGTGTTCACCAAGTACATGAGTGAACCCATAAGCTGCCTGTAAATAGTAGCGTCCACTACCTCACCTGAAGTAGCATCCTCCTTCCTACAGTTTCCTGCAAGAGGAGTCTCCATGGGTTTACATCTCTCCATGTGGAACTTCCTCATAATCTCTTTAGCATACTTTCCTTGAGAAAAAAATAGCTCCCCATCCCACTGCCATATCTCCAAACCAAGGAAATAATGAAGGAGTCCCATATCCTTCATCTCAAACTCTCTTGCAAGATATTCTTTGCAGGAAGTAATGAGTTGCTCATCACCTGTTAGAATAATATCATCAACATAAAGTACGATAATAAAAATATTACCATCAACCACAATCTGTTACAGGTTCGCATCTGCTTCACTCTTTGTGAAGCCCAACCCGGTGAAATAGTTGTCAATCCAGGTGTACCAAGCACGAGGTGCTTGCTTCAGCCCATACAGTGCTCTCTTGAGTCTGCACACATGTGACTCCTTATCAAAGGTCTCAAAACCTTATGGATGCTTAATGTACACTTCTTCCTCAATAACTCCATTGATAAATGCAGTCTTCACGTCCATTTGATGTATCTGCTAACCCATCTGCGCTGACACTGCAAGGATAGATCTAATCGATGAGTATCGTGCAACTGGTGAAAAATTCTCCTCATAGTCAATCCCCTCAACCTGTGAGAATCCCTAGGCTACAAATCTAGCCTTGTACTTATCCGCACTCCCATATGTTTCTTGCTTCACCTTATAGATCCATCTAGATCCAACCATTGACTTCCCGACTAGTTTTGTGACAACATCCCATGCACTGTTCCTGACGATGGAGTCATACTCCTGAACCATGGCGTCAACCCAAGTTGGTTGTTGAACTGCTTCCTCAAAAGAGGATGGTTTTGTCACAATACACTTGCTCATGAGATCCATGTATCTAGTATACCTATCTGGTGACTGTCTCTGTCTGCGATGTGATGTATGTGCTCCTACATGTTCTGCCGCATCAAGTCTCAATCTTTCAGCCTCTGTGGTGCGCCTCCTACCATGTCTGGTGGATGGCTCTGCATGAGTGGTTTTTTCCACTCCATGATCCTCCTCATGTGGCTACTCCACATCTTGAGGTTCATCCTTTGCAACCAAGAGTTCCTCATTTGCATGCAAAGAAATATCCCTCTCAAGGGACGATCGCATGGATTTCTCCTTATCAAATTTTACATCTCGTCTAACAACTTTGATCCTGTTGTTCGACAAATACACCTGATAGTTGTGGGGAGTATCTATGTACCCCAAAAATATCCCAATCTCTGTTTTTGGTTCTAGCTTCTTTCTGGAATCTTTGGTCACATGGCAATAGACAAATGAGCCAAAAATTTTAAAATATGAAACATTAGGTTTCTTACCAGAAAAATCCTCCTCTGGTGTACTCATGCCAAGTATCCGATGAGGAATACGGTTCTGAAAAAATACCCTTGTGTTTCATGCCTCTGCCCATAGATGAAACAGTAGGCCCTGATCATGTAACATAGCTCATGCCACACCCACAATTTTTTTGTTCTTTCTTTTTGCAACCCCATTTTGTCGTGGGTTATGAGGCACAATCAACTCTCTCTGAATTCCTTCTTTGCTTCAGAAGTTCTTGAATTCATTGGAGATTTACTCACCACCATTGTCGCTCCTTAGAGCCTTAATCTACTTCCCTATATCTTTCTCAACCAGTGCTTTGAACTCACAAGATTTTGAGAACATCTTATCTTTCTTCTGCATGAAGTAGATCCAACACTTTCCAGAAAATTCATAAAAAAAAATCACATAATACATGTGATTTTTTGTAGAAGCTATAGAGAATGGTCCACACACATCTGAGTGAACTCTCTCAAGGATTTCCATTGCTCGGTTCTCCTTCTTGTGAAAAGTGGCCTTTGTATACTTCCCCATGGTACATCTTTTGCATGTGTCTATCTGTGCAAGAGTACCCTTTGGAAGCCCCATAGAAATCTGTTGCATGACCTTCAAAGCACTGTGGTGTATATGGCCCAATATCATGTGCCATAACTCACCCTCATCCTGGCTCACCACTCTATCTGCTTTACTCATCAATGTTGTGCATCCATCTACAGCAAGTTTGTAGAGGTTCTTCACACAAACCCCAATCTTCTTAACCTGGCATGTGGCTTTGTGAGGAAGGAATGCTTTCCATTCACTGAAAACCACATCATATCCTCTATCCTCCAACATAGCAACTGAAACTAAATTCTTTTTCAAGCCTGTTACATGCATGACATATTTTAATAAGAAAGGTTTACCTGATTATATGTAGAAAGTAACTGTACCAATCCTAGTAGCGTTATACCTCCCTTCATCACCCATCTCGATGCGCATCTAAATATCCTTCTCCTCGAAGCTACTAAAGAGTTCTTTGTCTCCCGTCATGTGGAAAGATGCACCACTATCCAAGTACCACATTGATCCCATCGCACTCGACACCATGCATGTGATAAGTGAGAAGTACAACTCGAACTGTGGACAATTAGTGACAATTAGTGAACTCGAACTATGAACTAAATCTTGAATCCTTCTTGTTTTTCTTCTTCTTCTTTGGACAACTGAGTGGCATAATTTCCATGCTCATGACAATGAAAACATTTCACTTGAAACATGTCACGCTTCTTGCCTTCTTTGTCGGTCTCAGATTTGGAATAGTATTTCTTTCCCTTCCCCTTCTTTGACTTACCAACCAAGACACACTTTTCCTCATCATCTATCTTAGATGAGGATCCATCCCTGGTATTCCACCTGAATTCTTCTTGTACCAAATTTGACCAAAGTCGCTCCCAATCTGGTAGCTTCTCCCTCCCACTAACAGAGTCCTGATAACTATGCTAGCTCTTAGGAAGGCCTAGAAGTGTTAGGCTCACCATGTCATCATCCTCTACAGTAATCCAGAAACTTCCAAGTTCATCTAGACATTGGATGAACCTAGTCAAGTATTTCAGAATAGTGTCTCCTTTCTCCATTTTTATTTTCCTAAGCTTGTCCTCAGTGCCAATTTTCTGTGGTCACTGTTGTTCTAAAACAGATCTGTCAAGGCCTTCCACATTGCATATGGGGTCGCCTTGCCATGGAGACTCTAGACAATGTGATCTTGAACTCCCTCTAATAATATCATCCTCACCTTTGCAACCTTATTTTTCCAAGCATCAAGAAGAGCGGTGTCTACTGTTGTAGGCCTTGGAATATCAATGTCGATAAATTATTTCCACCCGTTTTCCTCCAGAACTACCTCCATTCTGTCTTTTCATGAAATATAATTAGCACTGCCCTCGGGTTCATATTCCAATCTTAATCCATTACAAGCCATATTGATCCGCCTGTCGTACCAAAGAATATTTTTGCAAATTCGAATGTTGTTCAGCACAAACTCAATTTCTTCTCCACTATAGTGATTTTTGGCGCTCTAATACCATGTAGAAATTATACAAAAAATATGTATACCAATGGATTCAATCTGATCATGTAATATACTAAAACAAGATATTGAATCCTTCTACAATATTTGCGAAAATAAACATGATCACACAATCACACCAAGTAAGAGAAAGAATCAAATCAATCGCACAACACATATATTTTTCCTGGGGAAATCTTTTTCCCCTCTATATTTATTGTATAATCAACCAAGGAATCATGAAACAATACAATGCACTCTTCTCACAAGAGTCTGTCGCACTCTACCAACTGCCTCACACTGATCCGAGCAAAATCGACCAACACTTAGCCAATTTCCTACCTCTGCTCAACTTGCCTTGCTTGCACAATTCTACGAACAATTGATCCATATTAATTAGGAAATTCAACCTTCCAAAATTGCGCAATACATCATGGGCAATCCTATGGTTGTCTAATTGTGTGTCGACAATTTACTAATAATACAATTGATAGATAACATCCCTTTAACCTCTGTCTCAACTGGGTCTTCATCAGAACTAACAGGAATGTAGCTATTAATAGTAAATCATCATTCACTTGACAGATCACTGCATGTGAATTAAATCTGATTTAATTCACTTGACGTCTCACTAGTACAACAATCAGTTACAACTAGTTAGACTGACTTTAACTCACTTAATTGAGTTAACTGATTTCTCATGCATTAAACTAATATGCTAACTTCAACTTGGACTCTAAAACAAATAGAGTCACTCTACTTGCCTCACCTACCCCCTCAACTCGAATTTCATGAGCTAACTGAGTCTATCACACTCATTTAACTATTACAAGTGATTATGAGATAAGATTACAATTTATTGTCCAATTTAATTAAGGGAAAATTGAATTAGACACACATTTCTTGTTGACTTTTCAACATGGGATGTACACAAACTTCATCTAAACTTGTAGGGTTAAACATGAGAATAGTGTGTCTCAAATAGCTATGTAAACCTCCAATGTATTTGAGTAAAATGTCTTTAGATGACAAATCTACACCCAAAATCAATGATCTCCTTCTAAACTCTTGGGTATAACTTTGTAAGCTTTGACCCTTCAATTGCCTAAAGTTTTTCCAATCCATGATAGCTTTCTGCATGTATGCTAATGAATAGAACTGTCTTCTTAATGCAGCAACAAATTCATTCCAAGAACATAAAACCTTACCATGTTTCTTCATGTCCTCTTGAGTTTTGGATTCCCACCAAATGAGTGTTTCACTTTCCAACCTTCATGAAGAAAGTGGAATCTTGGTCTCATCATCCTTAATCCTTTTAAGCTGACAAACCCAATTATCTAATTTCTCAGCATTTACCTCTCCATTATACATGGGAAATTCAAATTTTATGTCAAGTTTTAAAAGTGGAGTTTTACCATGTCCCTTTGGAGAATATGGAGGTGTTTGTGAAGAGGTTTATGTAGAAGATGATGATGGTGAAGTTTGAGGTGAGGATGGAGGTGAAGATAAAGGTGGAATTAAAGGTGTTTTTTCACCATTCCATATATTCCCTTTTGGAGACGTGTCCCCAGCTCCTCATTTCCTTTTGGATTTTATCTCCATATCCCTTTGGAGGATTGGAGCTCTCACATTGCAACCTTGTATTCCTCTCTTCATATAGAAATTTCACCATTTATGTCATGTCAAAGAATTCCTTTCTGAAAGCCTTCTCATCCTCTGACATATTGTCAAGCTATCCTTCATGTGCCATGACTGGTGAGGATTTTGGTGAAACTTGAGGTGAAATTTGTGGTGGATATTGTGGAAAATGTGCTCTCCTTGACCTAACTTGAGGACTTGCTACCATAATATTTCCTTCTCCTCTTTTGAGCTTCAACCTTGTAAGCATTAGAAACACTTGCAACAAAATTAAACCTTCAAAACAAACTAAGAACCAAAGCTCTCATAACAAACTGATCTGTATATGTAAACTTGAGAGTTTATGTTGAAAATTGAAAGTGAAATGTTTATGGTTTTTAACCAATTATGTCAATTTCATTAACATATAAGCATTCTTTTAAAACTTAGTTTTGCAGAAAATAAAGAAGACATCAGTACCATAACAATATACACAAGACAACAAATGATGAAGGAGTTCACCCCTCTTGGGCTACATCTCCTGGTCTAGCTTCAAATGTTGGGACTCTTTCATTATGCTCAAATATGTGTGTTTAAATCAGTTTACAATGCTCAGAATGAAAAAATAATATCTCCAATGGCTCCAGAACAGTCAAAAACCCCTAGCTAGGCTCTTTTTGCATTCAAAAATGTCAAAAATTGGTTGATTTATGCTACAGAGAAGTTTTCCGGCTAATTGTCCTCCAATTCACACCCACCTGCTAACTATCCTACATTTTCCAACTTTTCGGCCACGTGGGGCGACAAATTTTCCTCGCGTCAGTTAGGGTGAAAATTTTCGGATCGTTAATTTGTCGAGTACCCCCCATTAGAGAACTTTTGAGGTCTAAAATGGGGTAAAAAAGTAAAAATATTAAAAATAATAAAATAATAAAATTACTTTTTCAACTTATCTTCCTAAGGTTTTACTCAAATTTTGAGCGAGAGTACTCGTTGGATGCAAAATTTGATTCCTCATCCAAGAAGTACCCATGTTTCATACTTTCTATGGACCCTACTATTTCTCATTTTTCATGTAGCAGAGTCCATCGAAAGTATGCCACATGGGTACTCCTTTGACGAGGAATCAAAATTTGCATCCAACGAGTGTTCCTAATCGAAATTTGAGTAAACTCATAGGGAGATAAGTTTAAAATACGACTTGAAAAAGTAGTTTTTTCTTTTTTCCCTCTAAAATTTGATGATGTAATCTAATATTATTTTATTATTTCCACTATTATTTTATAATTTCCTTAGGGGGCTCATTTTAGACCTCAAAATTCCCCTAATGATGATCTGACAAAAATGCGCCACTTAGCACTCTATCAACCGTTGGATCCGGGGTTGGTTTGAAAATTGCCTCGCCAAAGGATTAACTCACTCTCAGAACCGGAGTTAATTTGTTTAACTGTGGTCGAGTTCTTGGAACCCCTTTGTGGGTTCCACCATGGTTCCCATAACATTAAACCTCACCCATGCCTTAATTGTTTGCATGTGCTCATGCATATAAACCGCCAAGGATAAGTCTGGAGGTTAAACCAAATTTCACCATCCTATGGCATAAAAATTACCTCCATAACTGTTCACACGTCGTGGATCTGAAACCACCGTTTGGCTGGCAGTTAGACTTACCCTGCTCCAAACTATAGTATGGTGACTTGTGGTTTGGTTCCACCACTGGTAACATATAACGTAACTTGTTTCCACCAAACTATTCACATGGGTTGTTAACCTTTGACCGTTGGTTTAATGTTACAAGTCTCTGCCATAGACTTTGGGTTTATGTCATATCATATGGTTTTGTGACATTACATTTGGATTGTGATATAACATGGTTGGTGTATTAACATAAGATTTTGGGTTTAACATAATGTTTGGGGCCGGGTTAGCCCCGGTTCCTGTATGCCTACCAAGTTTTGAGGTTGGGTGGATCGGGGGCTAGGTGTTAACCCCGGTCCCGACCCCCAAACCACTTTGCACTAAACTTCATATAGGTGTCGACTCCTTAGGTTAATAAGAACCATGTTAGGCGGGCCGGTGGAGGGATTTTTTGTTATATTTTCAGGTATGGTTTTGAATCATGTGGAGGCAATTCAGCCTCATAACAAAATTTTATATGGCCATCAGGAGGTCACATGGCAGCCACTGACTGGCCGACGTGGCTCTCTCTGATTGGTCCACATAAAAAACCCATGAGCCAATAGAATTGCGCCATTCACAACCAGTAAATTAGTGCCACTTGACCTCGTATCATTGGCCCATAAAAACACAATCAAATGCATAGTTAGATGTCTATCAGCGTACTGACTGCTAACTGGGTGTACCTACAACCCACTTTTCAAAAATTTTAAATGTTTGCCAATTCAATCCGAACGTGATATCTGGAGCATCCGATATCGTTTTTGAGTGAAACGAATTGCGTTGGATTCAGGGCGACAAGGTATTCGCTTTGGTGTTAGTTTCGAGCTATTTTGAGCACTTTGAAATTTGAGCATTAAACTGATCCACCGAAACCCATCCATTACCCGTTCTTAAAAATTTGATTGCTTTATCAAATTTCTTTTCTACCATAACTCTGAATTTTCTAAATGTAATAAAATACATCAAATTTTATTTTCAAGACATAAACACACACTTTTCTAGAGAAATCATCTATAGATGTTACAAAATATGATGATCCTTTGAAAGAAACTATAAGGGATGACCCCCAAACATCTAAATAAATATAATCAAGAATACATTTACTAATATGATTGTCTACTTTAAACTTTGTCTACATTGCCTTCCAAATATACAATATTTGTATAAATTCAAATTCTAATAATTTAAATTTGGAAGTAATATGTTTCTTTGAGATTGTTTTCGGATTAATCACATAATCACTTTTCTTTTGTTGAAGTTTTGAACCAACTATTGTGGTTCATCCTTGAGACAAAGATGAAAAATCTAATCTGTCGCCAATTTAAATAGTTGAGACGCATCATGCTCCAGATGAAAACGTTAGAGAGTCAAATATATTAATAATGTTAAATAATAAATTTACATTAGGTTAATTATAAGAAACTAACAATTATGGGTTCAAAATTAATTTTAATATCCAAAAAATAGGACAAAACAAAAAACAAAATAATAAATAAAATATAAATTAATAATTAATAATAACAATTCATATTATAATCTTTTATTATATTATATAATAAGAAACTAATAGAAACCATAATTAAAATATTGTTATTATAATATTACCTATAAAATATTATATCTATCATGATGCATCTCAACTATTTAAATTGGTGATAGCTCATATTTTTCATCTTTGTCTTGAGGATGAACCATAGCAGTTGGTGTTGGAAAATCAATAATGGCAACTTATTATACTTATTTCCTTTAACCTTGATAATCTCTTGTGAATCTTAATTATCTTCTTTATGTTATTTTAGTTAGATTTGTTCATCAAACAATATCAAGAAACAACAACAACAAAAGAGTACATAGATATAGGATCTCAGCCAGGGAAAAACCTCTCCAATGGGAAAACCCAAAGACTCTTCTCTTCTTAGAATCTGCTTCAAATGATATACAAAGACCCAATCCCTGGACAAATTCCTTTTCCCAGTACCAAGTCATCTCTTCCTCAATTCCTTTGTTTCTGCACAAAACGGCTACACACTACAAATTCGACCTGTCGGCTACAATATTTCTTCTTGTGCTGCAACTTTGACTCTGCAACTTTGGCCTTATAGCTCCTGGAGAAACCCTAATTTAGCCTCTTTCTAGGACCTTCCAAGAGCAAGACATGTCATCCTAAGGTAAGTGAGGTCTTAGACGGAGTTTCCTTCTACTCAGCTACAAGATGTTGCACTTTGTCCTACTGCAACTCGATCTTGTAACTTATTCCTCTTCCTGCAACCCAAAAACCTTATACTTTTTCATGTGTGAGATACATAAAGCCCATAAACCAAGAAAATTTTTTCTTTCTTCCTTCTCCTTACACGCTGCTTTTCTTCTTGCAACTACCCAACTATAGATCGAACTATTTCTTGTAAATCAAACTTGTGAGTGACTGTGTGTCTAAATGAAGTTGAACTTCTCTTTATATAGCCTTCTCAAGGGGCTAAATTCCCTCCTTTAGTCCGACTTGAGGATCCTAGGGTTGACTTGTACTCTTGGAGATTCTAGGACTTTCTAGACTAAAAAAAAAATCTTTTTACAATTACAAATTGCTCGGAAGGGTATTATAAGCATGATGTTGACTCCATTGACTCATGACAATAAATCCTAAGACCTAACAAACCCTAGAAACATGAAGAACATGCTTTTACCTAGAATACCATCAATAATGAGCATGAAACCCTGTTATGAAACCAGCTCCAAAAATAGAAGATAAGAGAGATCAACGCCTTAGAAATCAGCCACTTTGAGGGGGAAACCTCCTTTACATTACATAAATGAAAAATTCTTGGATGATTCAAGTGAAAAAACCTCCTTTCTATATATAGGAGTCCAGGGGGTCACAATATAATCCTAGCCGACCTAACAATAATAATGTAAGGGCACAACATTAAAAATAGTGGGGTTTTATGGGGCACAATAATAACAATGTGGGGACTACAGGGGTACAAAAATAACAATAAGGGGGATACATTAACAACAATAAGGGACTACACTAGTAATATAGGGACCTAACATGCCCCTCTCCTTCAAAAAAGTGGTATCCTCAATTCTTGAGTAGCTCTGGATGCTTCTGTATAAAACTCTCATCCTTCCATGTGGAATCTTTAGTGGGTAAGTTCTTCCATTTGATGAGATACTCTGAAATTGATCGATTTCGTAGTTGTCGAGTTCTTGTTTTCGTGACTGGTTCAGGTTCCAATATGATTTTTCCTTCCTAATCAAGTTCTAGCAATATTTTTTGAACTGGAAGTTTGTCACCTATAACCTTATTTAAGCATGAAACATGAAAACTAGGTGCACTCGAGAAGAAGAAGGAAGCTCCAATGTGTATGCCATAGTACCAATCTTTTGCAACACCTTGTAAGGACCATAGTACTTTGGAAATAATTTATTATCCTTCTTAGCTTGCTTGAGGGAAATTTGTTTGTATGGTTGTAGCCGTTAAAATACCCATTCTCCTACATCAAAACTTCTCTCAATGTGATGTTTATCTCCTTGTTGTTTCATTCAATTTTGCGCCAATTTTAGGTTATCATTTAAGAGTTGAAGAACTTGTTTTTGATGCTCGATGTGATCTTCCACTGCTTGAACCTTAGAATTTTCTCTTAAATATGATGTGATGGACGATGGATGATATCCATAAAGTGCCATAAATGGGGTCATTTTTGCTGCAGTATGGAAGGAAGTGTTATACCACCATTTAGCGAGAGGTAACCACTTGACCCATTGTTTTCGTTTATCTTATACACAAAAACGACTATATCCTTCCAAAAATTTATTCACTCTCTCAGTTTGACCATTGGACTGAGGATGAATAAATCATTGTATTCGTTAATTATCAAACATAAAATAATTAAATCCAAAAATTCAGAGTGAAAATGGGAATCTATGTCGCTTACAATCTTTGGGTTTGTACGCTTTTTGAAATTGTTTCCTGTCTGATAGGTGATATGCTTGCTTTGGATGAGAATAATACACAAAAGTGTATACTTGGTAAAATCACATCCAACTACCACCATGATGACACTCTTTCCTTCGGACTTAGGTAAACCTGTGATAAAATCCATTGAAACCTCCTCCTAACGTTGACTTGGAATGGGTAAGCGTTTTCGTGGACCCGGGGTCTTAATTTTCTCAACTTTATTTTGCTGGCAAACCAAACATTCTTCCACAAAATTTTGAAATCATATTTAAGTCCATCCCAAAAAAATTCTTTCTTCACCTTGTGGTAACTTTTTAAAAATCTCAAGTGTCCTCCTACGTGAGAGGTGTGAAATTCCAAAAGAATATTTTGTTTTAGTTGGGAATTATTACAAAGATATAAGCGATCTTTGTACCATAAGGAATCCGTTTTCCAACTAAATGTATCATATTTACTAGGATCTTGTTGAAAATTTTGAATGAGTGTCCATACTTCTTCGTCATTCAAGTCCATTCCTCCCTTGCTTTAGTTATCCAATGTGGTTGTGTAATAGAAATGGCACAAAGTAATGCTTCCACCTCCTCATCCTTTCTTGAGAGTGCATCTGCAACAATATTTAGGTTCCCTTTTTTGTATATGATTTCAAAGTCATAACCCAACATCTTTGTGACCCATTTTTGTTGCTCTTCTGAATATAGTCTTTGTTCCAAAAAGTGTTTAAGACTATCATGATCAGTTTTTACCTTGAAGTGTCTTCCCATTAGGTAAGGTCGCCATTACTTTAGTGCATGTATTATTGCCAACATTTACTTCTTATAAATAGCTTTCTGTAAATACTTTCCTTTGATTGGATGAATTTAAAAAGCAATGGGTCTTCCTACTTGCATTAAAACAACACCAATTCCATTTCCTGAGGCATCACATTCCACAATAAAGTTTTTTGTGAAGTTTGGCGTAGCTAAGACTGGTGCTAGGCACATTGCCTCTTTAAGATGTTAGAGGTGCTGAAAATGCATCTTTCTTCAATGTTGTTAGAGGTGCTGCTATTCTCCCATAATTCTTAAAAAACTTGCGATAATATCATGTTAACCTGAGAAATCCTTGCAAGCTTTATGGTTGTGGGGACTTTCCATTCCTTAATGGATTTAATTTTGTTAGGGTCTACCTTAAAACCCTCCTGAGATACAATATGACCTAGATATTCCACCTCTTGTACTCCAAAGAAACATTTCGAGGTTTTTTTCATATAATTGTTTCTCCTCCAATAGTTTGAGCACCCTGCCAACATGTTGAACACGATCCTTCCAAGATCTGCTGTAGATTAGTATATCATCAAAAAATACTAGCACAAATTTTCTGAGGAAGGGTTTGAAAATGGAATTCATCAACCCTTGAAATTTAGAAGGTGCATTAGTAAGGCCAAAATACATGACTAGAAATTCATAATTACACTCGTGAGTTCGAAATGCTCTTTTCGGAATATCTTCGGTCTTCATTCTAATTTGATGATGTCCTGAACGAAGATCCAACTTGGTAAAATAAATTGCTCCATGTAATTCATCCAATAATTCATCAATCATAGGAATGGGAAATTTATCTTTAATAGTGAGCTTATTGAGCTCCCTATAATACGGACACATGCGCCATGATCCATCCTTCTTGTGCCCCAATACTACTGGAGCAAAAAGAACTTTGACAAGTTGAATTATACTATGACCTCATGATACGCAATCATATGTTCAATTTCACTCTTTTGGACATAAGGATATGCGACGATGTTTGGAAAAACCTTCTGGAATCAAATGAATAGCATGATCATGATCTCGAATAGGTGGGAGTCCTTTGGAAGCTTCAAACACCTTGGAATGATTGTCCAAGACTTGTTGGAGATCTGTAGAAATAGATGATTTTGATGTTGGAACTTCTAGTGAGCATAATTGTGCAATTATGCCTCGTTTTTCTTTCTTTAGAATATTTTTCATGACATTAGAGCTTATTATCTTTCCTGGATTCCCTGCAATACCCCGTAATTTGACTTCCTTTCCTTCTGAAAAAAATTCAATAAAAATTCTTGAAAATTAAAAGCCACCGTCCCCACAGATTGTAACCATTGTACTCCTAAACCCTGCCTCCAGCTCAGCTGGAATTTAAAGCATTGGAATAACAATACATGTTACACTGGTTAAACTTGATAAATATGGCATTTTCATGTATTTATAGTCTCATTTCTAAACATCTTGACACTCTTGTGTTGGGTATAGGAAGCAATTCAATTCCTTGGCTGTTAATGGGTGAATTATGAACAATACCTGAATCAATCAACACTATTATTTTTCTTATACAGTATAATCACTATCTTAAGATTTTAGGTACTAATTCCTACCAATGCATTACGAGTGTAGTCAGGACTCATTTCTTAAATCTGAAGTATTCTAGTTCTACTAAATATCCTCTTCTTTTTAAGTTTCTTGTTCATTTTATTCCTCCTCTTCAGAATATATGTAAAATAATTTCTTCTCAGCACAGTTATGACCTTTAGTGTATTTGCTATCACGGCTTTAGAAAAGCTCTTTTTCTCTTTTTTCTTCCAATTGTTGTGGTGTCAACCTTGTAGGTTGTGGAAGTCTTGGAGTAGCAACACTTCCATCTTTATAGATGTGAGTGGTAGGATTCCTTGTCACCATAATTTTACTTTCAATTTTACTTGCCAACCTGAATGCCTTCTCTAATGAATCAGGTTCTCAAAGGTGAACCTCATGTTGGATGTTATCCTTTAAATTCCCTATGAAGACATCAATCCTATGTTCATTTGGAATATCAGTTACCCTTATATTCAATTTTTGGAAGTCATCAATGTGCTCCACCATTGTACCCTTTTGTTTGAGATTAATCAATTGGCTAAAGAAGGTGTTGATCTTTGTATCCTCATAATGTCCTATCATTTCCTCCGTAAAAATTTACCAAGTGACATTTTTTTTACGAGATAAAATCCATCGATACCATACAAATGTATTTTGTTCTAAATGTAAAGTTGCAATGTGCACCTTTTGTGTGTTTTGCACATTATGGAGATCAAAATATTGCTCCATCTGTGGAATCCATGTTACGGGATCCTTGCCATAAAACTTCCTCATGTCCATATTTGGAATATGGTGGGTCTTCCATCCAACATTAGAGTTTATGAAATCACAATTAACATTTATTTTTTTCTCACCATGAGTTTCATGTACTACCTTTTCGCCGTTAGGAATCATTTCTTGTATCAACTTTGTCAAACCTTCCTTCAAACCTTCTATGTCTGCTTTTAGATCATTCTTCATTTCTTTCATGTTAGTTTCCATGTCATCCATCTTAGCTCCCATGCCATCCATGTTAGCTTCCATGCCATTCTTCAAACCATCCATATTAGCTTACACGCCTTTCTTCAAACCATCCATATTAGCTTGCACACATTTCTTCAAACCATCCATATTATCTTTCATGTATTTATTCAAACCATCCATCTTAGCTTCCAGGCCTTTCTTCAAAACTTCCATTTCATTTTTTGTCGCTCTTTGCGAGAGCGAAAGTTGTTGCACTTGCTCTTGTAATTTTGATATATCATGTTGCACTTATTCCTATTCATGAGTCATAGTAGAGCCTCATGAGGGCTTAATGGGTGTTGAATTATTTTTAGGGGGCATTTTAGAGCCGAATACTGATATATATGCTTCAATATGCCCTTGGAATCACTTCAAACTGATTTTTCAAACAAGACTTATGCAATTTGAAAAAAAGTACACACCTTTTTCTTGTTTTTTAGGAGCTCGATATTGAAACTGATGTATCTCTGTAATTTCAAACCCCCGAGATTTTATCTTCAGTCCTTTATTATCCCTCTGAATCTTCTTTCCAATGCCATCGGTCCGACATGATTTGGATTCTTCAAGGAAAAGTTATGCCCAATCTCCCAGTATGGCCTAATTATGGACTGGTTCAGTAGAGCGAACTTGTATGGCGTGCCACATGTCATTGTTTCCTCCTTCGGCTCTGAAATTGATACACAGGAAACTACAGTCTGTTTCATTTCGGCCACTTTTTACAGAATTCCAATCTGATGATTAGAGAGATAGTTATGACGATTTTCCCAAGGTCACCTCTTTGAGATGAAATTCGGGAGCCTACAAAAACCCTAAATTCCACAAATAATATCTCTGAAAATATTGCGAACCAATATCTGAAATTTTTACAGGACATTCCTCAGGATTGCATCGCAAATGGGTTTATTTTTTAGCTTTTGAACCTTTGTAGAAAAAAAGTTATAGATAAAATTTCATGATGACCTATTTGAAGCAGCAAAACCCTAGAATCCAAAGCTCTGATACCAAATGTTATGAAACCAACTCCAAAAATAGAAGAAGAGAGAGATCAACGCCTTAGAAATCATCCACTTAGAGGGGGAAACCTCCTTTACATTACATAAATGAAAAATTCTTGGATGATTCAAATGACAAAACCTCCTTTCTATATATAGGAGTCCATGAGGTCACAATATAATCCTAGCCGGCTTAACAATAATAATGTAAGAGCACAACAATAACAATAGTGGGGTTTTATGGGGCACAATAATAACAATATGGAGAATATATGGGTACAAAAATAACAATAATGGGGATACAGTAACAACAATAAGGGACTACACTAGTAATATAGGGACCTAACAAACCCATGCTTTAGTAATAATAATTTTCTTTCTTCTTTTCTTGTTTGTTACATAGGATACATATTGAAATTAGTACAAAAAATATGAAGACCAAAACTAGTTACATTTATCAACAGTTGGTTTGAAACATCGACCAAAAAAATTGATTATGTGATTAATCTGAAAACAATCTCAAAGAATTAGAATGAATCACAGAAGCTTAAAATCTAAGTAATATGTTGTTTATCAATACTTATAGCCACATTTCTTACTCATATAGCCCATTTGTTGATGCCATAAATGAGTGGATTCATTTTCTCCCTTGTATTTCACCATTGCCTCATTGATTTGAGTGCATTCTTCCAACTTTTAAAATTTTCCAATATTTGTAGCCCTCATAAACACCAAATCACCCTTGGAAACCTTCAATACTCCGCCTTGATCCATAAATTTGTAACCTCCAAAGCCCATATCTCCAAAATAATTTTTTTTTCTTCAGTTCAGGCACATTGTTTTTACCTGTGTTAATGTCCTTATAATCAAACATTTTAATATTGATGCTTCCAACCCAAACAACCTTACAAGAAACAATATTTCCCATAAGAACAATACCACCATCAACAACTTGATAAGAAGAAAACAACCTTTATGTGGACATGTGATGAGAAGCACCACAATCTAACAAGCATTCTTCATTATATTGAGGGAAATTACAAAAATATAGAACTTCATCAATCATACCTAGACCTAATTCAACTAGATTTACCTCATTTTTGGAGTCTTCCTTGGATTCTTTCCTTTTCCAACAATATTTCTTGAGATGATTTTAGTTTCTGTAGTGCCAAAATTTGAGTTCACCCTTATTACCTTTGGACTTTGATTTGGATGCACCTCTCGACTTCTCTCCTTTTTTGTGGAATGGCCTCTAGTCACCATTGCTTTTGGTGTAGAGGTTTCAATACTAGGTTTTCTTGACACCTCCTTAGACAACAATGCTCAAAAAAAAAAATCCAAGAGTATCAATTGTACTAAAGCTAATAAAAGTGACTAAATGATCTCACAATTTAGGTAATGAAAACTACAATGTAATTACCTTATATTCCTCCTCAATTTTAACATCCATATTAGTTAACTAGCATAAGAGTATTGAATACATTCAAATGATTTGCATTTTCTGTACCTTCTTTCATTTTTAGGCTGTAAAGTTTCCTCTTCAAGTAGATTTGGTTTGTCAATAATTTCATCATATAAAGGCCATTCATCCTACTCCATTTTTTTTATCATACTTAAGAGAACATCATCTATAAGACAAAACATAATGATGTTGAGAGCTCTTGCATCCATACTTTCCCATTCCTCATCATTCATACTTGCAAGTTTCTTTGTCTTTCCATCTAACACCCTATGCAGTCCTTGCTGCACTAAAAAATCTCGCATTTTAAGTTTTCCATATTTCAAAGTTATTTTTATCATTAATCTTATCCACCTAGAACTTGGCATTCATCATATTTTCCCTTTATTCTCTATACTCATGCTCCCTCAAAAAAAAAAAAAAAAATATTGAAAACATAATATATATATACCTTTGACACAAAAACATAGTCTATGGCTTCAACGAAACTCAACCTCTACTGAAAATTGGGTTCAACTCATATATATGTATATATATATATATATATATATATATAACCATAGCAAAAAGAAATCAACCCTCTTCTTGACTACTCAATGGCCCTTAAAATTTGTACGATAGATTCAGTTCTGGTTTGACTTTCAGCTAGACCTCTGTGACCTCTCAAAACCGGCTAGAACTTGGCCCCCTTTACCACCTTTCGAAATTGGCTATAAGTTAGCCCTTAAACCGAGTTTTAATTTGGCCCCTTGTTTACTTTGAACAATGCTTTATTATAATTGGGTTCTAGACTTTATGCATACCTTTATGTAGATCTTTGCACATGAGATAAAAATAAAAAATAAAAAATAAAATCTTGGGATATGTAGCCTTTTGCTTCAACATATTGGACGTTCCATGGGTGTGTAGCCTTTTCTTCGACAACATCGAGTACTGGACAAACTTGACCTCTCAAAATATTGGATCTATCTCTTCACAAATTAACCTTGGGTTTGACTACTCTATGGCTAGCATTTATTTTGTACATAAACAAAATTCCATGATTGTTTGCTCCATCCCAGTGTCATGTGATCCTCTACACACGGCTTGACTTGGGCTCTAGAGAAAAAACTTTTCTTGACGACTAGGGTTTTTTTATCAGGAGCTCAAATCTGAGCTTGGGAAAAAGCTCAAAAATGAAAGTGATCAAATTGATTTGGAACCTAAGCAACGGGATAGGCCTCGGCGATACGATCCCAACACCGCGAACGGCACTAAAAACTGACGTTGTATGAAGAAGTTATTCAACTTTGAAGTTCTTCAATTTCAGTAAAAAAAAAGGCCAGTTTGACTTTAGAAATTGGCAAATATTAAAAAAAGAATATTTCGGGAATATTCCTTGGAATATTCTAAGAATATTCCATAGAATATTCCTTGTTGACAAATTGTTTTGCGACAAGTGGCAATCTGTCATTTGATACAGGTTTGACTTTTCATAATTTTGACCAATTACGGGCTGCCATGTGGCAGGCCCAGAGGGCGCCACGTGGCACCCTGGTCGGTGAAATGGTGGTCGTTTAAAACTTTTGAAAAACTTGTGAATCAAACCCAAGACCTCTTGGCAAACAATGCAACGCTTTACCAATACACCATGCGGGTAGTTCTTGTTAACACATGCTCTTTACACATATTTTAATTTGCCAAAGGTTTCATTTGGGGCCGAAAGGGGGCCAGCCCCCTCTACACATAACCGTGGCCCAGAACCACGACTTTAATCTGGCAATTACAACAACAGTTAATGCGGGATTTGCGGTCACATGTTCTATGACATTTATTGCCAACAGAAAATGCTCTGCCAAGTTTAGCGCCATCCCTCCATTTTAGGCGAAATTCCACTTTTAGCTCCAGTTAACTACAGTTGGCCCACAATTAGTGGGATTTTTGCCTAACATTGGGAAAAATACAGTTTGGAGCATATCTTTCACATGGGAGATCCTTTTGGAGTGAATTTTTTTTTTTTTTTTGGGTCTCTTCGGCCTTCTGGACTCAATGGAGCAGGTATGAAATCTAACAGAGGTCATCTTCAGAGGTTTAAGCATCGAAGAAGATGAAGGAGCCATCGGGGCCTGGAAGGAGAAGGCTGTGTATTGGACTGTGTTTCTCTGTTTAAGGTAAATTAACAGGCATTCTTAGCTATTTCATGCCTTTTGAATCTGTTTAGATGGTTTGCAGATCCTGTTAAGAACTTTAGAAAGCCGAAAAGCTTCATTTAAGTTCTAGAGGCCATTTTCCAAACAGAGGGTGTAGGCGAAACCGGAGCAACCGGAGGTCGCTTTTGATGAAACAAAACTCTATCTTCACTATTTCAATCATTTTGGAACCAATGGAAGTGGTTTCAGATCGTTTTGAGTACTTTTATAGCTCAAGAAGTTGATATGAAGTCGTGGGCAGCCCTGGGCAAACCGTGGAGGAGAGCCATTTTTTGGGATGTTGTGCTTAATGTAAGCAATTTATCAGTTGATATTTGATGTCTGATCATTATTGGATGCAACAGTAGTGGTATCAGGGACAGAAATAGAAATATGAAATTGGCAAATATTAAAAAAAGAATATTCCGAGAATATTTCTCAAAATATTCTGAGAATATTCCACAGAATATTCCTTGTTGACAAATCGTTTTGCGACAAGTGGCAATCTGTCATTTGATACAGGTTTGAATTTTCATAATTTTGACCAATTACAGGCTGCCATGTGGCAGGCCCGGAGGGCACCACGTGGCACCCTGGTCGGTGAAATGGTGGTCGTTTAAAACTTTTGACAAACCTGTGAATCGAACTCAAGACCTCTTGGCAAACAATGCAACGCTTTACCAATACACCATGCGGGTAGTTCTTGTTAACACATGCACTTTACGCATATTTTAATTTGCCAAAGGTTTCATTTGGGGCCGAAAGGGGGCCAGCCCCCTCTACACATAACCGTGGCCCAGAACCACGACTTTAATCCGGCGGTTACAACAACAGTTAATGCGAGATTTGCGGTCACATGTTCTATGACATTTATTGCCAACCAAAAATGCTCCGCCAAGTTTAGCTCCATCCCTCCATTTTAGGTGGAATTCCACTTTTAGCTCCAGTTAACTACAATTGGCCCACAATTAGTGGGATTTTTGCCTAACATTGGGAAAAATACAGTTTGGAGCATATCTTTCACATGGGAGATCCTTTTGGAGTGATTTTTTTTTTTTTTTTTGGGTCTCTTTGACCTTCTGGACTCAATGGAGTAGGTCTGAAATCTAACAGAGGTCATCTTCAGAGGTTTAAGCATCAAAGAAGATGAAGGAGCCATCAGGGCCTGGAAGGAGAAGGTCGTGTATTGGACTATGTTTCTCTGTTTAAGGTAAATGGACAGGAATTCTTAGCTATTTCATGCCTTTTGAATCTGTTTAGATGGTTTTCAGAGCTTGTTAAGAACTTTAGAAAGCCGAAAAGCTTCATTTAAGTTCTAGAGGCCATTTTCCAAACAGAGGGTGTAGGCGAAACCGGAGCAGCCAAAGGCCGTTTTTGATGAAACAAAACTCTATCTTGACTATTTCAGTCATTCTGGAACCAATGGAAGTGGTTTCAGATCATTTTGAGTACTTCTACAGCTCAAGAAGTTGATATGAAGTCGTGGGCAGCCCTGGGCAAACCGTGGAGGAGAGCCATTTTTTGGGATGTTGTGCTTAATGTAAGAAATTTATCAGTTGATATTTGATGTATGATAATTATTGGATGTAGCAGTAGTGGTATCAGGGACAAAAATAGAAATCTGAGGGAGTTTGTGCCATTTAGAAGCTCATAGAAGCTTAGTGCACCAACAGAAGGATGTGTGTCCTTGGAAGCCTAAAGCTGTTTGCAGGAATTGGACAGCCATTAAAGGGATTTAAAATGGTATTCTCAGCCCTTTGAATCATTTTCGCATTCATTGTGTTTAATTGTGGAGCTTGTAAAATAATTTAAGTATCTTAATCCCAAAGAGTCTAGTCATGTTGATGAAGCTCAAAGGAGATGTAGCCCAAGAGTTGGGGTGAACTCCTATATTATATTGCTGTTGTGTTTTGTTATTCTATGGCTGAATTATGTTGCTGATATACATGTTAAGTTTCAGCAAAAACAAATAAACTTAAAACACATAAACAGAAGAAAATACATACACCTCTTCCAAGCAAAAATTCTGCATAATGTCAAGTTTGAGTAAGGTCATTTTAATTAAGTCTGAGTGTTTACTTCTATTATTTCTTTAGGCAGCGTCTGTAAGAGGGCCAGGTAGCTTCTGGATTCATCCTTTATTTGAAAGGTGACATATCCGGTAAATGCCCCTACAGTCTATCTCTGTATTAGAAATAAGAAGTTCTCACATTTTCAGATTTAAAATTTGGAGTATTTGCACTCATTTACAGAAATGAAAATGGATACCTTGCACCCTTTTCAAGTACAATCCATTTTCAGATCATTTTCACATAAACAACCCCTTGCTCACACGCATGGATTTACAAATCTTTGGCCCACTTCACCGTGGTTGTGATACCAATTTTATTTAGGAGCCTATATAAACTATTTCTCACAAAGAAATATGACAAAAAAAATGAAACACAAGACAAAATTTGTGGTGAAACCCTAATTGTGTGTCAAAGAAACATCCATAAGGCACGGGAAGGTATTTTATTGATCCAGAAAAAAATTAGGCATAGTACCAATTCAACCCATCTCTAAGGCTATCTAGGTATATTATCTTTGCATTGTTACATGTGTTACATGAATTGCCCCCTATTTTGTAAACCAAAACCATCATACAAACTACCAAACATTTTAGAAATATATTCTGGTTTTTACAATATATAAATTTTAATTTATTATTTGTTGTCATGAATTCTAACAAAACATTAACTATATACACCAACGTATATAATAATTGGATCTCCTCGAGAAATACATTCTTATATACGAAAATATGGAGATGAGAATGCTCCATTGAAATTTCCCACCACACCATGCCAATTTTTTACAACAATGCACTTAAATGATATTTATATATTCTGAAGGAAAATTCCAATGTGCCTCATCCCAACTTTCTAAATTACAAATGATTTAGTGGTTACCTCATGTCCCTTACAAACAATATCAAATTTATATTTTATAAGAAAACAATAGAATTTATAGCATTCATTTGTCTCCAAATTAAATTGATTTACACCATTCACCCATATCACAAATGCCTTGTGCATTTTCTGAGGTAGCAATATGAGAATACTTGATGGTTTCATACTTGAGTTCTATACCCTTTTCAGAGTGCCTCAACTATTGTAGCCCCCATTTTGCTACAACCAACTTAGTTCAACTTAGTTCTAGATAGCCAACCTCCAATTTTTTCCTCTCTATCACAACATCTTTGCCATCTTTGCTCCTTGGATTCATTTAAATGGATCAATCCAAGGAAAATCAAAGATATTTAACTACCACTAAACAATTAAACTATATTAAACCTCAAACATTAATGATTTATTCATCGTATACATTGTCTTATGTGCATTGCATTGACTCTTCCCTTGGTTTGTACTTTTCTATTTTATCCTTTGACTTTTGTGTAACTTCTTCTAGATGAAATATTGTATACATGAGTATTTATAATTTAGCTTAGCTATAAATGGCCAACCTCCAAACATTCCTCTCCATCACATCATCTTTTCCATCTTTACTCTCCTTGGTTTCATTTAAATGAACCAATTTGAGGACAATAAAAGATATTTACCTACCATGAAACAATTAAACTATATTAAACCTAAAACACTAATGATTTATTCATCATATACAGTGTCTTATATGTATTACATTGACTCTTCGCTTAGTTTGTACTTTTGTATTTTATTTTTTTTATTTTTATGTAACTTATCTCTAGATTAAATATTGTACACAAATATCTATAATAAATATGGGGATGTTGCTTTAGGTATCACATGCCCTACATTTTGATTTATATTTGTGTTTCAAATAATAATTGAAAGATAATCAAACAATTATTTTAATTATGTCGATAGATTTTTTATTGTGAAATTGTTGTTAGTGACATATTGAAATTCGCTTTTTGTGAGATTGTTGTTAATGACGCTGTTGAGATTCACCTTTGAGACTAATCTCAACAATGTTCGCTATTAAACACATACTGTGTCTTGTCGAGATTCGTCATCCTCTAGCGAATCTCAACAGTGTCCACTATTAAACTCAAACTGTGTCTTAATTTGATTTGATCCACGAGTGATAATAACGTTGCCAGCCCAGTTCATTGGCTTTGTCGTATGGAGGCCCCTTCTAACTTAGCACATGGTACCAGGTCACGCCAGTTTATGCGGTTGCATATGATTTTCCAACTTGCGTGAACTGCGAATCTGCTAGACAGTCACACCTGGACAAGGGACGACAGTGTTTTAATCTATTTGGCATGTTAGAAATGGCAGTGAGAAAAGAAGCTAAAGGGGATGGTTGGAAGGCAGAAGAAGCCACTGCAGGCAATCAAAAAGCATTGCAAGGGTTGAGGGAGATTTTTTTATTGTCGCTTCTCTATTCAAGAGAAGCAACCATTTTGGGGTTAAGGTAGCCTATGTTTTACTATTATATGGGCCTCCAGACACTGGCAAGACAAGATTGATCTATGCAATTGTTCGAGAATGTGGTGCCCATCTCACTCTGATAAGTGTAAGTCTAGTTCATAGGGTATATGTTGGAGAAAGTGAACATATTTTAAGGGAGGATTTTGCTGAAGCATCATCCCAAGCTGCAGCAAGTAGACCAACCATCATATTCATTGATGAGATTGATGCACTTTGTCCTCACCGTGACTCCAGACGAGAGCAAGAATATCGCATAGTTGCACAACTTCTTACTCTTATGGATGGCACAAAAATTTCATCAAGATCTATAGAGCGAGTGGTCATGGTAGCATCAACAAACAGAGTTAATGCAATTGATCCAGCATTGCGAAGACCAAGACGCTTTGATGTTGAAATTGAAGTTAGTGCACCTAATGAGGAAGAGCGTTTTGAGATTCTTCAGCTACACGCTAGGAATGTTCCACTTGATCGAAGTGTCAACCTTCATATTGTAGTTGCATCTTGTAATGGATATGTTGGTGCTGATTTAGCCGCTTTATGTCATGAGGCTACAATGTCAACAATTCGAAAATCTTCTAGTTAGAGGTGTCATTTCTCAAGTTCCAAAAGTCTCATGGGAAGACATTGGAGGCCTTCATGATGTTAATAAGAAGCTTCAACAAGCTGTGGAATGGCCTATAAAACATGTTGTTGCATTTTCAAGCCTTGGGATTTCCCTTGCTCGTGGAGTGCTCTTACATGGTCCACCAGGTTTCTTTAAAACTACTCTTGTTAATGTTGCACCTCATGCTTCCCAAACGAATATGTTGGAGAAGGTGAAGCTTCACTGCGTGAAACATTTCAAAGAGCACACTTAGTGGCTCCTAGTATAATATTCTTTGATGAAGTTGATGTTATTGCAACAAAGCGGAACGGAAGGGAAAAGGAAAATTCCAGTGGTAGCGGTGTTGTAGTTGGAGAAAAGCTTGTGTCTACCTTACTAACTGAGATTGATGGGTTGGAGATCATAAAGGGAGTTCTAGTGCCAGGAGCTACAAATCGTCTTAATGTTACGCTCCCTCTCCCAACGGCCAGTTATTTCTGGAAATAATTGCAGTTAATTATTTCTGGAAACCAACTGCAGCCATTTCCTTAATTTATGGAAACCAACTGCAATCATTTCCTTAAATTACGGAAATCAACTGCAATTAATTAATTTTCTTGTTGGGAGCTTCTGAAGTGGTCCATTACTCCCACTGCAGTTCTCTACCATGATTTGTGGAACACTTGACACATAGCCAACAGAGGCTTAATGGAAGCTTGGCTATAAATACTTCTATTTGGTCCCCAAGCTCACTAACTCAATCCCCTTCAGTTTTACACCATCAAGTTAGAGTGAGCAGAGCTTGGAAGTTCCTTCAAATTTTTTGTATCCTTTAATTTTTGCTTGTGTGAAGATTGTGTAAAAAACAGCTCATGTTTAGTGAGAGAAGAAGAAGAAGGAGCAGTTTCAGTTGTGGCGTGTAAGGCATAAGGCATCTTCCTCCTACATATTTTCTATATAGTGAAGCAGCCCGGGAATTTTGCATACAAAATACTGGCTGGAGGTATGATTTATTGGGCATTAATTTTTATTTTTCGATTCTTTTAAAGTATTTATTCTGCAATAAGAATCATTATTTAAGCTTACATTTGGTATCAGAGCAATTTTTATCTCTACCTTGGTGATTATAGACATGTTTGGCTAAATGTCATATTTTGAGAATTTTCTGAATTAAAGCATTTATTTGGAAATATGTCTAATTTTTGCTCAATTTTTATTCTTATAATATTATTTAGTTTAATTATATGCAATTTGGATACTTGTTGTGCGATTTAATTTGCATGAATTAATTATTTCTGCTTTAATTAAAACATGCTATTTTGGATGAGTATACGAGACCCATCGTTAAATGTTATGCATGAATATTATAGTTTTATTTATGCAAATTATCATTATTCTTATATCAAGTTAATTTTTATGTAAATAATGTCTAGTGATCCATATAATTTTAATTGATTAGAGAATAGCCACAACATCTCTAATTAAATAAAATTATATATTATGATTGATTAGGATCACATAAAGAATATTTAGACATTAATTGTAATTAATTATACTAAATATAATAAATTTTATCCCACAGGAATTTTTGTTATATTTATGTAATTAATTAGGATAAAATATTCATAACTTACCCACGGGAGTTGGGAATTAATAGTTTTATCATAAAGTTCAAAACTAAGATAGAATTTATATCAAATTATAATTATAATATACCCTTAGAATTACGAATTAAGTGAATAATTTGATAAATTCTATCATAAAGAATAACTGAATTTGCTTGAATTAAAAATTTAGTCCACAAACAATCTTTATGTCATTAGATTCAATTTTAAAGCATGATTTACATTGGTAAAGCATGAAATTTTATTTATGCCTCAATTTTAACATAAGCATGTGATTTTTAATTTTATGCAGTTGTACAACCTACAAATTTCTCTGAAATTCGTTCTGATATCCCTGAACTTAAGGGAGATAACTATAAGGTCTGAAAGGAGAGAGTTCTCCTTCATTTGGGGTGGATGGACATAGACTATGCTATTAGGAAAGATGAACCACCGAAACTTACTAATACCAGCACTGCAGTGGACATCACGCTTTATGAACGATGGGAATGATCTAATCGCCTGAGCATTATGTTCATTAAGACTAAAATTTCAGCTGGTATTCGTGGTTCCGTTGATCAGCATGAAAAAGGTCCAAGACTTGCTGAAAGCCATTGATGATCAATTCGTCACTTCAAACAAGGCACTAGCAAGCACTCTAATCATGAAGTTCTCATCCCTAAGGCTCACCAGTGTGAAAGGTGTGTGCGAGCACATCATACAAATGAGGACACTGTGGCTCAATTGAAGAAACTCGAGGTTGAAATATCAGAGTCTTTCCTAGTGTACTACATCCTAAACACCCTTCTGCACGAATACAGACCCTTCAAAATCTCATACAACACACATAAGGATAAATGGTCAATTAATGAACTCATGACCATGTGTGTTCAAGAGGAAGAGAGACTAGTGATGGAAATGGGAGAAAGTGCAATGCTGGCAATGCGAGGAAAGGGAAAATATCAAGCCAATCGAAAAGGGAAAGGTAAAATACCTCTCCAAGCCAATATCAAGAAGGATTCCAAGTGTTTCTTCTGTAAAAAGAAGGGACACGTGAAGAAGGAATGCGCCAAATTTCAGAAATGGCTTGCGGACAAAGGTAATCCAATCTCGTTTGTTTGTTATGAATCTAATATGGTTAACGTCAATATTAACACCTGGTGGATTGATTCTGGATCAACAATTCACATTTTGAATTCCTTGCAGGGTTTGCAAAACTTAAGGAAGCCAGTGGGCAGTGAGCAAAGCATCTTATCAGAAAACAAGATGGGCTCGCATGTGGAAGCTATAGGAACATGCTATATAACTTTAAGTAGTGGCTTTGTTTTAGAATTAGAAAAGACCTTTTATGTACCAAGTTTTTCTAGAAACTTGATTTCAGTTTCAAGGCTTGTACCTTTTGGATATTCCTTTAACTTTTCAAAAACATCCTTCAGTTTATTTTATAAATCTGATTGTGTTGGGAATGGTATTTTGTTTAATGGTCTTTACTATATTAATTTACAAAACAATGTCACTTATGATTCAATGCATGTTCACACTTGCACTAAAAGATGTGTTATTAATGAAAATTCCTCTAAATTATGGCACCGGAGACTAGGTCATATCTTCATAGAAAGAATTAAAATATTGGTAAATGAAGGGGTACTTAATACTCTGGATTTTACTGATTTTGAGACTTGTGTGGACTGCATAAAGGGAAAGCAGACCAACAAGTCAGAAAAAGGTGCCAATAGGAGTTCGGACATATTAGAGATCATACATACTGATATATGTAGTCCAGACATGGACTCACATGGTCAGAGATACTTCATCTCTTTTATAGATGATTACTCACGATATATGTATCTCTACATGCTTCATAAAAAGAGCGAAGCATTAGATGCCTTTAATATTTTTAAGGTTGAAGTAGAGAAATAATGCGGCAAGCAAATTAAGATCGTGAGATCAGATAGAGGTGGAGAATATTATGGTAGATACACAGAAAATGGACACCATGCCTGGTTCACCTGACCAGAATGGTGTAGCAGAAAGAAGAAACTGAACATTATTGGACATGGTGCAGAGTATGCTTAGCAGCTCCAATCTTCCTAAATCCTTGTGGACTGAAGCACTTAAGATGGCAGTGTATATATTAAACCGAGTTTCAACCAAGGCTATTCCTAAAACGCCATTTGAATTATGGAAAGGTTGGAAACCGAGTTTGCGACATATGTGCATTTGGGGATGCTCGTCTGAAGTGAGAATATATAATCCACAAGAGAATAAGATGGACCCAAGGACCATTAGTGGGTATTTCATTGGATATGCTGAAATGATCTGGATTTATGCAGGAATGCAACAGAATAAACATATAACCATAAATACAAAGATGCAGCGGAAGTAACACTTCATTTCATTAATATCGAAGAACTGAAATTTGCTTACAAAGAGAATGGAAATAAAACTAGCTAGGGCGCTAGTAGCTATTTCTTAGAAGAGATGTGGCGGCTACAGGCCTCTGAACTGAGTTACAATGAGGCTCGAGGGCCTATTTATTATTTAGAAACAATGGGAAATCCTAAACAGCCAAAACCCTAACCCTAGGAGATGAAGCGCCAAAACTATGGGCCCCGTTTGGGTAAATTGGTGTTTCAACTTTTCGGGGACGTAACTTTGGCATACAATCTTCGTTTGACGTGTACCATACCTCTTTAGAAATATCTATCCGAGGACTACAAATTTTGAACCAATGTTGTTTCCCATTTTCCCAAAAAACGTCGTTTAGGGCCTCAAAACAGCTCCGGAAGTTCATGACCCAAAAAACTGCTAAAAATAGTAAGTTGTGCCGAAACTAAAAAAACTAGAAGAAACAATGGTGGGGCCCCAAGTGGAATAGGTAGGTGACCACCAATATCCACCTGAATCATGAAAGGTCTAAAGGTTACAGATTTTATTGTCCATCTCGCAGCACTAGGATTATGGAATCAAGAAATGCAAAGTTTCTTGAAAATGACTTTATCAGTGGGAGCGATCAAACCAGGAACATAGTTTCTGAGAAGGATCATTCAGAATCTCAACCTTCCACCTCAAGTGATAGATTGGTTATTGTTCACAGCACCCCTCAAGTACAAACTGGTATTGAATAACCAATTGTTGAAGTTCCACAAGCTGCTGACGACATTCCAGTAGATCAGATAGTTCAAGAATTGCCAAGAATTTTTGAACAAGAAGTTGAACCACATACTTCTCAGGAAGATGGTGGTACAACATTAAGAAGATCTACTAGACCAAAGAGATCAGTAATTCCTGATGATTATGTTGTGTATCTGCAAAAATCTGACTACAACATTGGAGTCGAAAATGATCCCGAGTCTTTTTCACAAGCCATGAGTTGCAAAGAATCAGAATTATGGTATGATGCCATGAAGGAAGAGACGAATTCTATGAAGAGTAACGACGTCTGGGATCTTGTTGAGTTTCCTAATGGTGCAAAATCCATTGGATGTAAATGGGTCTTTAAGACAAAAAAAAGACTCATTGGGAAACATTGAGAGATACAAGGCAAGACTTGTTGCAAAGGGATTCACTCAGAAAGAAGGAATCGATTACACGGAGACCTTCTCTCCTGTATCTAAGAAAGATTCCTTGCGCATTATTATGGCATTAGTAGCCCATTTTGACTTGGAGTTGCACCAAATGGATGTGAAAACGACATTTCTCAATGGAGATCTAGAGGAGGAGGTTTACATGAAACAACCTGAAGGATTCTCCTCTAGTGATGGTGAACAATTGGTTTGCAAGCTCAAAAAATCATTATATGGATTAAAACAAGCATCCCGCCAATGGTATTTGAAATTTCATAATGTAATTTCTTCTTTCGGTTTTGTAGAAAACATTATGGATAAATGTATATACCTGAAAGTCAGTGGGAGTAAAATTTGTTTTCTTGTTTTATATGTGGATGACATTTTGCTAGCAACCAATGATAAGGGTTTGTTGCATGAGGTGAAACAATTCCTCTCTAAAAATTTCGATATGAAGGATATGGGTGAGGCATCTTATGTCATTGGCATTAAGATCCATAGAGACAGATTTCGAGGCATCTTGGGTCTGTCTCAGGAAACCTATATTAATAAAATTTTAGAGAGATTTCGGATGAAGGATTGTTCACCAAGTGTCGCTCCCATTGTGAAGGGTGATAGGTTCAGTTTGAACCAATGCCCGAAGAACAAATTTGAAAGGGAACAAATGAATAACATTCCATATGCTTTTGATGTCGGAAGCCTAATGTATGCTCAAGTCTACACAAGACCTGACATTGCATTTGTTGTGGGAATGTTGGGACGATATCAGAGTGATCCAGGTTTAGACCACTGGAAAGCTGCAAAGAAAGTAATGAGATACCTTCAAGAAACCAAAAACTACATGCTTATGTATAGACGGACAGACAATTTGGAATTAATTGGCTATTCAGATTCTGACTTTGTTGGATGTGTTGATTCACGCAAATCAACATCAGGATACATTTTTATGATGGCCGGTGGAGCTGTATCATGGAGGAGTGCCAAGCAGACCTTGATTGCCACTTCCACTATGGAAGCCGAGTTCGTCTCCTGTTTTGAGGCTACTTTATATGGTGTATGGCTTAAGAGTTTCATTTCTGGGCTTAGAATTATGGATTCTATCTCTAAGCCATTGAGAATATATTGCGACAATTCAGTTGTTGTTTTTATGGCTAAGAACAACAAAAGTGGGAGTCGAAATAAACACATCGACATTAAGTATTTAGCTATAAGGGAACGTGTTAAAGAAAAGAAAGTGGTCATTGAGCACGTTAGCACTGAGTTGATGATCGTTGATCCTTTGACTAAGGGCATGCCACCGTTTAAATTCAAGGATCATGTAATGAATATGGGACTTGGTTCCATTATGTAGTTTCTCATTATATGAACAATGTTATTTTTAATGAAATTCTTAATTATTGTGATGTTTTTCTCATATTTATGTGCACCTTAATTTGATTTGAGAGAATTCATCTGTGTAGGACCAAGAATAAACATAGGATTTATTCATTAAGAAATTGTTGCCACATAAATTTTAATATAAATAAATACATAGTAATACATGGAAGATAATACTCGTCATTAGAGGACTTATCGCCATGATTCATGTATCTATTACTTAATACAGATTATTAATGGGTTTTAAGATGAGACATTAAGTTTGGAAGTATGGACCAAGTGGGAGAATGTTACGCTCCCTCTCCCAATGGCCAGTTATTTCTAGAAATAACTGCAGTTAATTATTTCTAGAAACCAACTGCAATCATTTCCTTAATTTATGGAAACCAACTGCAGTCATTTCCTTAAATTACGGAAATCAACTGCAGTTAATTAATTTTCTTGTTGGGAGCTTCTGAAGTGGTCCATTACTCCCACTGCAGTTCTCTACCATGATTTGTGGAACACTTGACGCATAGCCAACAGAAGCTTGATGGAAGCTTGGCTATAAATACTTCTGTTTGGTCCCCAAGCTCACTAACTCGATCCCCTTCAGTTTTACACCATCAAGTTAGAGTGAGCAGAGCTTAGAAGTCCCTTCAGATTTTTTGTATCCTTTAATTTTTGCTTGTGTGAAGATTGTGTAAAAAGCAGCTCATGTTTAGTGAGAGAAGAAGAAGAAGGAGCAGTTTCAGTGGTGGCGTGTAAGGCATAAGGCATCTTCCTTTTGCAGATTTTCTATATAGTAAAGCAACCCGGAAATTTTGCATACAAAATACATTATGAGCAGCATCAATGGCTAGAGGTATGATTTATTGAGCATTAATTTTTATTTTTCGATTCTTTTAAAGTATTTATTCCGCATTAAGAATCGTTATTTAAGCTTACACTTGAAGCAATTGATGCAATTGATGACACACTTATGTGTCTTGGTGGCTTTGATTTGGTACTTTATGTGCCACCACTTGATTTGGAAGAAAGAATTGAAGTACTACGTGTACATACCTGTAACATGAAGCTGGAAAACGATGTTGATCTACTACAAATTGCTAAGCAGACACAGTTTTTCACAGGAGCAGAGTTAGCGGGTCTATGCAGGGAAGCGGCTATAGTAGCTCTTAGGGAAGACATGTGCAGATACTGTTTGTAGTCGGCATTTTGAACTCGCAAGAAACTCTTTGCGACCATCATTAACAGAATTGCAGATTGCTAACTATTCTTATTTTATGAAAAGCATAGAAGAACAAATCTTGTAAACAAGTGAATGACATGCTGATAACACAAACTTGGAAGTGAGTGGTGGTGTTGGAAGTATTGGGTTAGAAAGCCCAAAAATATGGGGAAGAAACAATAACTAATTACTTGAGAAAATTGCATGGCGTCAGTTGATTTAGAATTTTGGTGGTCTAGATAACCGTGATGCTGACACAAACTTTGGTGGTGGCTAGCTATATTCAACATCTGATGTTTTAGCAGTGCAGAATTGGTGAAGATGATTGCTGCATTGTTCAGATTTTTCATCTGAATATGTAAATTAGGAAAAATTCATTTTGTTGTTTAGTTGCAAATGATTACGTCAAGTTATGTGGCTTCGCTATATGATGGTGGTTGCACAGGTGACTGCTATCTAGGAACTAGATGTTCATCCTATGCTTATAGTAGTTGTATTAGCTTAAAAAAAAAAACTCAAACCATGTCTTCACAGGTGCCTATTGACTATTGACTGTGTCTCAGTCAAAGAGACTACTCTTGCAAAAGCAAGTCAACTCACCTTGGATCTTCTACCCATCCATCATAGATGCGTTATTATTTTTGTTTGGGGTTGAAATTCAAACTATACATCAAGTTTGATATGCTTTTACATTGCGGCTCATTTCCCAAAAGATAAGGTCAACCTCCCCTATCCGTAAAATATCAAACTGTTCATCTTTTATTTCGAATGCTTATAAAGATGAAATTTGAAATGGAAGATTATGCTATCAAGTTCATATTCGAAGAGAGATTATATTTCATTTTGAAAAGGTGAAAAGTTATAATCATCCAATAAATAATAGTGTAGAAATTGATTTATTATTTAATTGTTATATATATAATACAATATAAAGTAAAATATTTTTATTTTTATAATATAACAAAAATATATATATATATATATATATATATATTAAAAATATTAAATAATAATAATTTTATTGTTACTTTCTAAAATCAAATATCATTTATATAACAATTTATGGATAGATATATTATATGTTCTAGTATAATTGAGATTTTCCACTATATGTATAATAGTCGCATATACTTTGTATGTTGTTGGTGATAGTTGGATGCAAGCTTCTAGTGGTTTCATTCTTTAATTTTATCAAATATGGGGTTTTTGGTTTATGTTCTCTTCTTGGATAGAAGCCAACAAAAATAAATCATAGATTAGAATTAATGAGTTGTGGACCTAAAGATATCTAAAAGAGCCCTTAACCATCTAAGTTTGTCAAGGATACGACCAAGAAATGGTTTGTCTAAGATGAAATTAGCTTGTTCAATGTAGTTCTGGTGTCTTCTGCAAGATGCTTAATTAATATGATTGTGTTTTATGAGCAAGCCAAACAAACCCTTCAATCTGAATCCCATGGTCAGATCTATGAAAATATGAGGTGCAGGAGGTCCAAGTTTTGGACCATTCAGTTCTAGTGTATAAACATAAAAATTGTAAAAGATTTATTTCCTTACATGAGCATACACGGGGTAGACTTGTATAATGTTGGAAGCAAATATGGGGTCATC
Source organism: Pinus albicaulis (assembly GCA_034641835.2). NCBI lineage: Eukaryota > Viridiplantae > Streptophyta > Pinopsida > Pinales > Pinaceae > Pinus > Pinus albicaulis. The sequence continues at coordinate 1,218,549,306 of CM076582.1, forward strand.
ACAGAAAGAAGAAATAAAGCTACCTAAGATATAAAAATGGATGCCAACCAAGCCCACAAAGGTGATGTTAACAAGGGTCTCCATGAAGCTAGACATTGAAGTTGTCTACATGAATGGAGAACTAGCAATCCCTTCTAGGCCATGTAGCACCAAAATGGTGAAGTTACCAATTATCCACATGAAGAAGAAGAGCATGAATAAGTAGAGGAAGAATAAAAATTTTATATATTTATATTTATACCTCACTCTTAATGTTAAATTTAGCTACGGATTTAGGACAGTTCAAAATTTAGGGTAGTTTCAAGGGATTTGCAGTTTAGATGCAGATCATAAGGGAGCTTAAAATTTGTGTTAGATGCTCAAGGATATTTTATTTGATTCTTGAATATCTTATTTCAATAAATATGAGATTATTTCTTCATACTCTACAACTTGTATGTAATTCATGACACTAATTAGTTCAAGTTCTCCGGATTTGTAGTTTATTTGTGGATTGTAGAGTAGTTTAAGGGCAAAGCCAGGCAAAATGTCGGTAACTCCGAAGATTTCCATCGTGGACAACAACCTCATTGTCCAAGGCCAAGTCATCCTCACGGGGATTCTCGATAACGTAATATTGACATCTAGCTCAGGAACTGGCCTCATCGAAGGTGCATTCATTGGACCCAATGCATTGGAAAGAAAAAGCCAACACGTTTTCTCGATTGGGGTGCTCGAGTAAGCAAATCTACTCGTTTTCCATCACTTAGCATAGGTAGTTATCATAAATCATTTGTTTTTTAATAGACTCCTATTCATGTCCAACAGAGGTCTTGTTTCATGTGTTGCTTCCACTTCAAGTTGTGGATGGCCTAATAGGTGGAAACTTGTGGAAGAAATGTTGTGTTTGAGACATAATTCATGCTCTTAGAGAGCATGGGTCTTCTCTCAACGAAGACATGGATCATGGGGAAGAGGAGAAGAACATTTACATCATTTTCCTTCCTCTTTTAGAAGACCAGTTCAAAGTTGTTCTTCAAGGCAGTGTTTGAAATGAATTAGAGGTTTGCATTGAAAGTGGTGAGTATCAAACTACTCAACTAAGTTCCTTGTTCGATGATTTGGCTTTGGCATTTGGATTCATTGCATTGAGTTTTAATTTACTGAAGTCGTATGCACAAAATTCTGCAGGAGAATGTGGTGATTATTACCCAAGGGTTGCATTCAATGTACATGCATGCAGGGCTAGATCGGTTTGAAGTTATCATAAATATGGTCAAGTATGTATGTCATCTTATTTCTTACTTAATGCATATTGTTAAGTTATATCTAATTGTTAGTTTATCTCAGTGTTATTGTTTGTGTCATCAAGGCTATGGAAAGGGACTTGCAGACATTTCACCATCGTGAAAAGAAAAAGGTAATCTCACCTTTCATTAGTGATAGAAGCCACCCACTTGTTTCTGAGAAACATGTAGACTTGCATCATCTTCCTTAAAGAACGGGTTTTTTAAATTTTCACTGAGTTCCAAGAAATTTGTGGAGTGTAGAAGGTGTTTCAGGGCAGCCTTATTATACTATTAGGCTTATGCCACTCCTTTTCTCATGAAGAAAAAGGACTTGGAATATTCTATTTACAACTAACTATTTCTCAGAGGTTTTATCTAAAGAGTTTTTAACACTAGATAAAACTCGCAGTCCCTTTTTCTTTCCAGCACTAGCCTGGAGATCTACTAAAAAATACTCTGCTACTATTTTTGAAGATATATCCATTGCCTGTATATATATGGGAGCACGCAATACACTTTTTGCCCATCCAAAATCACAACATGATAAAAATACTCTGGAGTTCCTTAAATTGCAGTGGGGGACACCATTTCAATTTGTTTAGGCTTTTGGGCACCCCATGAAATGTGAGTTTCTCAATTTTTGTTTTTCCTCCCCCATCTAAACAACTTCTCTTCATAATCTCCAAGATTTTTTTCAAAGAAGATGGTAGAATATCACAGTGATGTCTCCTCAAATATTGCTCCTAGTTTAGTTATGAGTTCATTGATACAAATTTGTAACATTGTAGATTCTATAATGCACTTTTACCCACTTGGAAAGATCTACTTTACCAATACTTTAGCCTCTTGATTCCTTATTCCGTCCACATCCACATCATCCTTTGCATCACTCTACATTCATCTACACTTCTATCAGCGTATCTTTGCACCTTTTGGTACAAATGCTAGTTGCATTCAATAGTGACACAAATTTTATCAAAAAAGCATTTGACTTCAAGTTCTTTGGATTTGTAGTTTAGTTGCGGATTGTAGAGTAGTTTAAGGGCAAAGCCAAGCAAAATGTCGGTAACTCCGAAGATTTCTATCGTGGATAGCAAACTCATTGTCCAAGGCCAAGTTATCCTCACAGGAGATTCTCGATAATGTAATATTGACACCTAGCTCAGGAACTGGCCTCATCGAAGGTGCATTCATTGGACCCAATGCATTGGAAAGAAAAAGCCACCATGTTTTCCCGATTGGAATGCTCGAGTAAGCAAATCTACTCGTTTTCCATCACTTAACATAGGTAGTTATCATAAATCATTTGTTTTTTAATGGACTCCTATTCATGTCCAGTAGAGGTATTTGTTTCATGTGTTGCTTCCGCTTCAAGTTGTGGATGGCCTAACAGGTGGAAACTTGTGGAAGAAATGTTGCGTTCGAGATGTAATCCATGCTCTTAGAGAGCATTGGTCTTCTCTCAACGAAGACATGGATCATGAGGAAGAGGAGAAGAACATTTACATCATTTTCCTTCCTCTTTTAGAAGGCCAGTTCAGAGTTGTTCTTCAAGGCAATGATCTAAATGAATTAGAGGTTTGCATTGAAAGTGGTGAGTATCAAACTACTCAACTAAGTTCCTTGTTCGATGATTTGGCTTTGGCATTTGGATTCATTGCATTGAGTTTTAATTCACTGAAGTAGTGTGCACAAAATTCTGCAGGAGACTGTGGTGACTATTACCCAAGGGTTGCATTCAATGTACATGCATGCAGGGCTGGATCCGTTTGAATTTATCATAAATGTGGTCAAGTATGTATGTCAACTTATTTCCTACTTAATGCATATTGTTAAGTTATATCTAATTGTTAGTTTATCTCACTGTTATTGTTTGTGTCATCAAGGCTATGGAAAGGGACTTGCAAACATTTCACCATCATGAAAAGAAAAAGGTAATCTCACCTTTCATTAGTGATAGAAGCCACCCACTTGTTTCTGAGAAACATGTAGACTTGCATCATCTTCCTTAAAGAACGGGTTTTTTAAATTTTCACTGGGTTCCAAGAAATTTGTGGAGTGTAGAGGGTGTTTCAGGTTAGCCTTATTATACTATTAAGCTTATGCCACTCCTTTTCTCATGAAGAAAAAGTACTTGGAATATTCTATTTACAACCAACTATTTCTCAAAAGTTTTATCTAAAGAGTTTTTAACACTAGATAAAACTCGCAGTCCCTTTTTCTTTCCAGCGCTAGCCTTGAGATCTACTAAAAACTACTCTGCTCCTATTTTTGAAGATATATCCATTGCCTATATATATATATGGGAGCACGCAATCCACTTGTTGCCCATCCAAAATCACAACATAATAAAAATACTCGGGGGTTCCTTAAATTGCAGTAGAAGACACCATTTCAATTTGTTTAGGCTTTTGGGCATCCCATGAAATGTGAGTTTCTCAATTTTTGTTTTTCCTCCCCCATCTAAACAACTTCTCATCATAATCTCCAAGATGTTGTTCAAAGAAGACGGTAGAATATCACTGTGATGTCTCCTCAAATATTACTCCTAGTTTAGTTATGAGTTAGTTGATAAAAATTTGTAACATTGTAGATTCTATAATGCACTTTTACCCACTTGGAAAGCTCTACTTTACCAATACTTTAGCCTCTTGATTCCTCATGCCTTCCACATCCACATCGTCCTTTGCATCACTCTATATTAATCTACACTTCTATCAGCGTATCTTTGCATCTTTTGGTACAAATGACAGTTGCATTCAATAGTGACAAATTTTATCAATGAAAAATACTTATGCTTTATAGTTTTTATAGCTAGCTTCTTATGTTCCCAATATAATCATTGTGTTCTACAAACAATTTTCTATCACTTCATTTTATGAGCTTCAATATAAAATTATTTTGATCCCCCACCCTCATATTGATGGCTCTCCAAGGTCATTGGCTCAATGTAACTATTATTCAACAACCAAGTTTCCACTGTGTGTAACATTTTACCTACATTTTCATGCATCATCCTCCAGCCATTTGATTACTCTCCATAATCATTAGCAAATGATCTTATGCTTCTTCCTTAAAACAAGTATACAAAAGAATGATCTTATGCTTCTCCCTAAAACAAGTATACAAAAGAATGCTCTTATGCTTCTCTCTTTAAAAAAAAGATCATATGCTTCTCCCTCGGGAAGCGCTGATATATCTAGGCAAGAATAACCCAAAACTTTTTTGGCAGGGACTTCAACCAAGGAAAAAGCGATTTGAAAATAATATTATAGCCAATCAGTGGTTTAACTATGCAAGGAAACTCTATGAAAAAGAATTAGAGGTTGAGCCACTCCCAGGATGAACACATCTACAAAGCTTTTCACAATATAGGAGGTGGAGGTGGGAATTAAAAAGTTGAAAGCAGGGAAGGCAAAGTACTTGGTTGAACTTCAGGCAAAATATCTAAAGTGGGGAATGAACAATCTGGCACCCCACATCATGGAAATATTCAAAAACGCCATTCAGCAGGGGTTCCCAAGGGATTGGACAACTAGTCTAGCAATTCGCCTTTTTAAAAGTGGAGTCATTAATAATCCTTCCAATTATAAAACCATTATGATCAATCCTATGTTTGCAAAGCTTTTCAGTGGCATGGTAGAAAATAGAATCAGTAAATGGGCAGAAGTAAAAGAAAAGAGAGCAAAAGGGCAAGTAGGTTTTAGGCCGAAGCATTCTACAGTAGATCATGGTAACATGTTAAGACACATTGTTGAAAAGGTTTGGGAGAGCAAAGAAAAAGTATTTTGCTACTTTGTTGACTTCAAAAAAGCATTTGTCATAGTCCCTAGAGATAAGTTGTGGCCCAAAATGGAAGAACTTGAAATTCCTTTACAATATAGAGTTGTTGTCCATATGCTTTATGAAGAGGTGAAAGTCAAGATTAGAACTTCAACAGGCATTTTAGAAAGTTTTAGAAGTGACATCGGAGTCAAGCAAGTTTGCCCTTTATCCCCTACCCTTTTTGGTTTATATATTGAGAAACTGGAAGAGTGGCTAAATTTGCAAGGTGTGGAGGGCGTTCGATTGGGGGAGTTTGTGATAAAGCTTCTTCTATATGCCGATGATCTTGTGTTGGTTGCTAAATCGGCACATGGATTGCATATGCACCTATATGCCCTTAAGCATTTTTGTAAAGCAATGGGGATGCAAGTCAATACCATAAGACCAAAGTAATGATTTTCTCTAATAAAAGGAAGCAAAGCCAACATATGTTCTTCTTTAAGAACAACATTCTTGAATAAGTAAATGAATACAAATACCTCAGGATCAATTTCAACAAGCAGCTTAATTGGGAGGATTGCAAAAAGAAAAGAATTTTAAGAGGGTGGAAAGCATTATATGCACTTCAAAATAGATGTAGAGAGGCAAAGTTCTAGGATTGGAACACGATCAAAGTACTTTTTGGACTCCTGGGTTGTCCAATGATATTATATGGGTGTGAATTGTGGGCTAGCAACATCTCTGTTTCAAAATGGAAACAAATTGAAAAAATTCAAAAACGCTTGATCATGAGCAAGTTCAAAATAAAAAGTTCGGTTCCCTATGAGATAATGTTGAGTGAAACAAGGGCAGCTCCCATCGAAGCAATTGCCATGGTGCGTCTTATAAGGCACCTAAAGAGAATGGAGCAAATGAGAGAAGGTAGATGGCCGAAAGTTATCATCAATGAAGGTATGAGTGAAAGAAAGAAATCACGAATGAGACAAAACAACAAATGGATGCAAAATTGAAATATTTACCTGAATGTGTGTCCCACAAATAACAAGGAGTTAAAGAATTTTGTGATGGAGAAGTTCCGTAAGGGTATATGGGAAAAAGAGTTGGGTAGAAAGAAAAAGTATTATGTTCAGGAATTCAACCCCACTTGTGATCTCCAACAAAAAGAATACATTGGAGCTAGCATTCCATGGAGGGCAAAGGTTCTTATTGCTCAATTAAGAACTAATTCACATCAACTTCGATGTGAAACGGAACGGTGGAAGAGATCTAAAGAAGCTTGGAAAGAAAGGGTATGTACTTTTTGCACTTCTAGGGCAGTGAAATCAAAAACACATTTCATTTTAGAATGTAACGCTTTCAGAGACATCAGGGACAGTTACTATAGTATGTTAGCATCAATTCCATGGCATTGCCTTTTCAATGATGAAACTGTTAGAAGGTTGAGTCAGCTCATCATCAATTTAAGTAAGAAAATGATTTAATTACAGAAGGCAAAAAACAAAGAAGTTGGTGGTCCCATAGACTACTTTTAGTCTCATGGACATTGAAATATCATTCATTCATTCATATACAAAAACTTAAAACAATAAACACATTTCAATTAATTTGCAAAGATTATGCTTATACGAAAAAAACATTGCATCATATAATGTCTGTGTATAGAAAGAGTTTGATCCCAAGTTCAAGAGTAGTTGGTCATCGTTTAAATTCAACGTATTGGAATAAGAAGTCATTCTTTTATCGTTTGTTATCACTTGTTGGGAGCTAGACAACTACTACATTCAAATCTAGATAGCTCTGAATTTATACCATTAAAAGCATCTTGAGTAGAGTAATAAAAGTATATTTTTCCCATCAAATTCATTCCACTCTTAATTCATTTATTCGAATTTCAAAATCATAGATCAGCTAACATTTTTCAAAATATTTTCTTAATTTATTAATATAATATAGATCGAAATATCTTTTACTTCAATTTTGATCCTCGTTTTTTAAGTTGATCATTCTGTTGTTGTAGGTCACTCAATCTGGTGATCTCACTTTCACTCACATTTTACTAACATGGCACGAACACAAACAAATAATTCTCGAGGCATTTCAGAATCAGCTAAAAATGCTTCGATAGAGATATATATTAGAAATGAAACATTAATCCACTCATTTGAAATAATCAAGGCATAAGCACATGCTATTTACAATTGAGATTCACTAGCCTAACAATCTCAAATCACAAAGCCACAAGATACTGACCAGTATTAACTTAAGCATGGATTTGTTCTTAAAAAATAAAGCATTAAAATGATCATCTGCAATCAAATAAAGTGAGGTGAGATACTAAGACCTTTTTTTAGAAAGGTTCCGGAGCAAAAGAGTATGGTAGTCAGGGATTAAACAGTAAATTTAAAATGGGCGTCATGAAAACTTCATTTTACTACCAGACAAGTCAGTGAAATCAAACGTCTGAAAGTTCATAGTAAGTTACAAATATTCAGGGCAGATCTAACTCCTGTATCATCATATATCAAAGAACAACAAGCATCCACATTTCCCCCTCTTTGACTGTTTTGTATAGAACGAGTAATTTCAATATATTCTATCCATTGATACACTTGCATTGTCAAATGCAACATCAAGTCTTTGGGTAAAACGAAATCCCATCCAAATCTTTGCCTAAGCACTTAACAAATCAATTACATTTAAAATCAGGAGGAGGCACAAGTAATAGATAAGGTGGTGGTGTTAAACCTTACATTTGCATTCAAACTATAGAGATAACATTCTACAACAGTTTGGAAAAATAAAACCACCGTACCAGAAAAAGTCCAGGATCCTTCACCTTATAACCCAGTCCAATAATCAATAAAACTAATAACATTGTCTGGCTTTGACCATCCATGACCATAAAATTTGTTCAGTCTCTACCGTAATACTACTTTTGGCCAATGCCAACCATATAAATTAGGAATGCCCAGTTTAGTGCTCTATTACAAATGGGGCAATGATATGCAGCATATGCTGAGATTTATTTCAATTCAGTAGTATGATTATTATAAATGGGGCATTGATAAGCACCATACGCAGAAATTTATTTTCAATTCAATCATACTGCAGAGGAGACACAGATCATCCATTTTCAACTTCTTACTCGTCACATCTTCTCACCGAATGAAGTCCACCAGAAATGAGAATCTGGCTCTTAAATGGCATCACAATAACTCTGTTGTGAATCTCTGGGCTTGCCAAAACTTATGGCTTTAACATCATTCAATGCTTTCCCTTTGAATTAAGAATGTTCAAGAGAGACTTGAGCAAAAGCAACTCTCCAAAAAATGTCTTACTTGGCAGCATTAGCTGCTACTCTGCAGTCTGGTAATATGGTTGTTCCTGTTCCATGAACAGTACTTCCAAGCCTAGTTTCATAAACAGTACTTCCAAGTCTAGTTGGAGGCCAGTAGCGGAGTACAGATCTCCCTAAAATGTTCTTGACAGGAAGTGGGCCCCTGCAATGCCAGGTAGAAAATAAACTTCAGATAAATCATCTTAGCACCAAATATTCTGATTACAATGAAAAGAAAAGGGAAGATGATCAATCTTATGAGAGAAATTTGAAGACTCCTGATTTCATTCTAATTTTTAGCGCTAATCCTCATCAAATAACACAAGGCATGATAAAAAGGATCAGAAAAAGACAATTGATAGAAATTGTAAATCCCATACAAGCAGAACAAAGAGTACAAATAAAACAATATCATATGAAAACATCAACAAACGAGTGTACGTCTGGTAAAAATAAATATAACTGAATCACATAAAGAACAAGGGACTATACTTCAACGGTATGAGCATAAATAGGGCCATACAATGTTCTCTTTATTTGATAGGTGGGTGCAGCTTCAACTAAGGATTGAAGTGTTCAATGCTTTTCTGGCCCAAAGGTGTAAGCCCAAACAATATTTGTAGAATTAGCTATTACAACTGGTTTTGACAAATAGCAAAAAAGTTAAAACCCTTGTAACTATCCACTATGATGAAAAAGTAGTCATAGTTTGGTCACAGTAAACTAATATAGTTTAACGTGTTTTGGGCAGTGTCAGAAAGTACGCATTCACAAATGAACTGTTTAAAATGTATATGTCACAAAATATATCTTCTACACAAAAAATTATGAGAACTAAAAAACTTAAACATGGAACAAATTGAAACACACAACGGTAGGGAAGAAACTCATTAAATTTTCAAATGCAAATCAACAACCCCAAAAGATTATAAAGAACAATAACAGAAATTCTAGAAAATAGGACAACGACACAGCTGAATAAAAACAGCAATATTTGAATAATAGGTCCAATAGACCAGCTTGTTTGAGTGGATATTGAACCTTCCAAGGAATTAAAATGGTACAAGAACCTACCAAACATGGGAGTCAAAACTGTTGTTGCGATTATCACCCATCACAAAGACATAGTCTTTTGGAACGCACTGCATAGATGAAAACATTTTGTCTTGGTTAGCAACTTAACATAGCATTAGCATAGCAACTATCACATGAGTCAGGATTGTTTAATAACTATTCTAGACTACCTACCAACAGAGTTGCGTGTGCAGAGAAATATTGATAGCCAACAAATCATTATAAATGCTTTGAAATGTAAAAATTGCAATCATCCAATATTAGCAACTCCTTGTACTACATTATTGACTCTATTAAACCATTTTATTTAGAAGCATTTGGTATTGACATAGAATGTAAACAGCTTAAAGGCCAACAATTGATACAGCAAAAAGATTTTTGTCCTCAATTTCACCCTTACAGATGTTCTTTATTGTTGTACTGTGACATGCTACTCTCCTTGAAGGTACTCTTCGTGTTGGTAAGATAATACTTTAGCAAAAAGTTTATGTTCTTCATTTGAAAATCTAATTAGAAGGTTTCTGATTTAGCTATCTTGCTCAGAGGAATATTATAAAGTTATATATTGGAATGCTATTCAGCCAGGTGTCTAACATGGGCTTTAGGCAGACAAAAGAAACTATTGAAAAAATGGATAATACGATCATTAGATCTCAGTTAATGGGAGCGAGGCATCAAATCAAAACGCTGGAAAGATGTCGATTCCTAAAACAAGAGGGATCTCCAAGCTCAAATTACACTAAACATAGGTGTGAAATCAAATAATGTCTACCATCTTCTTTATAATCAAGCCAACGAATTAAAACAGCAAAGAGATAATACCACTGGATCCATCTCGTATGCAGGTGGCTCAAGAATGAAATCTTCATCTTGGACAACCCCATTCACCAGTAACTTGCCATTGTGAACCTGCACTTAAATTATAAATAATATGATTTATTAATACATGATTAATCATGCAGACCAAAAGAACTATCACCAAAAAATATGGTAACATTAAAAACTGTGAACATAGAAGTTCATGTGCAATCTCAAATAACACGAGGGGGCCTTCAAAAACAGGAAGAAAATAAGATGTTCAGGCTTGATGATCTAATGAAGAGAACACAAGGTAAGCAGCAACAGTCACATCAGAGATTTGGACAATACGTAAGAGAGGAAATCAGGATACCAGCAACACTGTTCAAAAAGAAGAAAAATATCTTCATAATAAATTACTTTCCTACATCAGCCAAAGGTTTTCCCTCCTTGTTTCCTGACTATTTATATACTATATCCTAGCAATATCTAAATAAGAGCCCCTCCCATAAATTGAATAGCATGAAAATATTAGATAATTTGGTGGAAAACAAAGTTGCCTGTATTCCTCTTTCAATCCACATTTTAATAGCAAAATATCTGTTGAACATCTTTCATATTAACAAAAACAAATGAAAATTTCAAAAGTTCGAAAAAGAAAAAACATTCATCATTTCTGGATGTAGAAACGATACATGGAATTTAGGAACATGTATGCTCCAAATAATGCTCATTTCAGTGAACAGTTGTAGACTCATTGTGCCCAACAAGAAGCCCAAAGAGTTGCTGCTCTCCTACCATCCACGATTTAGACACAAAAAACTTGAAGCAGCACTTCTCCTGAGCAGAAGGGTGAAGATCTTGCAATGGACATCAAGCTAAGTTGCACAATATAGGGAAACGGGTATGAGTTTTCCCAAATGGAAGCACGTTGGAAATGCAACCCCTCAAAAATTTTGAAACAGGGAAACGCGATAATATGCTGACTTATAAATAGCACATTATATTGAACCTTCGAAGGAAAGCATTATGAATAAATGAGCAAGAAAATTTAACTGACAGGCATAAATGATAAGCAATGTTCCACTATTGCTTATATTGGGATCTTCATGATTAGTATCACCCTTTGTCTGTGTCTAGCCTTTGCCTCTATTTCGAGGCTTTTGGGAGATAATCAACACAACCCAAATTTTGATGAATCTAATCAAACCCTTCAAAAATGGTTAAAAAATTTTACATGTCTGATCAATGATTTTGGCTTGAGTAAAAAGGGTACATTTTTGCTAAGGTCAAAATATGATAGAAAAAGCTTAACATGCCTAGTCAATGTATTTAGTTTTAGTGAAAACATTTTTAGTAAAGCCATGACAAAGGAGTTCAGCAATCAACACCCACCAACATTAGGGTACATTAAAGACTTGGAGCTCTTGATTAAATGCCAATCCCATATACTCAATGGTGATAGAATACAATAAAAATGCTGCAATCTTGCCAATCCTGAAAACTGTTAAGTTTGCTGAATTTTGAATGCAATATGAATTTCTGCTTTCTCCATATAGAGTTTAGTGAGTTTGGAACCACTTTCAAATATCCTGAAACAATTAATGATAATGTTAAAAATTAAATAAAATGTTAAAAAAGAAAGATAAAGAAAATATCTAACTTTTAAAGGTAAGATAAAACAAATGTCAACTTGGATTAAATATCAACTTTTACATGACGTTAATACACATGATCATTGCCTTTCAAATCAGCCTTGTTCAAACCGTGTGAGGCAAAAGAGAATGAAATCCTCTATATAAACAAAATTATGTTCATAGACGCTTCTGGAAATCTCATTAATTATTAATTATTAACCTATAATTAAGGATTAATCCAAAATTGTACGTCTCAGCAGTCAAAAAAAAGTCGAAATTGACTGAATTAGAGATGTACATATGCTATATGGACACAGGTGTAGCATTGAAACACATTTCTGGCCATATGAAATGTATTTCCCACACATGGGATGCGTCTGTACAGCTGGAAACGCATTTCAAGGCCGGACCACAATTCCCTATGGAAATGTGCCCAGTACAGAGCCTGTAATGGCTTTTCCTGCAACATAGACCTCAACAAATTAGTGTTATAGGTGCGGTTCCCTGACGTAGGCTGTATCTTGAATCTTGTGGCTAACTGAAAATTCTAATTGTGCATCAGATTGTTGTCTAGTATGAACGTCAATAAAAATTGGCATGACTCTAAGAACTATAAAATTATAAAATACATGAGAAATTAGAACAAGAAGTTTACTGCTCATTGACACCAACCCAAGCCATTTACCCTTAATTTGCAGAGTGACAAACACCAAGATTGGATAAGATAGTTTGGGATACATTACATCACGTTTAGTGAAATGACTGTGATAATGAGTATTAGGTGCTGTGATGCCTAACAATATATGCATTATCGGTGAATCAATGAAACTCAACAAAACAATTGCAATCCAACCTACTGCAAAGGGAGTATGGTAAGAGGGAAAGTTAAACATTTCTGCAGTTATCGTGAGCTCTTAGTGCAAGTAGTACAGATACCCAATACCACCAATCACTTACATGTCAGAAAGTAAGGAGAACAACGATTTTCTACTAGCAAAAGAACAGCATTAAACACATCAAAAAGGAAGATGGCAAGTATAATATCGAGACCACACTTCTCCGCTAGATTGGTGTAATCATTAATATTTGGTCTATTAGCAGGAAAGTTCGAAAAAAAAATCAGCTGATAAGACTTACTTCCACACAATCGCCTGATTTTGCTACTACTCTTTTAATGAAGACATCTCCTGCACTGTATCCATTTGCCTGATGAAAAAAATCAATACAAGTCACCGCAAAATTTACTTCAACTCAAACAATAATTCTTTTATAAAATATTCAATTACTTGAGATAAATATTTAGGAAACAACCGCCATTCAAATTTCAAACATAAAAGGAAATTACCTGTAAAGTTGGGGGAGCCTTGAATATTACTATATCAGTCACATCTGGCTTTCTAAAATAATAGGAGAACTGTAACATCAAGATAGATTAGCCGTCAGTATCTCAATTTGCGATCGCCATGTTAGGAAAATAATTTAAACATTGAGAATGAAAATACCCAAATCAAAGCATCAAAAATATTTTTAAAGAAGAATGATCCGGATTATCCAGTGTTACAAGAAATTTGTCGAGGTTTCCGTTGGGATTCGAGACGTCGACAAATTTCTTGTAACACTGGATAATTTAGATCATTCTTCTTCAATTGATAACCACAAGAGCTTAAAGACTAACAATATTTTTAAATATGAACTACTATACTAAACCCCATAAAAATGATTGGTTTTGAGCTCATTTGTCCCTAAACAACATTACTTAATCAGATCTCGTGGCATGCAATAAATCAACATTGAAACATTTATTCTTTTGAAAAATCAATTTTAAATATGGCATCGATCTTGCTGTCAGTTTAGAAACTAAAGGAAAAGACAAAGAATTTTGGTGTATTCTGAATCTTGTAATATTTTCTTAATGAATGTTCCAGATAAATGTGGGGCATATACTTGAGTCCTAATTCTCACACATGCATTTGAAAAAAAAAAAACCGGGAATGGCATTCAAAGTTTACTCTAACTTGCAGATGTTCCAATGTGCCATTTGAAATTTTGTGACAAATCAAATATAATGTCCATATATGTTGCTAATATTACGTTATTGCATAAAAATCTGCAAATATGGCCAATGATGCATCATAACATTTTCCATCCCATCAAAATTTCTACTTATCAAGACATATGATTCTCTAATCTACAGCTGACGGCATTTTGATCATATAGGCAAATTTAGCTTTCATCTTAAGCGCAAGGAAGCACACATGGGAGTGACAGGAGAGTTTTTTCTCCATTGTTTCCTCTAGTCTCAATTTTTATTGCTTTTACTTTCATGCATGCTTGTTCTTTTTACTTGAAATGTTGTGTAGCTTATATTTTGATTTCCTTGGGAATCCATATATCAATGAATAGAGATCTAAGTCATGGAGATTTTCCAATGTCGAAATGATTGGATATGAACTGTATTAAATATTAGCGAGCAAATACACGTTTTTCGGTAAATTGTGGTAATGTTTTTTTGACATAAATTGAAAAATAGTTTATTAAGGTAATATAAACTAGGAATTTTAGTATTTGATTCACCATTGTCCATAACTAACGAGTATAAATATTTATGAGTACAAACAAGTGGGTGTGTGTATACTAAATTTATGGAAACACAAAGAGGAAACCAGTGAGAATAAGGGGTGGAATATCAATTCTGAGATCGTGTTTATAATTGTCACGCTGGAGGTTGTTTAGATAAAGATGAGATATTGATATAGTTGTTTTCATCTATACACTGGCAGATTTAATGGCACTTTCTTCAAGCCATAAGGCTCTTTCAACGCAGGGCATCTATAAGATAATATTCCTCAATCCATTCAAACAAAATCCTCTCAAATTCAACTGGGTAAGACTGGCCTAGTGACCACATTTGTGCTTTTAAGTTCCTTCTTTATGAAATCTGTTCTTTCTTGATATTGGTCGTCTTTCTTATCTCAGGAATCTGTTAATAGTTCGTGTAGACAGCTGGCAATTGAGTGGTCATCCCCACAAAGTTGCTCATGTTGGCAATATGATGCAGAGTGTTGTCCTTGATGGCAACCCACTGAATGAAGATGAAGACATGAGATTGTTGGCATGTTTTGTCCATGATGACAATCCACTTGATGAAGTTGTGCTTGCTAGAATATGTTCTTGATGAGCTAAATATGATGTATCTACAGTGTGTACAGAAGGCAGTGAAGAAAAGAAGTCAGCATGTGCTCAATCTTGATGAAAAAGAGTATGTCTCTAGGTATACGTGGATCTGTCTAAGGGAAGTCGCGTATGCACGCGGAAAAGAACGTTCCAAGTCGCGTATGGGCAAAAGCGCTCTAAAAGTGCAAAACCAGGGGTAATCACCATGGTATTGACCCATTGTATTGGGTATTGTTCCGCCTAATTGACCCCGTCCAGGAATACCATTGGATGTAATATGGTTTTGGGCTCATGGTATTGAAAAAGGGGCTCATGGTATTGAAAAGGGTAAACCTATATAAAGAGAAGAAATTCATTGTGCAAATCATGAGTGTGTGTGCAAAATGTCTGAGCTTGAATGAATACTTCTCTCTGAAGTATATCTGAATGGAAAGGGTTACACTTGAATGATAAATCTGAATGTATGATGCACCAATGATGAAGAAGGGGATCTAGATCTGAAATGTACTTATATCTACTAGATCTGCTTATGGAAGGCTTAGATCTGAATTGAGGCGAACATCTGTCTGAAGTAAAAGGGTAAATCTGAACAGAATTGCTGATCCGAAGAAGTATGCTGCTTTATAATGATTGAAGATCTATACGCTACTTAGACGCAGAGGAAGCGCGTATATACGCGGCTTCGCTGAAGAAAAAGCGCGTATGCGCAATAAAATTGGCTTTGTAATTTATACAGAGGTATACGCGAGTTTGTGTGGACGGAAGCGCGTATATACGCGACATCAGTGAAAGGAAAGCGCGTATGCAAACTAGGGTTCTTTGAAGTACGTAATAAAAATCTTGAACATTCTGTCTGACGTATTCTTTGCTATCTGTATTCCTGCGATGCAGTTTTTGTATCGGTTGATTATGGTTGAGCTTGAAAGAATGAAAAGGGTCTAGTCGAAAATATGGTAGTCATTAGCTGCAGTTGTATTTCTATGAAGTTCTTGGATCCGGTATGGTGATGGCGTGGTCCCAGGTGGTGCGGAGGGCTGGGGGTTGTAGCCTTCGGTCGGGGGGTCGCTCCCTTCCCGGAGGCTGGTAAACCGAGATCGGGGGGTTGTAGCTCCCTTCCAGGAGAGGCTGGTAAACGAGTCAGGGGGTTGGAGCTCCCTTCCAGGAGAGGCTGGTAAACGAGCGCAGGTGGGTGCCTGCGTGCTGGTCAAGTCTGCGCCAGCACATATGTTGTAAGATGTTTTCTCTATAATAAAATATTGAAGGTTGAGCAACTGCAGCGGTGGTTTTCTCCCGATTTGGGTTTCCACCTAAAAATCCTGGTGTTCATGTGTGATGCTTTGTGTGATGGTTTATTCTGTTCTTACTGCACCTATTTACTGTTTATTGAGCACCAGATGAATGAATGATGGAATAATATAAGTAAAGGTTTAATCACTGATCTAGATCTCTGTGTATACGCTAGTTTCATAAAGGGGATCCGCGTATATACACTAGTTTACTGAAAGAAAGTAGCGTATGGGTTTTAAAGAATGAAAAAGTAAAAAGATTTGATTATGCAGTAAATACTGATTCACCCCCCCCTCTCAGTATTTTTCCCAACAGCTCATTGATTACATAGAATTCATAACATTAAATATTAGGTCTATTATGCATTGCCTAAATGCTACATGTTGTGCCTAGTTGAATTTCAGTCTTCAATTTAGTTTTGCAAAGATGGTTCAAAATGCAAAAGTAATCAACATGGCGTTTCAAAAAGCAGTAGGTCTAGGCTATGTCACATAGTTTGGGTTCAACTTTGAATTATTCAACGATTAGGTTTGGTTTATTTATATTTATACTTTAAAATGAAATATAACATAAAACAATAAGAATCGGCATCAATAAACATAAAATATAATAAGATAGATATGGAAACTGCAAGAATAGAGCTTGAGTTGTGACACAAGATTACAAGCTTGAGCTGTAGATTCGGTAAAACAAACCATGAAGGGTTCAATGAACCTCAACAACCCTCAGTGAGTTTTTTTTTTTTTTAATATTCGTTGAATTTCGAATCTCAAGGTTCAAGTTCGGTGAACCTTGTGAGATAGGGTCTAGGGAACTATATCAAATCTTCTTTCTGTTGAGATCCCGTTGTTTCTGCGCCCTATTTGTTATTTCCCCTGGAGCTTGACACTTATTGCAGGCTCACAATTTGGTGAATTGATTCTCTTAATGCCAAATTGTCTTTTCTAACTAAATCCTGAGCAGGAAACATAAGGTTGACATGGGTTTGTTTTTTACACTGCATACACTGACTGACCATATAAGTAGTTTGGGATTAATAATCACAAACATAGATTCATTTTAAGTATGGATCTAACATGAGCAGAGAGGGATTAAATTTCTTCTCATGCAAATTTCTTTAGAGTGCAAAATACACTGTAATTTTTCATTGTTTAAAATGTATTTTTTGTTTAAAGTTTAAACATGTTAAACAAACATTTCTTTTACTTCTAATTACTTTACAATATATTCATTTTTTTTATTATAGCTGACATTATTTTCCTATTTAGAACATAATTTATTTTTATTTTAAAGGGGCATGTGCCAACTCAATGGAGGGACGGACAGACTTACACATCCCCTCATACTGGGCTGTAGAATGAGCCTCTCGGCTCAACAAAATGTGTCTCATCACCACTGAAACCCTTTCCATTTATGCTTGAGTTGTGAGATGAATTGTAACATGAGGTTACAAGCTTGAGCTGTAGACTCAGTAAACAACCATGAGGTTCAATGAACCTCAACAGCCTTAAAAAATTGGTTCACTGTATTTCAAATCTCAAGGTTGAAATTTGGTAAACCTTGTGATATGGAGTCTCGGGAACTATACCAAAATTTTCTTTCTGTAGAAATCCCATTGTTTCTGCACCCTATTTGTTTTCTAATCTTCCCCCGGACCTTGACACTTATTGTAGGCTAACAATTTGGTGAATTGATTCTCTTAATGCCAAATTGTCTTTTCTAACTATATCCTGAGCAGGAAACATAAAGTTGGCATGGGTTTGTTTTTTACACTGCACACACTGGCAGACCATGTTAGCAGTTTGGGATCAATAATCACAAGATGTGTTTCATCACCACTGAAGCCCTTTCTCTTTATGCATCAACAATCATATCTTAATTTGCTGAAGTATTTGCTGAAGTATGCGGTTCGTCGTCCACGAGAATTAATGTGTGGCAGGTGGAGACATCGGTCAATCATGGTGAGAACATCTTTGCCTTCGCACTAAATTACATTTGAGCTCTGAACTTATCCACGTCAAAATAAAAAATAAAATTTAATATCTCAGTGGGCACAAGTATGCACCTCATCATCCTTCAGTCTTTTTTATCACATCAAGAGAAGTAAAATGCATTCTGCGTCCTCAGTGTCTATATTTATCACACCAAGAAAAGTGAGATGCATTCTACAGCCTCGGTGGAGATGGGGTGGGAATCAGGGCGATCCATGAATTATTTCTGTGCAAAGGTGCATTGAATCTAAACTATGAATTGGGAGAGCATTCAATATGGACACTGGCCAATACCCATCTATACCCAGGTATGACATATAACCTTGAGGTTCCGGAGCTCGAAAAAGCTTAGTATGGTAGACATATTATCAAATAACAGAAAGGTCGAGGATGCGTATCTCAAATTCACACAATTGGTAGACATATCAACTAATGGAACTCCAGATGTGCAACCTCATCTGATATGGATTTAGATGGTTTGAGCTAGTGAGATAGTGAAATCCAGACCGCAATGGATAGCACTGTGATGAACCAGTTTTTACCAAGGCCTCATGCCAACACATGATTATCAACAATACAGAATTATCGATCGTTGAGCAAATGGCTGAAAAATCAGTTAAATCCATACATCTCAGGAATGCATTTGGAATAGAAATATGCATAATTGAGAGGGCCGTGGGTGGATACCTTTTCCGCAACGATGCGATCTCCAACATTGAAGGTTGGATACATGGAGAGGGAAGGAATGTATCTGGGTTCTGCCACAAAAGACCTGAAAATGAGGGATATGGCAACGGCCGCTGCAAGGGTCTTTGCATCATCTGAGCTTATATGAGCCCACTCAGGCAGCCAACTCAATCTTTCACTGCCACACTTCTGCTCAACAGTCTCCGACCGTTTCTCTGTTTCCTTTTCCAGTAGGGCATTGTCTTCCCCTCCTCCGTCCCCTTGATCGTCGTTGCTCAAACTATAAGAATTTGCAAAGTTGTCCCTTCTTCCGGGCTTGGCAACGGCCAAACCCTGAAAGAATTCACTGCAAGGAAGCCATTTCAAGCCCTGGAAAAAAGGTATCATGGTGGATGACTTAAGCCTGAACATGGAAGCTCCCCCCATCGAAGAAAAACCCATAGACCCAGTCAAGGTAGGCGACGCTGTTGGGGTTTTGATGAACGAATTCAGAGATGCCGGAGGAGGACTCTGAGAGCACAACAAGTCCGGAACAAGTATTTCCCCCAATGATGCACGCCCTTCTCTGGTATTCTGCTTCTTCCATGATGGACAATACTCAAGCTTGCGCTCCCTCAATGCGGCCACGGCCTTCTTCGTCCATAAACCTTGACAGTTCTCATAAGAAGGCGACAGGGCCTCGGCCTTCTTCGCCCAGAAACCCTGATAGGGTCTTTTATTCTCATATGTGGACGATGATGATAATATCTTTCCAACACCCTGTGAGAGTTTGCAAGCTCCAGCAACAGAAGCAGCGAACAAGACAGGGCAGGTGACTGTGCACTGTAAAGCCATTTGAATCAATTTCCAAATCCAACGAAGTAAACGATGCAGTTCTCTGTCTCGGTTTAACAAAAAGCCAGCGAAAGCAACATTCAGAGCTCCATTGCACAATTGCCGACCAAAATGTTCACTCGATCTGTGAATTGGATGTTCTAAGAACAATTCGAATCAATCCCAGATGGCCTCCAAATGGTACACAACTATTCGATTTGCCTTCTGAAACGCAGGTTGGAATTAAACCCACAAAGAAATAACTGCTGAGAATTGTATAAAGGGCAGCAAAGGATTGAATATTACAGAAGGGTATGGGATCTGCAGCAGAATCGGAGAGATTATGAGCAGAGAAAGAGCCCCAAAGTCTCTCCCAACCTGGGAAGGAAGAAGAATAGTGGGAAATTAGGTTCTTATAGGTCGATGAATGGGTGCTGCCCGGATCCTTCACATCACCTGCCCTCCACTGTATATTCAGCGCTGTTTTCATTTCTTATCAGTTTCCAACTTTGACCTTGCCTTTTTAATCGGTGACGGGGGAATATTTTAATTGGCATGAGATAAATATTCAGGCGGCTGGTCTGAACCCCAAATTTTAGGTTTAGTTTATGGTTTGCGTCTTCGCATGGGCTTTGACTTGGGAACATCGTGCATCTGATTACCTGCATGCATCCCAAATCTCAGGTTTAGTTTATGGTTTGCGTCTTGGCATGGCCTCTGAGTGGGGCACATCGTGCATCAGCTTCGGGAGATCTATGCGTGATTTTAAAGGAAAAAGCGATGACGGGTTGGTGGCTGTGGTGTGACTGGTGTCTACTGGCTGTTCCAACCAGGTGGGCAATATGGGTTTAGTTTTGTCACATGAAAATGTTTAATCTTTGAAAATTCTATAATTGAGTTATTTTATATTAAGATTTTATTTATTGGTAGAGTAGTTAGTTTGGGGAGTTTTAATTTTCATTCAGTTTTATGTTTAGATATATTTTACTAATTAGGAAATTAAATTCTAATTAATTGAAGAATATATATCAATTAGATTTTAATTATAAATTATTATTAATATTGTGGGAAAGAACATTTATTATTGATAAATATTTTTTTTTTTTTATATTAATATGATGAACCACATTGGTTGGTTCGAAAAGCGTCGACCTGGTTCTTTTGCATGTGATTATTACCGAAAGAATTTCTACTAATTAATAAATATTTTATTAAAAATATGATGTAAACTATATAATTTAATGTTTAAATTTTTGTAAATATTTATATAAAAATTGGATTATATATTAATTTGGTGTTTGGCTTCGTCTTGACCTTAAAATTGGATTATTATTATTTTAATATTGTTTATATTGTTTCGTTTATGGAAATTTGAACATTAAATTATATAGTTTACATAATACGTTTTAATAAGATAATCATTAATAATTAGTTAAATAAATTTATGTTTTTGTTAATATAGGGAACTTTTTTATGAATAACTCTCTAATATTAACCTCTATATATATATATATATATATATATATATATATATATATATTGCTTAGTTTATGGAAATTTGAACATTGAATTATATAGTTTACATAATATTTTTTAAACAAGATAATTATCAATAATAAGTTAAAATAAGTTTCTCTTGTAGATGTTATGTTTATTTTGTTAGGGAATATAGTAAACTTTTTATGAGTATCACTTTGAATATTAACCTATTTAGATCCATCTTAATTCTCGAAAGTGTAGAGAGATCAAATCTCTTTTCACTTTAAAAGTGATTTGCACCTTAAGGTTCGCTTGATTAAGAGAGATCAAATCTCTTTTCACTTTAAAAGTGGTTTGCACCTTAAGATTCACTTGATTAAGAGGGATCAAATCACTTTTCATTGTAAAAGAGGTTTGCACCTTAAGATTCACTTGATTATTGCTCTTAAAGGCTCTCCAACAGAGTATGCTAGAGATATTGTCCTCTTGTTATGTTATGTAAATATTTTGACTTGGTCAAATTACATTCTTGTTATGTTATGTAAATATTTTGACTTGGTCAAATTACATAAAAATAAAAATAAAATAAAAGTAACAATTATATTTACTAATAAAAATAAAAATAAGGCTACTTTAAACATTTACTTGGTAAAAAATAAAATAAAGAAATTATTGAAAAAAAAATTATGGTAAAACAAAATTAATTTTAAATTAAAATAATAAGGTAAATTTGAGTTGGTCAAGTTATTAGTGATTTTTGAGCTAGGTTTATGAGAACCCATGGGATTTACCCATGGTATTCATGTGGAATATAGCCTATTTAAAGGAGGAAATTAAACCAACCTATATCCCTCTAGGCATTTGATAGATCCAGAATTAAGATGGATCTACGCTGGTTTTACCTCAAATTTACTGAGTCAAAATGTATATAGGATAGGACATTACAACATCTCTCACATACTCTGTTGGAGAGCATCCCCCAGTTCAACTAGTCTAGATTTATCTTAACTTTGAGTTTATCAAGCATTTGATATTTCAAGGTGCAAACCCTTTTTTGAGTGCAAAACTTGAAGAAATTTTGCACTTCTAGATTTGATCTCTCTCCAAGAGGGCTAGAGAGGTCCCCATCTTCAATTTAGACCTACCAAAGTTTGAGAGGGATCAACAACTATGGAGTTAAGATGGATCTAAGCTCGTATTCTTGCATTCCATAATGGATTTCTTCAAGTCTTTAAATAGACTTCATCTTAACAAATACCATGAGCAATTCAATATATGCATTCCATAATGGATTTCCTTAAGTTTTTAAGTAGGCCTCATCATAACAAATATCATGGACTTGTAAACCACTAGAAATTAATAGTTTTAATTTTTAATTTTATTCTTCATATTTACAAGCAACCAAATGCACATATTTTAGAGTGAAAAGAGATTTGATTCCAAATGCAACTCCTTTATAATTAAAAAGATTTGATTCCAAATGCACCTCTTTTAGAGTGAAAAGAGATTCAATCTCTCTATAGGGTAGATGTGTAAGTGTAATGTAAGTATGTAAACAATTTTAAATGTTGGCTCAATTAAAAAATAATAAAAGTTAAAAGTGATATGAGGTCCTGTAAACATGTAAATGTTAGCTCAATTAATAATAAAAAGTTAAAAGTAATAAACAAAATGTTAAATGTAATAAATAAAAAGTTAAACGCCCACTATCTGCCATGAGTGTAAACTTTAAATGTTGGCTCAACTTCATTATTAACTTGTGAATAGACTTTGTTACAATACCATGGCTTATCAATACCACATGCCCAAAAACCATAACTTATTTCACAATCAAAATATTATATAATAATATGACAAGATTCTTAACCGTGGATATTCACCCCCACTTTAGTGTGGATATTATTAACTTGTAAATAGGCTTTGTTACAATACCATATTCCACATGGTTTATCAATACCACATACAAAAAAAAACATAACTTATTTCACAATCAAATTATTTTACTAGTAATTGCACCGAGAGGTGCAAAGGAACGCCGAAAGTTCAAGATTGGACTCTGCAAGGTTTTCACAAGCCTTGTTGTTCAAGTGGTTCGGGTTTCTTGTGACCAACAATACAGAGGAGGAAACGGGGGCGGGATTGGAGTGACCATCGAGATTGTTTCCTTTCCATTCTTCTCCCATCTACTTCAATTTTATATCAAAGCAATGTCTAGACTCTTGATCATGCATTCACGAATAACTTTTCCCAATAAGCATTGTAAATTGTGTATGTACATGTAAATTTTACCAATGAGCATTGCAAATTGTGGATTTTATCTACTGATGATTTTGATGATTTCATGGCTTCCACGCTTTCAAACACATTCTATTTTGCAGCAAAGCAGGTCCAGTTTTGAAAATTATGGTGGGATGGCATTTGTTTTCCCTAGCTTTCTATGCGAAATTCAGTTTCCATCGGGCTTTCTTTGATGTTTATTTTCTTTGAACCTATACCCTTGAGTTGGATATTTATCTCCTACTCCAGTAGAATGCTTTATTTTATGAAATTTTGAGGGAACGTCTTCCAATTTTTTTCAATAGTGTCGAAGATTTTGTTAGCTGCAAAACTCACAGATGTTGCTTCCTTATATAAACGGTCAATAATGTCGATGAAATCCCATGCTTAAGAGAAAGTTTGGATAGCATGCTTAATAACATTACACTAAGATTCACTGCCCTCGTAAACATAGATCATGAGTTCGATCAAAGAGACATCTCACATCTTCCAAAACTTGTTGCTAACAATCGTGTAATTCTTATCTATTATATTTGGAGATTCAGCTTCCTGCAGGACTGATGTTGAACCTTCAACTTCATTTTTAGTAGGCCTTATTTTATGATTAATCAGTGTTATTAATTCTTTGCATCTAAATCTACCCACTTCACATCCTTGATCCATATGCTCCTTTATTTGCTTAAACGTTGATCTATTTGTGATCCACAGGCTGTGCGCATTTTCCCCTGACATTTCTATGATCACCAAAGCTTCTTTAGAAAATTGTAAGTAAAAATAACTCGAATTATTCCTCGATACAAAAATTCTTCAAACATTACATGAGCCTCTTCCCATAACCCCCCTCGAACGCAGAAAAAGAGGAGAGAATTGAATGTAATTCGGTCAAGTTGAAATCCTTCCCAGATTATTTCATCAAAATCTTATGAGCCTTGCTTGAAATCCACACTCCCCTTAGCAAAGACATCAATGACAACACTATAAGAAAAAAGGTTTGGCTTATAGTCAAACCTCTTCATTGACTCAAAGACAACAATAACTTCCTTTCACATACTGTTGTGGCCATAAGCACTGATGACGGGAGAGAAGGCATAAGCAATGTTTCCATATCCTTTTCTCTTGGCCTTACCAAAGACTTTCCTTGCAAGTCCCACTCTCCCATGCCAACCCAAAATTCTAATCAAAATGCTCAACAGTTTCCCTTGCCCATTTCTTCACCTTTCACGAGAAACTGCCCACTCAAAGCATTCGATTCCCTTCTTTCATTTTGCATTGTTCCCGGGCTCCCTTAGAATATAAGCATAATCCTCAGAACTAGAAAGCTTGGGGGACCAATAGGTCAGTAGAGATGCAATGTTGTCACTAGGGTCAATGTGGAAAGCCCGGTCCAGAGCTACCTCCAAAAGTTTACTATATTTTCCTGAACAAATTTTGGGTCTTCCAAAATGCATTTTTGACACAAATATTGTGGACCTCCTACTGTAGAAATGTGAACCAAGTTCAACCTAGGGTCAGGGATTAGATTTGAGGATTGAATAATATGTGGGTAGTTCGAGACATGTACATACCTCCTCCATTGATGATGCTCTTGCGTGCACCTCCTACACCCACCACAATCATCTATGTGCTCCATTGGTGATGATTGCCCTCCTGAAATTCTGGTGGCGTTCCCCTGTGTAGTGCACTAAGAGGTCACCCTGATGTTGAGGTTATTGAGAAATTAGAGTTTGGATGAGTGACATTAATGAAGGATTCCATGATTCCCAAATTCTTCCTCACTCGCTTACTCTCTTCCCTTAAGCACCAAAATACCTTGTTCTTATTTTTTACTCTTCATTACCCAACACTAGACACATTCCAATGCAATCTCGGAGAAAAGTCAACAAATATCGGTGAGGAAATGACAAATTATGTTGTGTTAGACCAACCATTTTTGTAACAAATCCCCCAAATCCTTTGCCACTTTAGCACCATCCTACTCCTCCTCACCCGTCTCATGGTATGAAGACTTGTTGAACTGCCTCAACAAAATTTCATCGTTGTAATCATCTCTGAAAAGACCATCCTCTCCCAGTTGCTCCACAATTTCATTAATTTCACTGACTTCCAACTTAAAACCACTGACTTCCGACTTAAAACCATTGTAAGCCTTGCATTCACCTTGCCTGTCCTAAAGATGATACCATTGAAGCATAAGAAACCACAATGAAAGAGTAGACTCAATAGTATGCTCTGTTTGTGAAATGAAATTACCAAATCTTCTATTCCTTGAGTGTACTTTTGCACCTTTAAGAGTAATTACTAATCATAATAATATCAATAAAAATCAATAAAAATACAAATTTATTTCTATTTTTTTTACTAGATATTATATTCAATTCTAACTAAAGAATTCAATGAAAATAAAATAATATAATATAAAGCATGAATTAATTTGAAAATCAAATAAGTAATTTAAATTATAAATATAATTTTAAGTGCTATATAAAATTAAGATATATTTTTTAATTTTTTTAATTTTGTAGTTTTAATCATTTTAATTCTTTTATTCAATAAAAATATATATATATATATATATATATATTATAAAACTATAAGAAAATTATTATATGTGAGACAATTAATTAATTAAAAATCAAAGAAAAATACTAATGAGATAAGGTGAAAGTTACGTGCACATAATCAATATTATTACATTGTTAATCTGAAATTAATCTTACAAGCCCTTCATAATGAAATTAAGTTTACAGGCTCTTCCAAACAAAACATTTTTAATCAACTGACAATATGTCTCACTAAAACATGCCTTAGATCTATAATAAGTTATCTAAATACTAGTTCAATGGAAAGTTGAATAATAATTATCCACAAAACTCAATCGATTATTTTTCAGATCAAACAAAAAGTGAAAATTATGTTGAGCACTATTGTCGATGATAGCCAGATGGCCTGCTTAGGGGATCTGCACACAGAAACAACTGCGATGTTATTTCTACTGGATGGAAAAGATTTAGCCCCAGAATGTCAAGCTTCTCCCCTCCTCAGAAATGGAAAGCCAGATTGGGAAACTTACGTGTATCTCTCCTGGCACCTGAAATGTAATGTTAAAACATGGGATACCAAGGTTACCCATGGTTGTTAGGCCACGCATCGGAGGATATGTCACATGCGACATAAAAGCCTTGTGGGCACGATTGGAAAGGACAACCGTGGTAGGCAGCCACTATCATTAATAGTTCCTCCGGGATGAATTGCGAACACTCTGGGATGAATTGGAAAAATTTGACCACCGAGCTTGATTCCCGTCACATCTAGATAATATGAGATATTTGAAGTTATGAAAGGCTATGGACCACATGTTTCCCCTGGAGAGTTGCAGTACTTAAGAGCATTGAGTTGGCATGTTCATAACCAAATAAAGCGACGCAATAAGAGAAAATGTAACCTATCTTGGGACTAACTGAAAAACCAATGAATATGAATCGCTATCAAGCCCTATCAATCCATTAAAAGGAAACTATGGTACTCCATTTAGGATCTGTGATATGGAGCACTCGAATACAAAATCCTATCCATTAAATGGAAACTGTGATACCCCATTTAGGGTCTGGAGCACCCGAATGCAAAATCCTTGAAACTTTTCATGCCCAGTCCAAGAGTTTGCAGAGAAAGGTTATCCACTGCCATAAAACCAGAGGAAATTGATATGTCCAAATATCCGGACTTGTCTCTACACTGAGAAGAGGATGAGACATTCTAGCATGGAGAACTTTCGACTTCAATTCATAAGCGTCTACGACAGGGCAAGAGTTTGAATGTGTGGGATAGTTTTTCTTCAAAACTTGTATTACTCGGAATTGTATTGTATAGTTTTTAAACTAAATCTAAAAAGAAAAATTAAAGTAAATGTAACATGTTTGGAATTAAATAAACGTAATTTAAATTCAACATGTTCAATTCTTCAAGCACGACTGCGATTTGTCTTTCTTCCTTGAATCTGTCACATGCCAGGCCTTCACAATTGCAAACTGTTTGCGAGTTTTCATCTACGATCTAGTTTTTCTTTCGCTGATCTCATGGATCTTGATAACAATACAGTGTCATTATTTTTTGGAAAATCACAACCAATATTTACTCTAATTGGCATTCCTTCCCACTATTGGAAACTAACTTTACAATAGTGGACTACTATCATTTCTCCTTAGTTTGTTGAATAGAAACCAAATCCCTTGATCCACGTTTTTTTTTTTCTTTGTCAGAGAACGAAAAAACATTGTTTTATTAATAAAAACAGTACATATTCCATATAGTCATTTTCTTGCAACCATGATTGCATGTTCATATCCATGTGAGGCATAATTCATAATCATTGTGAGTATGCCTCATGTAGAAGGAAAGCACTTAACATAACATCCAAGCAAAAAAGGATATACATTTTCAACATAAAGCCTATGAACAAGAAATTTACAGTCATATTCTTCCTAATGTTATCATAAAACCAGTCCAGATGGATCCTTCATAATAATAAAAATTACATACCAAATGTTGGCACCCTTCCCATGATAGGAATCGTGAGAAGAAAGTCGCATCATCCTGTAATATGTGTAATAAAAAAATCAAATTCGGTCATCCAAGGAAGCATAACGAAAGGATCATCTACACGATGAAGGGTAAGTTCAGTGATGGAGAAAAACCAAAATAGAGTGAAAGGAAGTGTATGCCGGCTCGCTTGATCAACAGACCCGTTTTCAGATGATCCAATAGAAGACTAAGGCAAAGAAAAATCAAAATTCCTTATCAACCGAGAGTCCTTATAATGAGAAATCTATATGTTGCCAAAAGATAGATTAAGGTCTTCCTTTGACAAAGTGTCTGCCCGAGAGTTATTCTCTATGTATACATGATGCAATGATGGGTCCAGAAACTTTGTCAATAAATATTTCACCTGGTCAATCCACCCTTGTAGACCATAATACGAAGAGTAGAAATGCCAGAAATGCCATCAATAATAAATGGACAGTAGGCAGATTTAGATGATAAGCGACCATGAGCCCACTCCATAAGGCCAAGAGCTCAGCCTTATTGTTGGAATCATGCCCTCCATTCCAGCAAATATGATATTGTTCTGCCTCCAAGAGCTTAATCCAAGCCCCACAGCCACATACACCATCTTGTTGTGCCCCATCAAAATATATCGTCGGGGTAGCAATTGGATGAGGCCGGTTGTGCACACATAAATCCACCAGGGCCACCCGAGGAGGAGATCGGCCACCCAACCACTTCATAATAGATCCATGAATCAGTGCAGAGTTCACAAACATGCCTTCAAATATCAAGCAATTTTAGGCACACCATATCTCCCAAAATAGATAAAAAGGCAACGATTTAAATTTTCCATTGGTAGCCCCCCATACCATAATAGTTTGGATGCAATGGACGAGTCTCCAAGCAGGATCCATCGGGTAACTAGTAAACAATGACCATATACTAAGTGTAAAGGAACAGAAAAGGAACAAATGCATAGCAGATTCCTCTTGAATATGACAAAAAGGACACCTCCCCGACCCCTGGAATCCTCGTTTCTTAAGATAGTTGCAAGTCAATATTTTGTTTTTCCAGAGCAACCAACCAAATAAAAATATCTTGGATGGAATATTCCAATGCCAAGCCTGATGGAAAGATAAAATAGAGCAATCCAGAAGTTGTTCCTTAATGATATAGAGATATATATCCCTAACCTGTAAACCATCACCCAATGTATGTCCATCCCAAATCAATTGGTCCCCATCCCCACGAAAAGTCATGCTCGCAACCTGTAGCGCATGCACCACTCTTTTCCATTCATTTGCCTGCAATCCCAACAAATCCGCCGATTTCCAGATCGGTGATCCCAGGTTCTAGCACATAATAAGTTGAGATAACAAAAAAATACCATGGTGACCCAATTTGTGTATTAACTGTGGGTCGATGCGAGATGCAACATCCATTCCCAAAATCCTGTCAAAACCCAGTTTGATTTTTTGACCATTCCCAAAGTGCCACACTAACCTCTGGGCCAGGAAAGGCATAATTTTAACTAAACTCTGCCATATTTGAGATGTCATCTTTGTAAATAGTGTGCATCCCCAATACAAAGTGAGAAACGGATCACCCACAATGTATTTGCAGCCAATAATATGCGACCATACCCCGTTGCCCTTTAAGGCCCGCTATAGTGACTTGATGAGGAGCACGTTTGTAAAAATGTGTAGGTTTAAGAGCCCCTAGCCTCCATACTTCTTCGAAATTGTGAGACAGTCCAGTCTCCACAAATGCATTTTTTTAACATTTGGGGATCTAGCCCATATGAAATGAGAAATAATGGAGTTGATTTTATCAACCGTATATTCAGGGAGATAATAAAGATGAGTCCAATAGACAACAAATTGTGATAATATAGCTTGAACCATAATGTATCTTCCCCCAAGTGATAGCCACTTGTTTGTCCACTTCATAATCATGTTCTTGGATTTTTCAACCAACCATGTCCAATCCATGACCTTACAAGCACATGGTTTCAATTGAAAGCCCAAATAAGTGAACCCCATCATTAAATGATTCTTTTGAACCCCCATAAACTCTACTATATAATTAATTTCATCCATATCTCCAGATTCATATATCAGAAGGACTTTTCTCTATTGATGCTAAGGCCTGTAGCAGCTCCAAACTGGATAAGCATATAATGAAGATAAAACCAGTGATTCCTAATCAGCCTGCCAAATACAAGTAAATAATCAACAAATAGAGAGTGAGTAATACAAACCGTGGGAGAGAACGATAGCCCTTCAAAGTACCCTGCGTGTTTGGCCATCTTCAATAAATTGCTGAAGCCATCCATAATAAGAATAAAGATGAGAGGGGACAATGCACAACCCTGTCTGAGGCCCCTCTCGGCCATGAAGAAATTCGACGAAAGACCATTGACTAAGACAACATATCTTACTAAAGATATACAAGCCATAATCCATCTAATTAGGCATTGATAAGCCCACCTTGAGGAGGATAAGCCTAATAAAAGACCAATCAACAAAGTTGTATGCCTTATGAATATCAATCTACATTATAAGTGCCTCCATCTTATTTACATGTGTATCGAGTGCATCGCTTCTTGCGCAGTGGCCACGACATCGTGTATTGATATTCCTTTTAAGAACCCATATTGTTCTTCGGATATGCATGATGACAAAACCCCACGAATCCGATTTGCAATGATTTTAGATGAAATCTTGTATACCACTTTGCACAATGAAATTGGCCTGAAATCTACAAAGTTTTTTGGTGCTGATAATTAGGAATTAAGGTCAAAAATGTAAAGTTCATATCCCCTAGTACAAATCCCAAAATTCAAACTTGTTCGACAACTGAAAGCAGTTCATCCGCCAAGATTTCATAAAAATGAATGAAAAATTTTGCAGGCCAGCCATCTGGGCCCGGGGTTTTATCATGTGCAAAGGATTTTAATACTACTTCTATCTCCATTTTGTAACTTCTTTCTCCAAAATATCATTTGCAGCATGATCAGACATGAGAGGCATGTGTTCAAGTACCCATGATTGACATCAATGGTCAATCTCCATATCTACCTTATAGAATTCCGAAAAGTGTTTATATGCCTCTTGTGCTGAATTTTTTTAATTGAATGCTTCTTTTATCCATCTGATGTCGTAATATGCCAATTTGAGTTCTTGTTCCTATGTCCATTTGCACAATTATGAAAATTTTGGTATTTAAATCTCCCTCCTTTAGCCACTGGATTCTGCTTTTGAGCTTCCATATTGTCTCTTGAATCTTCAGGATTTCTAGTTTTCGCCTTTCAAGACCATCAAGGATGTTATATACATTCAAATCGGGGGGAACGAGCATCATATCCTTGTATATCTGTGAAAACTTTACTTCAATATCATTCAACTCCTGCCTTAATGCTTCCTTTTTTTTTCTTTCCCACTGCTTCACGATGGCCTTTAACCACCTAAGCATATCAGCAAACTTTTCCCATCCCAATAATCCTCCATTTGAATCATCCTTTCTCCAAAAATCAACAACAATATTATTAAATTGGGGATCATCCAACCAAACACAATTAAACTTAAAAGGCACCCCAACATTTTTCAGTTCTCTGTGCCATGATAGAACCACGGTCATATGGTCCGATAAGGATGAGGATATCACCTGAGACCTCATATTTCCCAAGAGCCGCAGAAGAGATACCTTAATCATAGCCCGATCTAAACGCTTTCCAATGAAATCATTTTCTTGACATCTATTTGTCCAGGTTGGAACCAATGGGGAAGGCCGAACATCCATCATACCAAAATCATAGAAGATTTTCCCAATTTTATCCGCAAGTGGATCCATATGTGATTATATCCCCCAAGAGTCATTAGCAGACATAATTGAGTTGAAATCACCAATAATAATAAGATTACATGTATTTAAGATCCCGGATGATCTCATACGGTCCCATAAAATAGCCCGGTTATAACATGGTGCATATAGATTAAAAAGAAAAATATGTTCAGAGAAACCACGAAGGGAACCATATAATAATATCATACCAAAAAAATTATATTCCTTTTACTTTACCAGCAATGGATTCCAAATTTCCAACATGCTTCATGCCCTACTAATGGCATCCACACCAGCGGCATGCCAACCAGGTCTGATGCTCAACAGATTACTAATGGCATGAGATTGATCACAAAGGGTTTCTTGAAATAAAGCCACACAGGGTTGAATTTCTGAAAACAAATCACGAAGGCGCAATAGCTTTGAGGGGTCGCCCATCCCCCTGATGTTAAGGGATATGATAGAGTTCATTTGGGCACACATTTAGGGTTGCTTGCTCTAAGGGCCCGAAAATCATCAGTTGTAGAAATAGAAACATCCCGAAGATCATACAAGTCCCCCTGAAATAATGATTTTGTCTTAAGGCGACCCCTAAAATGTCGGGATCCCGACTTGGATTTTTTCCTAACAGTGATGTTAGAGGCCGATGCTAGGGAAATGGAAGGATGAGGGTCTGGTAGTGCCTTATCAAAAACAGTTAATGCTACCAATTCAAGCTTCGGGTTACCTAATAAGGAATCTATGTCACTTCCTATAGTGTTTTTTTTCGGGGATTTCAGAATGTCCACATGCTCAGGGTCATGAGAGGAGTGCAGAGATGCCCATTCAAGTGGGGGCATCGAAGGAGAGACAAAAAGTGATTCATTCAAGCATGGTTTAGAAGGCAGGTCATCATGTATATTGGCATGACATATGACAGGTGGTTCGTTAATAGGACCATCAGGAAATGGAGATAATGATTTAATCAATGGCGGAGTGATAATAACATTTGTACGAGGCTCTACATTTTCGTTTGAAATAGTATGGCAGAATGATGAAATATTTTGGTCATAAATCTTATCAGAGAAAGCAGACCTTTCATTGTTAGATGTAGGAGGAGTTGACTTACCTGAATGGTCTATACCACGAGACTCAATAGACGCCTTTCCACTATAGCTACCATGGAAATTTTTCCCTTGACGCCCTGTATTATTATGACTTAAAGGACATCTGCTGTGTAGGTGCCCAGTATGATGACATATAAGGCACCGAAATGGAACTCCCCAATAATCCACCCTCTGTCGGTGTTTACGCTACCCCCATATCAAATTGACATCTCCCGGTAACCCCCCTACGAAGGATACTTCCACTAGAATCTAGGCAATACGCTTATCTAATGTACCGAGAATTCGAGGGTCAATGTGCTTCATCCGACCAATAAAATTCCCAATAGCCCTTAGAGCTTTGATAGTCCAGAATTCAAGTGGTAAACCTGGCAATTTCACCCACACCAGCTTGCTCTTTGGTGCCTCAATAACCAGGTTAAAACCAAGGAACCAAGGCAATAGCTGCATAAAACTTCATCCTCTTACCCAAGTGTGACCAAGGATTTTTTTACAATCATCCTCATGCATGAAATGTACACTGAACCAATTCCCCATCATCTTGCTAACTTTAGGAATGTAACCGAGCATTGGACACCAGAAGGTCTTAACGCACTTGACCATATCAACTTCCCCCATATCAGAGAAGAGCCACCGCCCAATGAGAGCCCTTTTTTGAAGGCTAGCAACACGACCCCATAAATCGTCGTATTCCAGAATAACTTGCTTCACATTCACGTCCAGTTTGTAGCATTTGTCCTTTGAACATCCATAGCTTCTTGTGTGACCCTGAATAACGTTTGAGTGGTCATCATCCCAAAAACCAGGACAGGGTTGCACAGTCCTTCCAGGTACAATATTTTGAGCTCGATCAAAAGACTAAGCAATAATGTGTTCATCTAGATCCTGCAACTCTCTGCATTCCTTCATAGCCACGCGTTCCTTCTCCGCTAACAATGTGCAGCAATAAGTGCCTCATCTGCCAATGTGTTGGAGGATATTATGTCGAAAGATTCCGCCATCATGCTATTAGACCGTTAGTAACTCAGCCCCCACAAATTTGATGTATAAAATGTAGTCCTAGTCAGCAATCCAGCTCGACAACTGAGTCACAGG
This sequence comes from Pinus albicaulis, assembly GCA_034641835.2. Lineage (NCBI taxonomy): Eukaryota > Viridiplantae > Streptophyta > Pinopsida > Pinales > Pinaceae > Pinus > Pinus albicaulis. Next base: position 1,218,583,476 of record CM076582.1, read on the forward strand.
TTGATATAGCCGGCATATGAGGAAAGTCGAGAATGAAGGAAATATGTTAGGCATCCACTAACTAATTCCCTCCAACTGACAGATACTGGAAAAAATACACTTCCCAACCTAAACAATTAAGAAACTTATACACTATTTGATTACCAAATATGGTGTTTACGGAGATAATGTCAAAATTAAATTAGTTCTATTATGAGATATCACCTACCTGATGACCATGACACCCAAGATAGAAATATACCATGTTCAAAGTGGCCTTGAGAGAAGTAAAAATAGTATCAAATATGGTGATTGCTTAGATTTTGTTAGAAAAGGAATTAATACATTAATGAGGGATCACCAACCCGATCCAGACGACACCCTGGATAGCATAAACTACGCTACAAAGGAGCCTAGAGAAGAGTACCATTATTAACACCACATTCATAAAATATTCCAACCCCACATCAGCCAATAGATAGTGTAAAGAGATATGGATAGAAAAAAATCCGGATCATAATCAATGCTCTTGGGATCTAAAATGGTCTACCATACCAAAAAGATTCGAACATTCCCGATCACTAGAAAGGAGCCCATGTTATCGGAATTATGATGGGAAAAATCCAGTTACATCGGAAAAACCAGAGGCGGACAGCTCAAACTAGCCATTCATACATGGCAGCAGCAACAACAACAATATCTCGCACAATGCCACCACCTAAAGCAGAACTGGAACCCAAAATCCTTACAAGGCTGAGAAATTATGAAAGCATCAATGAATTTGTGCCAGAGAATGGACCATTTAGATTGATACGACGATATAAGAGTCTTCGCGGTCTTAGGAATCTCATGAGAGGGGAGCCTATTCCCTCTGTTTTGAATTGGTCACCTTTAAACAGTGCCACATATGCAATGTGTATATATCATGCAGAATGATGAGAGCAATGACACCCAAGGATATAATCTGAGCTACCACGTATATATCAGATGAACCATCAATTCTCATCAACCACCCATTCTATACGTGAAAACCCTCATATATCCACTCCTGTTCCCTATCTCTAGATTGACAACCATAATAATTTATCCAACATCTACATGACCACCTTATATAATGTTTATGTTCCCCATGAAGCCATGACATATAGAAGATCAATCACATACATATTGAATGGCTCATAAAAAATAGAAACTTCTAACTAGACTTCATAAGCAACAGCCGACATATTCGCAAAAACAGACACTTACACCCCCAGAACCTGAAAGTTGATTGTATCAGCTTCACATCATGCACATACCCAAAACATAATGTGTTGCCCTCTATGTTGTGCTCAAGTCCAAGTCCTTAGATTCTTGATTCATGACAGTCTGTTTGCGTAGGCCTGGTGCTCCAAGCTCCTGATTCCATTTATCTTCACAAAACTCTCAAACTCCGTCTTCCACCAGTGGACTAAGAACCTCTGTATGCAGCCCCATCGTCGACCAACCTTCCAATGTCCCTATACTGCGTTGTAGAGATTTGCTCAACTCCTATCAATAAACTACATCAGAATACTAACATTAGCCTTCTATGCCACCGAATCCTGAGCAAAGCTATTCCTTCAAAGAGCCATGGTTTTTCTTCTGCACATAGCTTTCAAAGATTGCATAATAATCATGAGAGGTTGTGATTTAATTCACATTTTTGTGCCTTTATCGTCTTGCTCCAACTTTACCAATTATCATAAGGTAGAGTTTCCTCATCTCATATTGCACTGTCTCAACTATGATCTCTGTACGTAAATGGAGGGCAAGCACGCATCATAATTGTAATAGATCCTTCTCCATCTCTTCTTGAATAATCTAGAAACTAACACAACAAAGTTGTACAACAAACATCATATTTGGTGGTTGCAACTACATCTTTCCATTCCTTCAATCCGAGCCTCAAGCAAATGGCTTGGTTGGCATGGAGTTTGTGCGGATTTTGGGCCACATCTTCCTTCCACTCCCATGCTCTTCCTACAATCAACGATACATAATTATTTTAAGCACCAGAAAATATGCGAAGTCATGTAATCTTAACAAATTGTTAGTACTCAACATTCAATGTTCAAACACAAAGTTTGTAATTAGCGATTGAAATTAAATTGGAATTTTATTAATTGAATTATGTGACTTGGTTGTGTTGAATTCCTCGTTGGATTCAAGGATTTTAGCTACAAATCCAGGTAGTTTGTTTCAGATTGTCTTCATTCCCTTATTGGAAACGTGCCATACCTTGATTATCTAGCGTCAAAATCCAGAAAAGTACGCCAATTTCATGCCATATGACCAGAATCTCTGCACCTTTAAACCAAAATCGAATCAATAATTAAATTCATAAAAAAATATCACGGCACAATAATTTTATTCTTGGAAATATCGATGACCCAACAATCTGGGCATTATCCCACATCCTCCGTGTGAATACGTTCAGATTTGAGCTTCTTCTTGAACAAAAAATGTTCACGTGTTGCGCTTTGTGATGAATATAAAATATGGTTTTATCGTTGCGTTCATGGGCCAATTTATTATATAGTTACATCACAAATTTTACCTTTGCATTGCGCCCTCTAAGCGTTGCAGGCGAGTTAGAGAAGCATCATAAAAAGGTGAAAGACGTGAGTCCTTGTGAAACAACGGGAGCTTCGAAACAATGTGTTCTTCCGGAGGGCTCACTGACTAAAGAACTAGCAAAAGAAATAACATTAAAGGCAGTAGACAGAACAAAGCACATTTGCGGTCAACCAAACTACACATGTACGTTTTTTAAAGGACGAAAATGGGCCGCTCCTATTGGATTGTACAAACAATGTTTGAACAACCAAATGACACACGTACGTTTTTTAGAGGACGAAAATGGGCCACTCCTATTGGATTGTATGACCAATGTTTGAACATGACAGTCCATAGAGAAAACGCCTCCTCGGTAATTATTTAAAATAATAAATAATTTATAAAAATATTAATTTGTTTAATCTGTAAAATTTAAAATTTATATTTTCAAAAATTTAATGTAAATTTATATTTTTTAATAATTTTATGAATAATTTAAATATTATCATTGTTATTTTTTTAAACTTTCCAAATTAATTGATATATAATAAAATTATTGTGAATCCTGACAATTTAAACAAAGAATAAATGACCCACGCTTCCAACGAAGAAAGATGTGATACACATAGTAATAAACAAATACTTCATTTTCTACATTAGACACGAGACTCATGAGTTCCAAGTTTCGGAACAAGAAGTGGAATTAAATTGCACGAACAATTCTTAACGTCACTACTAATAATCTATGAAAATACATTAAATGGTCATAAGCATTGTAATGGAAACTATGCCTCACAATAAGGACTCTTTATATTCTTTATTTTAACAAGTGACTATATAGAATGAGGGATGAGGGACTGCAAGCGCCACCAAAGTATGAGCCCATCCCAAGAAAACCATCTTGACGACTTAGCGCTATACGGTTCAACATGGAGGTAATAAATAAATAAAAGACGGTGGAGCAAATTTGTGGAGAAATCGCAGGATGGTGGAGAAATCGAGGACTATTTAAATTCACCAATACTTTGTTTGCACATGTCAATATATAATTGGTTAGAAGGGTGATGAGGAAGCTTTCCAATTGGGTAGAGTGAATAGTGTTTGCCCACCCAATCTCATAAAGAGAACGCCTCCGACGTAATAGCAATATGACAAGATTCTTAACCATGGATATTCACTCCCAATATTATTAATTTGTAAATAGGCTTTGTTAAAATATCATGGCTTATTAATACCACATGCCCAAAAACCATAGCTTATTTCACAATCAAAATATTTTATAACATTTTTTTAATTAAATCTAAGAGGTCAAAGGTTATAATTACCTTTCATATATATCTAAGCCATTTATCCTCACCACTACTAAAAATATTCTCATAGACATTAAATCAATGTTTTAATAAAATTAAAAATGAGAATACTTTTATATATAAAGATGTGAAATTTATATAATATAAATAATATTATTAAGAACCAACATTGATCCATCTTAACTAAGGATCCAAGCAATGAGAGCAAGCAAAGTGACTAAGAATAATAGAGGAAAGATACTACATGATACTTTTAATTTTTTCATTATTGTATTTTCTTTGACATGATTGTTCCATTTTATAGGTTTAATATTTTACAATCAATTGAGTCTTTTTTTTTAATTAGATATTTTCTTAAACATAATACAATGGGATCAAAATTAAGAGAGAGGGAGGGAGATAGTGACAAAACTAGAAGGCGGAGAGAGAGAGAGAGAGAGTGAGTGAGTGAGAGAGAGATGGGAGGGGAGAGAGAGAGAGAGAGAGAGAGGAAGGAAGAAAGAGAGAGGGGGAGAGAGAGAGATATAGAATTGGAGGGGGAGAGAGAGGGAGGAAAGAACAAAGACATAGAGAGATATAGGTGGAGAAAGAGAGAGAGTGACAAGGGAGAGACAGAGAGAGAGTGAGGGAAGGAGGAGAGGAGGAAAGAGGAAGAAAGAGAGAGGGGGAGAGAGAGGAGGAGGGAGAGAGAGAGATATAGAATTGGAGGGGGAGAGAGAGGGAGGAAAGAACAAAGACATAGAGAGATATAGGTGGAGAAAGAGAGAGAGTGACAAGGGAGAGACAAAGAGAGAGTGAGGGAAGGAGGAGAGGAGGAAAGAGAGAGAAGAGGAGAGGATAGAATTAGGGAGGGAAGGGGAAGAGAGAGGGAGGGATACACAAAGATGGAAGGGGGAGAGAGGAGAGAGGGAGGGAGATAGTGACAGAGTTGGAGGGAAGAGAGAGAGAGAGAGTGATGGGGGGGAGAGACAAAGAGAGGTAGGAGAGAAAGGGGGAGAGAGGAAGGAAGATAGAGAGGACTCAATAGAGAGGAGAGAGAAAGAGGGAGAGAGAGAGATGGAGTTGGAGGGGGATAGAGAGGGAGGGAAGAAGAAAGACATATAGGGAGAAAGGTGGAGAGAGAGGGGGGGAATGACAAGGGAGATATGGAGAGAGTGTGAGGGAGAGAGCAAAGCGGGAGGGAAGATAGAGAGGGAGAGAAGGGGAAGGGAGAGAGAGAGGGAGGGAGAGAGAGATATATAGATATGGAGAGAGAGTGCATGTATTTGTGGGGGTGAGATAGAGAGAGGGAATAAGAAAGAGACACATAGATACAAATATAGATATTATATAACTACCCTAGATCCATCTTAACCCCAGATCTATCAACCACCTAGAGGGATCAAATCACTCGAGGTGTAAATCATTCCTCAAGTTTTGCACTAAAAAAAGAGGTTTGCACCTTGAGATATTTGATCCCTCTCCCCACTTGATAGATTCAGGGTTAAGATGGATCTAGGTTGGTAGTTTTAATTTTATTGTTATGTAATTTTACCAAGTTAAAATGTTTATATAACACATCCTTACAACATTTCTTCCATACTCGACTCTTGGCACAAAAAAAAGTTATAATATAATATTTTTATTATAACAATTACTTTCATGATAAGATAGTTAAAAGTTTTTGTAGTTTTATAATATTATTTCTTTTTTAAATAATAAGTGATGTATATGTTGATTTTCTTTTTCAAGTAATTTCTTTCATTCATAATATACTAGCAATTGCCCCTAAAGGTGCAAAGGTGCACCGAAGGAATAGAAGATTTGGGAAGATTATCTTTCCACTCACTCCAATGCAAGCATTGTTAATCGTTTCTATGAGTGAAACAAAATTGCTTCTCGATAAGAATATGTAGATGACAGATATCTAAATCCACTCAGAGACGTTAGAAAGGGGCATACCAATATCTGAAGAGGACTCCACCTGTTAGATTTTGACAACTAGTGAGCATAACTAGGCTGTTATTAGGATTGAAGAAGGCATTTTCGGTATTCAGAAAGGCGTCATTGTCAGTTCCTTTGGTACAATCTAGTGTCGGAGCAAGAGGAATGGGAATGACAATGGGGGAGGTGGAATTGGAGTAGAGTGATGCTCTTCCATAGGTGGAAAGAGAGACACTCTTCCAGGAAAAACAATCTAATTTCGTTAATAATTTTCTGGTTAAGTTCATTTATGTGCTAGTTTTGAACTTCTAAGTTTTAAGTTTTGTAAATATGGGAACAATGATAATATAAAAGTCCTTTTAGAAGAAAAAAAATAAATTTAAGGAAAATAGGTAGCACATCTCACCTGTGGTGACTACAATTACATAATTCTTTTTTGGAATAGGAGTTATATTCTAAAGTAGACAATCTTGAATTCACCAACCAATTTCTAGGTCGTGCCTATGAAATCCCAAGAACATCGTCTGTGATCTTAGGCTTGGGCTTGCGAATAAAACTATCAATCCGTGAATGCGTCAAATCACCGTCCAAGTCCTCATAATTTTCCATTTTAGGGTAAAAGCAACACCTATGGCATTAATTTTTGCCAAAGCTTTGATAGATTACAGGCACATCCAATCCATCAAATTGATTAAAAGAAGGCGACAGAAAAGCGACAATACTCCATGATTAATCTACAAGAATTGAATATTTCCTTCCACTCTAATTGAAGCTCCATCACATCTTTGCTTGTTCTTCATTGTTGCTAAATCTTTATGTTACCTCTTTTACAATATCATAATATAGTATAATCATAATAAATAATAAAAATTACTTATATATTATTAATATACAGTAATTTTTTGTATAATAAATTTTATAAATTTTATTATAAATTGACTTACTTACTTATATATATATATAATTCTAATATTTTTAACAATTTATTTTTTAAAACTCAATCAAACTTAATTTTATAATAAATTAACTTAGAAACCAATGAAAAAATAAAATATCTCAAGATTTAGATATTAGAATCTTTCTTTTTTTATTTAGGATGGGATTTATAAAACTTTAAAGGACATGCACTTCAGAAAATTCCATGTGCAGTGTCCTTTGTCAAAAATATTTATATATTAATAATATATATTAAAATTTTGTATAATAGTTTTTTTTTTTTAATTGATTTTAAAACATTTAAATATAAAAAATACAAATTGTTATTCTAATATTTTTATAGATTTATTTTTCAAAACTCAATCAAACTTAATTTTATGATAAATTAATTTAAAAACCAATGAAAAATCAAAATATCTCAAAATTTAGAGAATATAATATTTCTTTTTTCATTTAGGATGAGATGTAGAAAACTTTAAATGTCAACACATTTCCTAGCTAATTCCATGACAGTTGAGTGTCACATGTCAATTTTTATTTGGAGGAAGGAAGACGAAAATACACACAGATCTATTTGGTCAAATCTGCCCAACCAAACCCATCATAGGAACACCTTGGGTGTAAATATAATTGACTATGACGAGGAAAAATATAATTGAGTATTTGTTTCATAATCAATAGGGATATTTGTAAGAGATTAGTCTTTTTTATTTCGAGAGGTTAGATTGATTAATTGCAATGGAAATAAAATATCTTAGGGTCACATATTTAAATATTCAATAAAAATATAAAAATTAGTAAATTTGGTTTGAAATAGTAATTATATATATATATATATATATATATATTATGGTGAATGGTAAATATTTAATGTGTGTATTTGTTTTTTTATAAGTCATATTTAATTGTTGAGAGACAGAGTGATGGAGAATAGAAGTGTGTTAAGGTTTTGCTTTCTTTTGGCTTTCTTCCAAGCGTCGTCATAGATCTTGAGCCATGGAGTGCAAGTGTTTTCCCTCACAATTAACCAAGGTTGGGGGAAGACGAAATCATCTTCACCCATGGTGCTGAATATGGACTGTATTGGACTCTACAATTAGTGAATCGACAACCTCCTCAACATTATCTAGCCAAGGATCAAGAGAGAATGCACGGGTGCAGCACTATGGAAGCCCCTCCAAGTCGGGCCCGATCTAAGGTAAACCTCCAAGCTGCGAGGGTTTATAAAGGACCTAAGGTTTGATTCAATGAAATTCGTGAATGGAAGAAGAGGACAATGTCATCACTGAACCTCGGCATGCTCTAAGGGGATGATCATAAAGTGCCCTTCTCTCCAAGTGAAGGGATCTCAAGTCATCACTGAACCTCGGGATAGGAATATAACGACGAAGCAATCTCTATGGGTTGTTTTGGGGTTTGTAGTTATGAAGAGGCTTGCATAAAAAAGGGATGTATCCTTCCCAAGATCTTTTTAACTATTATTCCCTCTCTAATCTGGCCAAAAGAAAGGCATAAATGAAAAAATAGTCATTTCACATTCTTTAAAAAAGAATTGGGAAGACCTCCATTTACTGAATCACGAGCCCGTATCTAGTGGAAAACTTGAAGCAACACATTCAATATGTCTTCTTGGTATATCCTCAACCTTCCAAAGCTTGTTATACGAGGGGAAAATGCTACTTGATTATGTTCAGATCAAGGACTATGCCATTGGAAAAAATTCTACCATCATCTTAAATATGAGGTTGTGTGGTGGAGCTCATAGTTTTAGAAACCTTAGTGGATTAGTCTCTTTTAAGGATGCATTTCAAGGGAAGGCTCATATCCCTTCACATCTAAACCAAAACAACACAAGACCCTACATCGTAGATCAAATGGAGCAAGCAACATACATGGATGTTAATCTCCTAGAGGTAAATTTTGTTTTTAATATCTTCAATCTAGGGTTTTTATATGCAAATTCAATGGTTTTTAGCCGAAATATAATGTACTACACTAGTGGGTGTTTTCCACTTGAACCCTTAACTATGATATGTACTTATGCTCCAAAGGATTTTTCATAGTTTAATATGATACACAGAAAGATCTAGATTTCACCCTTAATGAGGGACCATAGTTCTGGGGCAGAGTTGGGCTCTTCATTAGCCCATTGTTCCTAGACTTTGATGCTACAAATATGGTGGTCTTAACAATGCATGTATGGGTGAGACTACCCAATACCCCGCTTCCTTTTTGGCAACACAAGGCCCTAGAGGATATTGGAAGTACTCAAGGATAATTCAAAAGGTTGGACCTTGAAAGAATATAAAAAAGCATCTTTACTTTTGTGAAAATATGTGTAGAGATAGATCTTAGAAAAGGGCTACCTGACTTTATTCTACTGAAACATAAAAAAATTTAGTGGACCTAGGTTTAAGATTACGAGAACATGACATTGAGATGTTCAATATACTTTCAAACCAAACACTTATAGAACACATGCTCACAAGAAAAAAATAACCCAAAAAAGAAAAAGAGGTGGGTCTATAAGCAAAGGGGATGGAAAGTATCCAATCCTCACTTGTAAGAAGAATAAGAAGAAGAAGAGACCATGGCGAGTCAACCAAATTTGGATGTTTAAGACCAACAAGGTAATCAAGCAAAAGAGGTTGTGGCTCAATGTGGCACTGCAACTGAATTAGTAGCGCTCCAAGCATCAAAGCATAAGGAGGAAATACACAAAGAAGTGAGCATGGGAGGTATCAAGAGAATTCATAACTCTCTGAGCTCATATTTAGACACAAAAGTGCCCTTCAAACAATTGGAAATGAAATAGCAGTGGCACCGACTAATCCCAATCCTAGGGGTTGGCAAAAGGTCTAGAAAAAAGAAAAGAAAAATGAGAAGTTAGGGGATTTTTATCATACTTAACTTCAACATATTTCATGTAAATTTTTACAAGTTTTGATTATTATTACTCATAAGTTGAAATGCTTCTATGATTGAATGTTTTTAGCATCTACCTAATATAACTTTGTTCCTTGTTCCAAGTTGAATAAAATTACAAATTTTTTCCAAGGAAACAAATATTTAATGTAATTAATGTTGATTTTATTTTTCAAGTAATTTCTCTCCAACTCAATATGGTAGAGATGTTATGCATTGTAAACATTTTGACTCACTTACATTACATAAAACTAAAACTAAAAATAAAATAAAATAAAAAACGTAAAATTAATAGTTAAAAATATAATTGTAATTAATAATTAAACCAACCTAGATCCATCTTAACTATGGATCTACCAAGTGCTTGAAGATTTAACTCGAAGACATTTTATTTCCATCACAATTAATAAATCTAATCTCTCTAAATAAAAAACACCTATCTCTTACAAATCTCCCTGATTATTATTATCATTGTAAAAAAAATATAAAAGAAACCAATACTAAATTATATTTTGAACTAGCCTAGATCCACATTAACTCTGATCCAAGAGGGATCTAATCTCTTGATATGCAACCTCTTTTAGAGTGAAAAGATTTGATCCTTCATGGCTCGATTTAAAATGGATCTAAGCTAGTTCATAATATAATTGAATATTCTGGCGGAGACGAAGATGAACCCTAGAAACGCGTTCGCTGCTACCCTTACTATCACCGCCGCCAGGCCTCGCAGATCTGGGCGACCGGTGGCTTGAAGTTGCGCCCCTGCTACAGGAAGCCGCAGCAAAGAGTAATACAGGCCGCGATTCTCAGGATCCTGGATCTCACGCCAGATTTGATATCTCAGTGAAAGGCGAGAGTGCCGAATGCGATCTGGGTGATGCCCCTTCACTCCAGCAGTACCCCGACTGCTATGAAATCCAAGAACATAAAACCTCTAGCCCTCCGAATCTTCAGAAAGAAGACTGGCGCCTCATCGCCAGGAAATCGGAATGGATCATGGATACCAAAGAACAAGCACGGAAGAGCTCTACAAAAAACCTATTGGCTTCCGCCAACGACTCTGTTCCCTTGGCCCTATTGGGCATTGCCGACGCCGTCAACATAGCAGGGAGCGCATACACTGAGGGGTTCAGCGCTGCAGGCCTCCGAGGCCTCCCTTCTCCAACAATCCACAGAATGCAGCATTGGATCTTCGATCCAGCAACAAATTTGGTCCAGGTCGCAGAACGAGGGTTTAATCCCGCTTGGAACTATTCAGATCTTGCTGCAGGGACTCTCGTCCCCTCCAATGTCCCTCTCTGTCGGCGACTTGGCTCAGGAGTAATCACCATCGATAGGCGGCACAGAGAATTCAGATCAGATCCCTGTTCGGGCACATTTCAGATCCAAATCCGGCTGCTCTCTGGAAAAACTATTTTGCTTTGGGTTTCTCCTTCAGATCTGATACAGAATCTTAAGCTTATTCTGGAACGACGGACTGGGATTCCCTCGTTACACCAGAGACTTCTTTTCCAAGGTAAACATCTGGAGGACCCTCTCCCCCTTTCTGCTTACAACATTAACATAAATGATTCTATTGTGTTTACCCTTCGTTTGAGAGGTGGTGCTGCTGGACAGTCTTCTTCAGCCCCTACCTTCTCTTATAAAGATGTTGTATATTCTCAGAACCCCAAACCCCCTGCAGCCCCCAAACCCCAGCCTTTTCTGGTTGACAAGTTGGATGAAGTACCTTCTGTTGAAATCTCTCTTCCAGATATCGCAGAAGATCTTCAAAAATTTGCAGATAGAGCCATCATTTGCAGATTTAATGGACTTTGGCCGCGAACAAAGGACCTCTTTGATTGGATCCACGATAAATGGACTAGCAAATGCCAGGTTAGCTGCTGCTCACGAGGATTCTTCATAGTATTGTTCGATCACTCTAAGCATTATGAACAGGCCTTACAGGAAGGTCCCTGGTTTTTTGGAAATGCTGGGCTCTTCTTAACTCCATGGTTCCCAGATTTCGACCCTGCTACAGCTACCATCACCAGAACTCCTGTTTGGGTCAGGCTTCCCAACTTCCCTGTCCATCTATGGCGTCTGGCAGTGTTCAGACGCATGGGCGATTCCTTGGGACACTTTCTCACTGTAGATTATGAAAGGGCACTTCAGGGCCTCTGCACATATGCCCGAATATGCGTGGAGGTTGACATCAGCAAAGGCTTGCCTAATCAAATCATCCTCAAGATCGGTGATTTTTTCTGGACTCAGATCTTAGACTACGAGAACACTGCATTCCGCTGCCGCCACTATCACTAAACAGGGCATCTGCAGAACTCCTGCCCCTCTCTAGCAGGAAAAAAGACTAAAGGAATCCATACAAAGTCCAAATCCAAAAAATGGACTCCCTGTACCCCGCCGCCTGCTGCAGATTCTACTTCCTCGAGCTCTGATGATGATGGGAGTGACGCAGAATCAAATCTTGCTCCTCAGACTAAGAACTTGTCCACTGATGCTCTCGAGCATCCCCCCGATACTACCGTCACCCAGAAGCGTAGTCATGAGTCCGCCTCCTCTGATTCAGATAAGGAGGCCCCTCTTTTGGAGAACTCCAGTCTTCAAATTGTCCCAGCACATACTCACCAGGATGGTTGGGTTAAAGTCAACAAAAGGAAAGGGAAGAAACTTCGAGTGGTAAACTCTACCAATTCTGGGTAGGAGTCGGTTCCTTACTTCTTTCCAATCGCTTGTTGCTGCTCCTTGCTTGTCTATTTTCTCTCTCCGGGGACCGAAGTTGATATTTTATCATTTCCGGTTGGCCATGTTTTTGTTTCTCCTGAATGTACTTTCTTATGTACCATATTTTTTATTAATAGAATTAGTCCAATTCAAAATATATATATATATATATATATATATAATTGCATATTGGTTTCTTTTTTATTTGTTTGCAATAATAATAATAATAAGTAGGGAGATTTGTAAGAGATAAGTGTTTGTTATTTAGAGAAATGAGATTTATTGTATATATATATATATATTCAATCAAAAAAATTTACTTAGTAAATTTGTTTTGAGATTGTTGTATATTAAAATATAAAATTTTACAATTATCTCTAGGAAGAGCATCCAAGAGTGGGCATTTTTCCCCATTCTTGATATGATGCCAACTTACACTAAAGGGGGCGAGGCTTCCACTATACTTAGAGCATTGTATATGCTCCCATCAACTAAGATACGCGAGATTAAACTTCATTTGAATATTGCACTTGGCATAGGGAGGTATAAGAGGACTCAGCATAAGAATTCTATCAAATTGCCAAAGCTAGAGGAAAAAATTGATAATATTAACCGCAAGGTGACTGTTCTAGCCAATAGATCGGCCAACATCTCCTTCTCCTCAGATGAGAGTAGTGACTAGTCAGTATTAATATTTTTTGTCATCAAGATTTGACACACCCAACCCGCTTTTATAAATTTTTATTTACAAAATGTTACAGTTAGACTAAATCTCAACAATCTCAAAACTTTAAACTTATATTATTAAATTAATATATATAATTCTTGTTTGAAATAAATGTGAAAAAAAACTTATAATTAAAATTTTTAACCAATATAATATATTAATACTCAATATTTCTATTAAATAAAAATAACACATATTTTACAAATGTATTAACTTCTAACATTCCCACATATTTACTCAATATATCTACTAAATAAAATAACAAATATTTACAAATGTATTAACTTCTAAAATTCCCACATATTTACATATATTTAATGTAAATTAAATTTTCCAAGCAATCTCATTCATCACATAGTAACGTGAAGTATTGTTTTGCAACTATATTTACTTTTTCTTAAGTAAGCAAGCATGGACATCATAAATGACGTGGAGTATTGATTTGTTAAGTATTTTACAATTGTATGTATAGGTGTAAAATTTTGTAAATGTATTTTTTTTTTAAATCATGTGGAGTTTATAATTATAGTTGATATATAATATTCAAAAATAATTTTTTCATTAAATATGTTATAAGCATGAGCATTTATTAAGTTATAATGGTTTATTTTTAATATTATTATTTATAGTTAAATTTAACTTTGATTTAAGAATATTTTTCTTTCTTTCATTTTTGAGTGTTTTTATATAATTTTTTAACTATTCTCATATTATTATTCAAAAAAATGATTTTGTATGTGAGAATGGTATTGTACTTTCAACTTATCTAAAAAGTCTATTTATAATATGAATAATTTTAACTAGTATATATTCATATTAAGTATGATGTAACATGAACCAAGAGATAAAATGAATCAAGATATAAAATGATTTTATGTGCAAATTTCTTTTAGAGTATAAAATATAATGTGTAATTTCCAATTGTTTAAATTATGTTTTTAAATGTTATATAGAGTATATCACATAGATTTGTAAGTCCAAAAAATCTATGTTGGATTTTGACAAAAAAACATGGACCAAATTGTAAAGTAATGAGACTGCTTCAAAAGTTATAACTATAAACTTATTTTTTTCAATAGTTTTATATCATATATACATTTTTTTTTTAAATATATAATATATACATAGTTGACATTAAAATATTTTCCATAACATGTGCATTAGCACATTAAAATTGTTTTTTTTGTTATTAATATATTTGCAAGTATACGTCAATATCAATTGGTATTAAAATATTTTATTGATAACCCACATTGAATATTTTATTATATACAAAATTAAAATATTTTCTTTTAACATTATATATATATATATATATATATGAAGTTGACATCGAATAAATTAGTTAGCATAGATCTTCAAATAGTTATTTAAATTCTTTGTTGAAATATTTTTGAAAAGTATAAGGTTTAAACATCTTTCTCACATATTATTTTACTTCTAATTACTTTATATGAAATTATATTATGTCAGATGGACAACTAATTAAATCTAACATTCTCTTCCCACATCTACCCAAGTAACTGGACAATCGGGGTAAACATGTGACAAGAGGCTACTAATATGAGATTCAACCTCCTAGATGACCTTAAGGAAGTGGAACTGACAAAAACCTGACAAACAGACCTTATACTGCATCAACAACACCTACAGGAAGTAACCCAACCTCCCAGACCCATGAACCCTGAAGGGGGGCTGATTTTTGACCCATTTAGGCCTTAGCCGCAGGTATGTAAGGGCAAGGGAGCAACTAGCAACCTATAGTCGCGGGCATGCCTTGGCAAGGTCACAGCCAAGGCCGCAAAAGGCCAATTTTGTGCCTACAGCTCCAAGATTTGTGCCACATTTTTAGCCCCAGAGCCCAAGTCACTTCCCAGAACTTCATGAAACTTCAGGAGAGGTTAAATAACATTAAAACAAAGGTACGAAAGCAATCACATCATTAAGAACTCATCTGGACTCTCCTAGTCATGAAAAGCATTTCGTCAAACATGTCACATACATTGCATCTACATATATAAACAACAGATTTAAACATGGGCGTCTCTTACAAATATGAGAATAGCTAAGAAGCATTGCTCTCCTACATCATAAGATACAATAAAATCTATCTGACCATAGATACAATGTGCATTCATTTACGGGTAAAAACATAGATAGATCCATACATCATCACTGATCAAATACATGCTTATAACTAGCATAATAACAACATAAATGCAATGGATATCTCAACAAATAAATCCATACATAAACCAATACATTTGCATACTGAATACCAAAGGAATGATCTCTTCATTTATTAATGTAAAAACCAACCAAAGATGGTACTTCCACATTTCACTTGGCCATACATTGGCTGAGCCAAGTCTCACTTCAGTCAATCACCCTCATGCCGTATTCCAAGCATGAATGTGGGACTTTATCAAACACATAAATCAACACTAAACCAGGGCTCCGAAGACCAAATTGTCTCAACCCCAAACCAGTGATTCCACCTCACGATCATACATCACTAACCATCACGGATTGATCTCTATCCAAGTTGTTCCAGGCTTCCAGAGTGTTTGTTCCAACTAGGGCATCCAGGACTAGTAACTCAACCCCAACTGTTACAGGGCTTCCAAAGCGTTTGTCCAACTGGGGCTTCCAGGACTAGTAACTCAACCCACCTAGGGCTTCCAAAGTGTTTGTACAACAAAGGCTTCCAGGACTAGTAACTCAACCCACATTTGTTTGTCGCACTTTCAGAGCGTTTGCCCAACCAAGGCTTCCAAGAACTAATAACTCAACTCACAGTTAAAGGAATCATGAGAACCATCCGGAAAACAATCAATGGAAATAAACCTGCAATACCATGGTTGTCTAGGAAATGGAAAGGCTAGGAAAATCCACATGCATACACCATGCATGCCAAGACTAGTGAGGAAAACATACATGCAACTCGGTACCTGCACTGAGAACCTATTGTAGATGTTGATCTCGATGTACTCTTGCACTTTCCTACTCTTCCTTTTCTTTATTGATCCAAATCTCCAAAAATTCCACACTCTCCTAAAGTGTTTCAAGAATACTCTTTATGTCCAACAATATGAGAGAGAGAGAAAAAAAATAGAATGAGAGTCATAAGTGTGAACAAAAGCTTGCTAACTGATCCTCAGAGGCCTTTTTATATAAGAGCCCTATATTTTCTTCATTTTCCTCTTCACATGCAACTTGTGACCTTTCATCTCCCTTTTCTCCTAATTCCCATTATTTTGATAAGTAAAATGCCAATTAATGCCTCATGCATTTCTAATGTCTTTGCCAATTTCCTTTAGCCATAATAAACCGAAGTGAACACCCGCTAGGATGTTTTACCCACCATTTAGCTTGGAATATGTGTCCCATCGACCGTGGTCTTATATTTGTTTTTACATAGATTTTTACTAGGGTTGTTATAGAACCCTCCCCCTTGGGGGAACACCGTCCTCAGTGTTCAATGACACCTACAAACTAGAAAATTGATAAAAACATAATGTACTTCCTATGGAGATTTATAACACAACTCGTTGCAATATTTACAATGACCACTACTGAAAGCATGACAATCATACCATTTACTGGAGCTTTATAACATAGCTCATTATGGTATTTACAATAACAACCAGATATACTTCAACCAACCAATAATCATACTGTCTATGGAGCTTTATAAACTAGCTCGATACAATATTTACAATAATATACACATATACACATTTTCTTAACCAACAAATAAAAGGATACGATGCCCGTATCAATCAAAAAGGGAATCCAAAGGCTCACACCTCCACCCTCAAAGTAATACTAGGATTCACCTCCTTCCTAGGAAGTCCATAATTCACTGTCAAAGTCAAAGTTGCATCCAATGTCTAGCGCTACAATCCCGCGCTATCCTCTCAATGAACAGTTTTGTTCCAGGGCACACTCCCAATGTGCATCTGGTTCCATCTGGAAATGTTAATGACCAAAAAATATATATCCTCAATCTTACCTTCTATGCTACACAGTCCCTCGGGCAATCCGGTCACCCCTTCCGTGCAGTCACTCACCTTCCAAGTTCCGTTGCACCCCCATCCCGAGAAGTCCATCCCTTGGCAAGGTTTCTTCACATTGGAAGTTCAAACAACCAAGACATATACCTGCCTCAAAACCATTATACCAGTCATAGCATGCTCATGGAAATCAATGGAAAATATTCGATACTAGTGTCCCACAATGGCCCTACTCCTTAAATGCTTTACCAACATATTATTGCATGTTCGAATTCCTTTTGTTGTTGCTGCTAATGCTTGCAGTTATTTTCAACCACCCAATTGGACATTTCCATGCTTTCATGTACCAAGCACATAATTTCCATTAGATTCAAAATAAATTGAAATAACTTCACATCATACCTTATTGGTAGCTCGTCAATAAGGTATACTTGCAATCTTGTTTACTTCATTTCACAACAAGTCAAACTGGTTGTTTAATCAAATCATCATGTAGAAACATATCACATCTAGTTAGCTCAAAACACAACCATCATAGATCAAAATCATGAATTATATTCAATCATCATAAACCATAAACGTAATTCACATGTAATCATCATAAGTCAGAATCGTAGATGAAATGCATAATAAAACCGAAATAAAATACTGATACTTATTCTTCAATTGATCTGTACTTCTGCCTTTGCTCTTTTTGTACACACACTGGATCGGATGCCACACCCAACAAGCACCCAATGCCTTTACTTCTCTTTACTCACGTACACATACACACAGTGTACATCACAACACATATATCCACACAAGACATACAACACCATACAATGCATACACCCACACCTGATGTACAACACAACACAATACATACACCTACATCCGGTGTATGACACACCACATACACCTACACCAACATACATCACAACACATACATCTACATCCGATGTACAAAACAACACATACACCTACACTTAGTGTACAATAAAACATGATACCTACACATATACAAAGTACAACACAACGAATACACATGTCACGATACCACAACTACACCATGCACATACATAATACTACTTTCCCTCTACACAACATGTTGAGGGAAAGTGGTATTATGTACACGCTACTACATATATACCAATACCATATGCACAACATGTACACAACACTACCTGCACAATATGTGCGCAACATTACACGTACACAGTACCACCTGCACAACATGTACACAATGCCAAATGTACACCGCACCACATGTACAATGTGTACACAATACCCCATGTACACAACACCACATGCATGACATGTACATGAGACCACATGTACACAACCCCACATGCACAACATGTACACGACACCACCCGCACACAACACCATATGTGCAACATGTACACAACACCACATGCACATAACACTATATGTACAATCATGCGCAAAACACCATATGTACATAGCACCATATTTACAACACACACACGACACCATATGTACAAAACATTTCATATTCAACATGCACATAACATCACATATCCAACATGCCCACAACACCATATGCACAAAATACCTCATATCCAACATGCACACAGTACGGTAGGTACATAACACCACATATCCAACATGTACATAGCACTATCTATACCTAGCACTGCATATTCAATATACACACAACACCATATATACAACAAGCATATAACATCATATGTACACAATACTACATATGTTACATGTACACATCACCATAGGTACAATCACTGAATATACAACATGTGCAACATATACAAAACAATAGTACTGCACATCCATATACCACACACTGACCCCATAAGAAATTGTGCTTCTAGTGTCTTTCCACTATCCATGTTTATCCTAACATGCCACAGATCACACTACTTTCACTTCGCTGATGTACCCTTCAACATTACCTGTCCATAACATAAACATATGCATTGTATAAGCATATAACATTAAATCATATCCGCGTGATACTGACCTCATAGATCTGTTAAGGATACTCTACCACTTGATTCCTCATAGCTAGGAACCTCTTCATGCCATTCATCTGCATAAGCAATCATTCCTCCACGAGAATGATCCTTAAAAACCCTGTCATATAGTGACATAGATACATAGATACATACATATATATAATTATTAGCATAAAAAAATCATTATCCTGTCAAACAACGACATACATACATACACATATATAATCATTAACATACAAGAATCAGTATCCTGTCAGACAATGACATACATACATATATATATACATATATAAACATCAACAGAAAGAAATCATGATCTCATCAGATAGCGACATACATACATGCATATATACATATATAAACATTATCATAATCATAATCACAACATATGGTACTAGGTTAGGAGAACTTCCTTTATCCATGCAGAACATGAACATCATTGAGAACAACGGTTCCCAACTTTAGCCAAGGAATATGACGCCTCAAATCCATTTACTTTACCTTTTTGTTACCTTTATCATGTATGTAATGCCACCATCCATATACCACAATGGACCCAACCAGTCCAACTGATTGTCATAGTCTTACCTTCCGTTGCGCTTACTCATGAAATGAGCTTCATCTGTGTCTTTTATTAACTGTCAAGTTTCATTCAGCTCTTTCAAATCTCCATCAACTTTCCTCTTTCCTAAACTAATTCCCAGACTCTCAACCAAAAGGCAAGAACAAGAGACAACAAGAAGAAAACCATGAAAACCAATAGCAATACGACACCAAAAACAAAGTGGCAAGGCCTTGCACTGTACATAAACAAAGGTACAAATCAAGTGCAAACAAATCATAAAATACTGAAAGCACAAGACTAGAAATAAACCCTGTGACTCAATCCCCATGGCTTCCCAACACTTCCAAAGGAAATCTCAACCTGGGCCTTCTTCAAGATTTCATGGCAGTCTCTTTGCCATGCAATCCCTACATTGTACAACCATAAACACATAATTGTCAGCGCATAATCAAATATAACAATATACCAGTTATCTTACCTTGTTGGGCCAAGCACATTGACCTGTAACTAAACACACATGTCAGCCATATGCATCAACATCAAGACAACATATCTATAAATTTGAAATCAACTTTTACCAAGACTAACAACCATGTCATAATCAAAATCAACTCACATTCATCAGTCACAATGCATAATGCTACAACTATCACCTAATTACACTAAAGTATATACCAGCTATCTCAGCACATATGTGTTAGCACAACCATCTTAAAACAAGGTCATTCCTTCATGCAATCTTATAGACACATGCTCATATCATGCGATTAATCAAACATTCAAACAAAATATAAACATGCCATGTTAGATAAATCAACTAGATAATGTAATAAACACCAAGTCACTCAAACACCAAATAGACAACATAATCAAACATTCAAGTACAAAGTAGATGACATAAGCAAGCTCGTACCTTAATGTATCTCAGGGAAGGCTATCTTGTCTGCACAATCAATGTACATTAGCACGATATAACTTCACAACATATCAACCCAATCATAAATAAGGTCATGATATCCATATCAATATCTAGCTAACATGTTCACATCATAAGCTCATAAACAATTGTCATTAATGCCTAACAATCACATATGCACAATCATCCTAGATTAGTATGATACAATATCGCAAATATATCGACTCATACATGAACATAATAACCCTAACCATCTGCATAAGAAAATCCAAAGCAATATGATACATATAACATCAAGATATTAATGAAATAACCCTAACCATCAAGTTATTAGCATATAACAATAACAAGCTATATATCATGCTCATCAACAACATGGAACCTAACCATAAAGCTAACTATCATACAAAAACAACAAGTTAACCTATATCATACTCATCAACAACATATATCATAACTAGCATAAAACAACAATAGCAATGCATACCACCACAAGTTTCTATCATTCATGACTATCCAACACATGTACATATAACCACACTAATCAAATAGCATCTATAATTTATGTAACCATACCATCAATAGAATGAAAGGAATACTCATAACCATAATGCATATAACAATCCTTAACCTACATACCTACATTCCCAACATCCAAACCTGTATGAAATCATGCTCTTGCCTCGAAATCCAATGTTGCAACTTCACTTTGATGGTTTGCATCTCCTACTCCATTGTAGCCAACACATTAACATCATAACATACCAATATCATCATAATGGCCTAATTGCATACAATGACATTATACACAACATCCTCAATTAAACCAATGCAAACTTGACCATATGCACCCACTTGACATGTATAACCAATCATGAACGACTAATGCATGTACCACATATGACGTCACATAAGAAATCATACAAGGATGACACCGAAGCATGACCAATATGTAACCTAGCATAAACAAGCAATGCATACACAACATGTAGCAACATGTAAGCAAGTGTGCACGAACAATATATAAGCAAGAACCACACATAACCAGTCATACAGTCATGACAACATGTTGACAACAACACCATCAACACTTCCATGGTGACACCACTGCCAACATGGCCAACACAAAACGAATGCAACAAGCACATACACCACAAGCATAATTAAACACATTTGAAACCAACATAAATGCATGACCACCACACCGCCCATCCAGTCTAAGGGTTGAACCATGCTCTAATACCACTCTGTAACACCCTCTTCCCACATCTACCAAAGTAACCAACCAATCGGGGTAAACATGCGACGAGAGGCTACTAATATGAGATCCAACCTCCTAGATGACCTTAAGGAAGTGGAATCGACGAATTCCTGACAAACAGACCTTACACTACATCAACAACACCTCTAGGAGGTAACCTAACCTCCTAGACCCATGAACCTTGGAGGGGGATTGATTTTGACCCATTTAGGCCTTAGCCACGGGCATGTAAGGGCAAGAGAGCAGCTAGCAACCTATAGCTACATGCATGCCGTGGAAAGGTCATGACCAGAGCCCCAAAAGGTCAATTATGTGCCTGCAAATTTGGGATTTGTGCCATTTTTTTAGCCCCAAAGCCCAAGTCACTGCCCAAAACTTCATGGGAGAGGTTAAATAACATTAAAACAAAGGTACGCAAGCAATCACATCATCAAGAACTTATCTGCACTCTCCTAGCTATGATAGGAATTTCGTCAAACATGTCACAAACATTGCATCTATAGGTATAAACATCAGATTTAAACATGGGAGTCTCTTACAAATCTGAGAATAACTAAGAAGCATTTCTCCCCTACATCATAAGCTACAATATAGTCTATTTGACCATATATACATTGTGCATTCATTTACAGGTAAAATCATAGATAGAGCCATACATCATCACTGATCAAATACATGCTTATAACTAGCATAATAACAACATAAATACAATGGATATAACAACAAATAAATCCATACATAAACCAATACATTTGCATACCCAATACTAGAGGAATGAGCTCTTCATTACTGAATGTAAAAACCAACCGGAGAGGGGACTCACGTTCCACCCTACCATAGATTGGTAGAGCCAAGTCTCACTTCATCTAATCACCTTGTTCCATATTTGAAACATTAATGTGGGACTTTATCAAACACATCAATCAACACCAAACTAGAGTTCCAGAGACCAAACCGTCTCAACCCTAAACCAGTTATTCCACCTCACAATCGGACATCACTAACCATCATAGATTGATCTCTATCCAGTTTGTTCGAGGGCTCTAGAGTGTTTGTTCCAACCAGGGCTTCCAGGACTAGTAACTCAACCCCAACTGTTACAGGGCTTCCAACGCTAGTAACTCAACCCACCTAGGGCTTCTAGAGCGTTTTTTCAACCAAGGCTTCCAGGACTAGTAACTCAACCCATAGTTGTTCGTCGGGCTTCCAAGCGTTTGTCCAACCAATGCTTCCAGGAACTAATAACTCAACCCACAGCTAAAGGAATCATGAGAACCAACCAAAAAACAATCAATGGAAATAAACCCACAATACCATGGTTGTCCAGGAAATGGAAAGGCTAGGAAAATCCGCATGCATACACCATGCATGCCAAAACTAGTGAGGAAAACATACATGCAACGCGGTACCTGTACTCAAAACCTATTGTAGATGTTGATCCCAATGTCCTCTTGCACTTTCTTGCTCTTTCTTTGCTTTCTTGACCCAAATATCAAAAAATGCCACACTCTCCAAGAGTGCTCCAAGAATACTCTTAAGTGTCCAAGAGTATGAGAGAGAGAGAGAGCGAGAGAGAGAGATAGAGAGAGAGAGAATAGAGTGAGAGCCATAAGTGTGAGCAAAAGCTCGCTAACTAATCCTCAGAAGCCTTTTTATAGAAGAGGCCTCTATTTTCTTCATTTTCTATATTTTCCTTCATTTTCCTCCTCACATGCAACCTGTGACTTTTCATCTCCCTTTTCTCCTAATTTCCATTATTTTGATAAATACAATTTCAATTAATGCCACATGCCTTTCCAATGCCTTTGCCAATTTCCTTTAGCCATAATAACCTGAAGTGAACACCTGCCTCCTCTAGGATGCTTTTCCCACCATTAAGCTTGGAATACGTGTCCCATCCACCGTGATCTTATATATTTTTTACATGGATTTTTAAACATGTATAACATATTATTTTTGTTTTATTATTATATCCCACATTTGTTTTTTATTTAGATAATATTTTATAATTTTTTTTATTTTTTTTTAAGAGAGACACGTGTCCACGTTAAGCACTGATGGAATTACACATTGCTCACACATTGAGTTGTAGAATAAACCTTTCCACTAAAAAATATAGAGTCAAACATACATCAAATTAATTTAACATTTATTTTTGGACAAGTCTAAGAGGCTAGGAATTTCCCGGTAAAAAATGGGCAAAATAATTTCAAAAAATCTAGCAGTAACATTGTTTGAATCATGTTTTTTATGATGGAAATGGATTCAACACCATCAAAAACCTCTGTAGCACCCAAAATATTGAAATTTTACAAAAATTCCCAAATTTTATTAAAATCTTGCAAACTAAATTTACAAAAATTCTCAAATTTTATTAAAATCTTGTGCAAATTTCCATTTTAAGGCAAAAACAAGCTCATTAAATTAGGAATATATTTTTAATCTAATAATATTCTAATAAATAATAATTTACCATAATTATAATTATAAATATATGTAAATTTATAATTATAAGTAACTTTAATAAAATAATTAGAATGTTCTGCTTAATGAATTTAATAAATAAGTATTAATACTATAAAACACTTATAAACATATTATTAATAAAAATAACACATCTTTTCAAAAACCCACTTCTAATTATTTATATAAATCCAATTTTATAAGCTAGACAAAATCAAGTTGAACTCCTAAAATTCTACATTATGAATCGTTGACCAAACCATGAGTGGAAGGTTTAGATCGGCTTGCGGGCTATCCATCATTAGTTCTTAAAAGTTTTACACTTTGAGCGCTTTTTACACTTCGCATCGGTAGTGGTTAAAAGTAAATTGATGGTAATGGTTAGAAGTGAATATGTTGGGAAAAAATGGTAATGGTCATTAAAGTAATTGTTAGAAATGAATAGAATGAGAAAATCTTTTTTAAGATGGGTAAAATGTTAACCCAAAATGTTGGATCTCATTAATATTATACATATTTTTTCATAAGAAACTTTCAATATCAACGAGTTTCAAAACATTTATTTCAAGATACATGTCACATTGTTCATTTTAAATTATTATTATTATTGGCCTTTTCTAGTATGAAATAGATGTTGTAATGTTATATCTTGTTATGTAAATACTTTGACTTGGTCAAAGTCTATAAAAAATAAAATGAAATAAAATAAAAAATAAAATTAATCATTAAAATAAAATTGAGGTAAAATAGTTAGTTGTTTTTGGGCTCACAACTCATGGTTTTGCTTATATACCAAGAGCTAAGAAGGATCAAATCTCCATGTGCAAACCTCTTTTAGAGTGAAAAGAGATTTGATCACCCCCACTTCATGATGGAAATTCTAAATTTGTTAATAGTTTTTGTTACAATATCATGGCTTATTAATACCACACATTGATATGTCATTTTCTTTAGTTAATTAATTTGAGATAAATTAATTAAAAGAGAATACCTAACTTGGAAATAAATTTTAATCATTAATTTGCGTATATTATTATGAATATTCCAACATATTTTATGGAGGTTAAATTTTTACTATAATTAGTAGTTATTGATAATTAAATTAAAATTAAAGTCTTATTGATCTAATTAAAAAATAAATTAATGATAATTATTAACAATAAATATAATAAATAATAATAACAATAATGAAAAAATTCATGATGAAATGAAAATATTTTAAATTTTAAAAAATAATTAGAAATCATTTTTAAATTTTAGAGAATCTATTAATAGTTAATTTTTTTTTTTAAAATATAAGAAAATAAATTTAATAAATAAAATTTAGAAATTTTAGTTGGTAAGGTGAAATCATTTTTTAATATTGATATATGAATTATACTTATTTTTAACCGGTATGCATTTAATTATTTTTAATTGATTAAAAAGTTTTTATGACTATAGTTATTTATTTAATAATTTTAAAATAAAATATAATAAAATAATGATAAAATATAATTATATTATATAAATAAAAAGTAATAATAAATAAATTATTAGATAATTTTGTAAAAATTAATAAAATATTATATTTTTTCTTTTTCTAAGTCAAACAATAATAGCTAGTTAGAACATCTCTTCATTTATTTAACAACTCATGATTTGACAACTCATCGTGTCTTGAAGATGAACGATGAAGCACAGTTGGGTCGAAAACATTTGTTCAGATTATTATTGAAAGTCTCTCTATACTGATTAAAAAGTTATTTTTCATTTGATAAAAGTGAAAATTAAGTTAAAAATCAAAGTTAAATTTTTATTATAAAATATTAATATTTAAATGATTAAATTTTTTAATGGTATTATTTAATTTTATTTCTTAGTAGTCTAAATTTATTTTAACAAGTTGAGAGAAATCAATTTTTTTTTTACTCTAAGCTCACGTGGTGTAGAATAGTTGGTGATGGGGTGAGTTGTTAAGGCACTCCGTATGCAAAGTTACTTGTTCGAAACTCGTGAATGAGATGGGAGGAGAAAAATGAAAAGATTAAAATTAATCTGAACTACCAAAAAAAAAAAATATTCTCTAAAAAATGTTTACATCTTAAAAAAATTGATTCTTTTGGACACTTGGTAGATCCCAAATTAAGATAGATTTAAACAATTAAATAATACATTTCATTACAACATTTCTACCACATTGAATTAGAGAATGTCTTTCCACCCTATTACAAAATATTAAAACATTAATGATTAAAATACATTCAATTACAAAATATTAAAATATTAATAATAAAAAAACAATTATTTAAAACATTAATAATTAAAAAAACAATTACTTAATGTAAGTCAACTTTATTGATATTGAAATTATTTTAATAAGAATTCGAAAATATTTTGTGAGTGTTATAAATTTTCTCAATTATAGAAAAAAAGGAACCATAGAATTAGCACGTGGTTATTGAAATTGTATAGCAAATATTTTTGTGTATCTTATTAAAGGTCAAGCGAGAGTTTTATAACTAGAAATATTCTTTTATAACTGGAAATAAAATTGTTTTTAATGAACCAAATCATTATAAAGATAATATATATATTTTAAATTTATATTTAAATTTAAAATATTGTTAGTTTTATGGTAACCTTGAAAATTTACCCATTTACATAATTGGCTAATCAAAGTTAAGGATTAATAAGAAGGGCATAGTATTCTTTTATAACGAGGAAAAAAATGGTTTTTAAGAATAATTTTGAAATTTTGTCAATTGATATATTTGGCTAATTAAAGTTAATGATAAATAACAAGAATGAAAAATCAATAATAAGGATTAACAAGAAAGTTGTGAAGTAACAAGTTCTTATTGATGATATTTTTTCAAATTTAGAAGCCTAGTTTTTTTAGGCACCTGTGCCTAAAATGTAAGCATAAGAAGATTAGCAGTCGACAAAAGGTAGACCTATAAGTGATAATTGCAGGTATTTTTCTAGCTTTGAAATGCATATCTAAATCAGCTTGAGGATTAAAATTTGTCATGTGATCAATGCGAAACTCTACATAATATGTACCATAGATCTACACCATGGATCCGTGCCAACTCCATTTGAGACAACATCTTTTCCACAAACTGACCCACTAAGGGAACACAAAGAAGACAACCATTTTTAACCATTTTTGCAACTTCTTAGATGCATAATCTCTTGTTGTTGTTTCAATAAGGATATTTTGGTGAAACCTCATATATTACTTGCACACACTTCATTTGATAATGTCATAACAATATCATTAGATGGGGGCAATTTGAGGTGAGCTAGTGAGATTTATTGTAGGGCAAGATTTAGGTTGTTCTAGTGGGATATTTATATTAGTCTATATCTCAGTCTCGAGAATATGTAGCCTGGAGACACACTATTTCTACCTTTCCATTTAAGAGAATGCAATATGTGCCTAAAATGTAACAAGAAGAATATTAGCAACCGACGTGATTTCGGAATGTAGAACTTAGATATTTTAGATCTTGCAATAGTTGAATGTAGTCAACGAAACAAATATTGTAATCCATGTTAACACCAGGAAATCGTACACTATAAAAGACACTCAAGGTAACTTGTCTAGTAAAAGGTACAAATAAATTTTTTCCAGTTGAAGACATCATGGAAATACAAAAAATTAAACTTCTCCTAAGGTTGTTGAACGAAAATTTGGACCGCGCACCAGAAGAGAAGGAAAAATGCACACCTGCGTGGCTTTTCCTTTGAAAATCGCACGGTCGAAGGAAAGTGCGAACCCAACAATTCGAGACCACTTCCCACACTTGGGGAGAGGATTCCCTGACATTTCCATTCAAGGACAACCAACTTGGATTCACCCTAAAGATATGAAACCCTCAATGGAATTATCTTGTCCTACTCTTAATTAGTCACTATCACTCTTGAACCAAGAGAGAGAAGATGGGTTCAAAATTTTCTATATAAACAAGGCATGGGAACAACAAAATATGAGACATTGTTATGTTGGCCAAATTTCTATTAGAGGAACACCACATTACATTGTTGAAGAAGAGGAATTGAAAGCACTAGCATGATGGCCATATTGCTTCTTAGCAATCCAACATCTTAGTGAGAGCAAAAGAGTCCACCATTGGAGAGTCTTCACACTTCTTTTGAGAGATAGGAGAATCTTGCAAAGAGACTGAGGAAAGGGACCTCCTTACTGAGGATTTTGAGCACCATAGCTCAAAGGATCCTCTTCAAGTGTTTTTAGTATTCTATTGTATTCTTCTACCACCAGTAGTCAATAAAGGGAGTCTTTTTCCATTATTGTGTTAACTTGTTTCTCCATTGAGAATTATTTTGCATTTGTCTCTTTTGTTTAAGTTTATGTTTGTAGATGCATTGTTTTCACTATTTCCAATGCTTTGTTTTATTTAAGTCTGTCCACTAACAACACCAACGATCTTTGTGATCCTTTGCAGGGAACAACCAACTGTTAAGGAGGTGTTATTTGGTACTCCATTGCCACAAAACACTCCCACAGAATTGCATGAATCCATTGGTTTCTTTTCTTTGTTCTAACGAATTTTATTCAAGACCTCCTCTATGCATAACCACTCTAAAAGGTGCTCAATACCTCTCTGAAATTTTTGTAGAACCTTTGGGACTTGTTCTGAGCCTCAAATTCTGAGTTTTTCATTCTCTATTCTCACCCGTGCAGCTTTTTCTCTGACAAATGCGTGCGCGTGTCTGTGTTGGCTAAACCTGCGCGGTCGCCAGAAAGCAAAAAAAACCTTGTATTTTTCTTTTACTCAGGTGATTGGCAGCCTTTAGGGAATTTCCTTCACCTCTACATTTGTTATTCTCTGTCTAGTTTGCCTTATTGGTTTGATAACCTTAATTAGTGGAGCAATTAGAGTATTTTTGTTTTCATTTATATTTGCAAATACACACATAACTTAATTAGGGAGAAGAGTAAGTGGCCAAATTCCACATATGTTTTTCAAACTATTTAACTAAAGTTTTCTGCAAATCACATAGTTTAATTAGTAAAGGCATAAGTGGCCCATCATCCACAAATCTTTTTCTAAACAAAACTATTTTTATTTTCATTAGTTTTAGGACTAGGGCCAAGTGTTAGTACAAAAATCAGTAATATCATCTTCCCTTGTGCCTTTAGGCAAACTTGGGTTTTCATATGAACGATTTCTCAAAGCATTTGAATTTTCCACCTCCCTTTAGTTCCACATAGTGTAGTAGGAAAGAGCATAAGTGACCCATTATCCGCACATCATTTATTTTTTCATGCAAGGAACAATCAAAACTTTGTGTAATTAGAAGGAGACAGTAAAGGATAATCACATATCCACATATTATCACACTTTTTATGTTCACTTCGCCACACACTAAGCAATTGTAAGCTTCGTATAAGAAGGCATCCGGTTCATGGATATTTTTACACGTAGCTTAATTTGGATTACCAAATCACACCCTAAGAAAATTCAGACAATTAAAAACAACCATAACTTGAACCAACCAACTCTCCCCACATGGGTCAAAAATGAATTAATAGTTCAGGTAGGCATCCCATAAGCTACCATGCTCATGTTACATCTATGAAACATACAAGTTGACTTCTATGGTGCTTAAAATCCTTCAATCATACCACAAAAAATAATACCCATGCATAATAGAGACCCGATTCAGAGGGGGTTCAGCTTAGGTCCAGTGTGTGCGGTACTCTTTGGGGCTACCCGACCCATCTAGTGATCGATACTAATAATTGAATACCAATAAGTTAAAGACTTGAATGCTCATGTGGGACGAAGGTACTTTAGTGGTGAAAATCTAGGGCATCCTTTCCCTATAGGTGATGGTGCCAACAACACTTAATCCTCCTTTTCCATTACCTTGGTTTATTCTTCGACTACTGGAAGGTGTCACTAGTTGTTTCGGGACTTTGCCCTAGGACCCATCAAAAGATATCTCCACAAGGGCCAGTTACTTTGAGAGTGGTAAGGACGATTAGGTCTACATAGGATTTTTTATCATACGTAAATAAACAAAAACCATTTTTCGCTTGATTGTTCACATAGATTAAATCTAAAAGGAAAATAACCTTTCCATTTTTTATTTGTTTTATGTATGTGATTATATTGCATTGATATAGATCCCCTACCCTCAAAAAATACAAAGTAATTTACACGCTAATCGACACCATAAGGGACCCCACGATTCCCCGTCAATCTAGACGTTTTTTAGACCTCCCCCCATTACCTAGAGTCGTGTCAGGCCTCCCGCCATTTAGGCATAGAGGACGTCATTCCGCCACTGTTATAGGATCTTCCTTTATCAGGGAAACTTTTCTCGGGACCCCTCCTCGACAAAATACACCTTTCACGACCCCGTAAGAGTCACTAATCGCTACCCCTTTGGGATCCCACATACCACTCCTTCGGATAGTCCCAGGAGCACCCACCAGGGTAGTCCTCCTTAGACGTCCCCACAAAGGACTCCTTTGCATATAGTTGTTCAAAATAATTTCACGATGGAGGATACATCACAAATACCTTTCTTAGCTTCGTTAAACCTACCAAATTTAAGCAAGCTAATGAATGACCTAATTACGAATGGCCTAAATTGGCCATCTATGCCCACCAAAATCCCTTCTTATATTCCAAAATTTGAAGGAAAGCAGGGGGAAGACCCAGGAAACCATGTCATGACTTTCATCTGTGGTGTTCATCGAATAGTATTATAGATGACACTATTCAACTACGACTGTTTCAACACACCCTTACTGGGCCTGCAACGAAATGGTACATTGACCAGGATTTTGCGTCACATGGAAGATTTAGTTCTATAGCTACATCATTCCTCACATTCTTTCAACTCCCGATTCAACATGATTCACGCCTGGAACTTCTCACCCACTTCAAAAAAACACCTGCTACACACATATCGGATCATATCCATGAGTGGCGTAAATGTCGTAGCTTACGTAAAGCACAATTTGAAGATAGAGTCTTGGACTTATTTTTGAGGTCTCCCACATTGGAAATTTCAAAATATGTGGCAAACTCATCCTCACACAACGAGGAGGAAGCCCTTAGAAAATCTCAACATCTATAGCTTATATACACCCAATCTGGATATATCTATCATTTTCTTCCAAATTACCCACGCTTTCAAACTTATAAAGAGACACCAAGCACATCTAATGCTGATAATGGATTTATATGGGCCTTAAGCCAAACTCAACCCAACAACACCTACCAGTATCCTGGTTACTCGTTTAGTAGCCAATCGTTTGATAGTATGCAAAACACACCATATACAGGACACTACCCCAGTCAACCTGCAACATTGCAGAATGCGGTTAACAGGTTTAACCAATATCATCCCCCATGGGGAGGACCATACCCTCCCCCGCAGGGAAACCAATACTTTTCTAGGAACACAGACGCAAGGTCCTCATCCCAGAATGCATACACCAATCATGGACAAGAAAACCAATATTCTCCTTTCCCCGCATAACAAAAAAATATCCCACCAACGCAAAATAACACAGGGGTTAATTTAGTGAAACCCTCCCATGCTCCACAACAGCCGTCATTTGACCAGGGGTGTTACATAATAATTTGTCACTGTCCCTGTACTCCCTGTTCTCGAATTCTGGAGGATCTTGACAGTAACCTCTATGTTACACCAAATTTTGGTCATCTAACTTGTTACTATTAGATGGACCAAAGTACACCATGTAAGACCAATTTTACCATAGTAAAATTGCTTTCACTATGAGAAATAACTTAATAACCCATAGTTTATTATGTTATTTATGGTCTAAACAGGAAACCCCATGAGGAATAATTAAATAAATCATTATTTGTTTGATTTTCCTCTAGGGATAATTAACTAAACCATTGTTTAATTAATATTCCTGGTCATATTTAACCCAAAACATGAAAATTAATTAGATAAATCAGTATTTATCTTATTATTTTCTAGGAATAATTATTTAAATCATTATTTAATAATATTCCTTGTTAAATTTGACTAAATCATTTATAAATAATTGAATAAATAATTATTTATTTAATTATTCCTTAACCACATTCTTAAAGATAAATAAATCGTTTATTTATTTATTATTTCTAAATAAAGGGATTTGACCAAATTCAAATTCTTTTTCCCTCCAAAAAAAATAATAAAATATTCCATAAAAGTTGGATATAGATTTGGTTAATAATATTTTAATTATGCACCAATATCTAGACTAACTCAATATTTTGTTATAAATAGAAGGGTTTCCATTCATTCACTACCTTTCGTTGCCTGGAGATTGTAGGTTTTAACCCCGAATAGAAATTATCTACACACGAATCTTATAATAGAAAATAAACAATAGCGAGAGCATAAAACATAAAACAAATAAACACAAAGATTTTTCTCTGGATCCAAAATCGGGACGACCAGCTTGATTTTTCATTATATTCCTTTTAGTGTTACAACACATATATATACATGCCAAAGCATACATAAACCCCAATCCATTAACCCTGGATTAGAACATAACCGTAGTTCCCTTGACCGGATCTACAAAATACCAGGGGTTGAAAACCATTGTACCCCAAAAACCATGTGCAAACTCATGCACAAAACATGGGTGGGTTCACCTATGAGTGGGACCGCACACCCAAAAAATTTTCGCCGGGGCGCTACCCCAAACCCCGACAGGGGGGGCTGCCGCCCCCCCTGTGACCCCCCTGCTGCGCTCGGTGCAACGTACAACACATGGGGCTAGTCATGGAAAGAATATAACACATACCCAAAATTCTCCCACTTGTTGTTTTCTTTCCACAAGGGGCCACAAGAGAGCTTAGTCATTTGTCCAATTCTTCAACACCCATTGTTTCTCTACACCAAGAGAACTTCTGAGTGCTCATAGACTTCGTCAATGCATTTGCAACATTCTTCAAAGTGTCCACCTTTACTAGCAACACCCTTTTAGCCTCAACCATATCTATAACAAAGTGATATTTAACATCAATGTGCTTTGTCTTTGAATGATAAGCAGGGTTCTTAGCCAAGAAAATCGCACTTTGGCTATCATAGTCTATCCTTATAGCTTGCTGTACCAACCCCATACTTGAACACAATCTCTGCAACCAAACTGCTTCCTTGCTTGCATGAGTGGCTGCTATGTATTCTGCCTCTGTAGTTGAAAGTGCCACTACAGACTGTCTTTTACTCATCCAACTGACTGCACCTCCAAATAGGCTAAACACATACCCACTTGTAGATATTCTTTAGTCCAGATCTCCAGCCTAGTCTGCATCACCAAAACCACGAATGTCCAACATTATTTCTAATCTTGGTCTTCCTTGGTAGCACAAGCCATAATCACTAGTGCCACGTAAATATCTGAAAAACCGCTTCACTGTTGTCCAATGCTCCTTCCCTGGGTTTGACATAAACCTGCTCAATAATCCCACTGCATGTGCAATGTCTGGTATAGTACAGACCATTGCATACATCAGGCTACCCACTGCACTTGCATATGGAACACGGGACACATCCTCCTCTTCTTCTTGTGTCTTGGGACACTGTTCAGCAGACATCTTTGCACCTACAGGAATAGGAACACTCACTGGTTTACTATCCTGCATATTGAACCTATGCAATATAGTCTCGACATACTTCCTCTGGTTTAACCAAAGCTTCCTCTTTGCCCGATCTCTCTTAATTTCCATGCCCAAAATATAGTTTGCAGCACCAAGATCCTTCATGTAGAATTTGGAGAACAGTTGGGTCTTCAAATCTTGGATAATTTCTTTGTCATTTCCAATCAACAACATATCATCCACATACAAGACCAAATAAATAACACGGTCACCAATTAATTTAAAATAAACACAGTGATCCTCCTTGCTTCTAGTGAATCCAAGTCCCTGTATATAGGTATCAAATTTCTAATAACACATCCTTGGTGACTGTTTTAACCCATACAGAGAATTCTTCAACCTGCATACCAGTTCTTTCTTACCCTTCACCATAAAGCCTTCAGGTTGCTTCATGTAGATCTCCTCTTCTAGATCCCCGTGAAGAAATGCTGTTTTCACACCCATATGTTCTATCTCAAAATCAAATGCAGCAGCAACAGATAAAAGTAATCTAATAGAAGTAAATTTGGCAACAGGAGAAAAAATATCACCAAAATCAATTCTTGGCACTTGGGAATAACCTTTTGTTACCAACCGAGCTTTGTATTTCTCCACCTTGCCTTCTACATTCATCTTCTTCTTAAAAACCCATTTTCTCCCGATGGGATTCCTTCCAGCCGACAACTCCACCAGATCCCATGCCTCATTTTTGTGCAAGGATGCCATTTCATCAACCATGACCTCCTTCCAGAGTTTTCCATCCTCTGAATCTACTGCCTCCCTGACAGTTCTAGGATCATCATCAGTTATAGTTAAGGCAAAACCTGAACAGAAAGTAGATGGACTATAACTTTCTAGTTGCCTTCTTTCTCGAACTGATCTTCTCAAAGCTGGGGTTTGTGGCTCTTCCTCTTCTGAATCTTCTTCTGTTGTAGAGTCTGATTCATCCTCCTTTAGCTCAAACTATATCTTCTCAGGTTACTTTGGTATGATTTCATGTTTAACAACATCTTTCACCTCTCTAAACACCACATCTCGGCTGTACACAACCTTCCTTGTTTCTGGGTTCCAAAGCTTGTAACCCTTTAAACCATCCTTATACCCAATAAAGATGCACCTTTCAGATTTATTATCCAACTTGGTCCTTTTCTCCTTTTGAACATGTACATATGCATCACATCCAAATACCCTTAGATGTGAAAGAGAGGGTTTCTTACCAGTCCATACCTCATGTGGAGTCTTATCCTCCAACGCTGATGAAGGTGATCTGTTAAATAAGTAACATGCAGTCTCCACTGCCTCTGCCCAAAATTCTTGTCCTAACCCGGTACCACTGAGCATGCTTCTTGCCTTTTCCATCAACGTTCTGTTCATTCTCTCTGCAACTCCTTTTTGCTGATGTGTGTATGGAGTAGTCTTCTGCTGTGCTATACCACACTTCTTACAGAACTCTTCAAATTCCTTCTTGCAGAACTCCCCACCATTATCTGTCCTTAGCACCTTTATCTTCTTCTCTCTCTGGTTTTCCACCAGAGCCTTAAATTCTTAAATTTATCAAAGACTTCAGATTTCTTCCTCAAGAAATATATCCATGTATTCCTTGAGAAGTCATCTATGAATTAAACATAGTACATAGACTTTCCCAGTGATGGAACTGACAGAGGTCCAAAGACATCACTGTGCACAAGTTCTAATATCTTGTTCGCCCTCTTAGCACCAGAAGGAAAACTCACCCGATTCTGCTTCCCATATACACAATGTTCACAGAAATTGAAATCAAGAGAGCAATTAGACATACCTTCTACCATATCATTTCTATGGAGTATCCGAAGGCCCTTCTCTCCAATATGTCCAAGCCTTTGATGCCATAGCATGGTCTTTTCTCCGAAGATAGCTAGGCTTTCTGCTCCACTTTCAGGAACCACAGAACTGTTACACCCATCATTAACAGTGCTACCTTGTAGCTTGTACAGAGTTCTGATCCGAACTCCACGCATTAATACCAGTGCTCCCGAACCATCTTGTAGGCATCTTTCTCGAACACTGTTTTTACACCTGCATCATCCATCTTGCTTACAAAAATCAGATTTCTGGCCAATGCAGGAATATGTAGAACACCAGGAAGTGTTCTAATCCTTCCACCTTGCAGCTTCAGCTTGACTTTTCCACGTCCGACGATTCTAGCCTTCCTATCATCCCCTAGGAATACATTGACGCCATCATATTTCTCATACTCACAGAACCACTCCCTATGGGGAGTGAAGTGAAAGGATGCACCCGAGTCAATCAACCATGACTCATGATCTACATGTGTATTTGAAGAAGAAGCCCAATACACATCCCCACCTTCATCCGAGGTGGTTTTTGCCTCTGCAGAAGGAGCTTCATCGGATCCCTTTCCTTTCTCAGGAGCTTTAGATCTGCATTCCTTTTTGTAGTGTCCTTCCTTTCCGCATTTCCAGCACACCTTTACAAACTTTCGAGGAGATTTAGATCTCCCTCTAGATTTAGATCTCCCACTCGAAACCTTATTCTTGTTTCTGTTCTGGGACCTTCCTCGTACAGATAAGGCATCTCCATTCTGACCCTCCATATTTCTCCGTCTCATTTCCTCCGACAGCAAGGTTGAGACAATGTCATCAAAATTCAAGGTAGTTGTATTGCTACCTATTGCAATAACCAGACTGTCCCACGAGTCTGGTAGAGAACACAACAAACTGATGCACTTATCTTCATCTGAGATTTTAATATCAACAGATGACAGCTGACTTACCATAGTATTGAAGGCGTTCAGATGCTCTGTCACTGAGTCTCCATCCTTCATCCTCGGGTTATACAGCTTTTTCCGCAGGAACAACTTATTCACCAGAGACTTAGATTGGTACAAAGTCCCAAGTTTTTCCCACAAATTCTTCGCTGTAGCTTCCCCAGATACATTCAACAATACTGAATCTGACACACACAACCGTATTGTGCTTTTAGCCTTCCGATCCAGTTTCTTCCAGTCTTCATCTGACATTGCCGTTGGTTTAGTACCTGGATCTACCGCGATCCACTGATCTTTATCCACCAGCAGATCCTCCATCTTGAGCTTCCACAACTCAAAACTCTGACCATTAAATTTATCGATCTCTATCTTTCCGCCGCTCGCCATCTTCTTTCACCGCAAGAATCGATCCCGCAGATCTCCCACTGAACAGGGTCTACCTCAGGCCCAAGCAAAAAACCCTCAGCAGCAAAGGCGTCCCCTTGAAGCCAAAACAACTTTGATACCAAATGTAGGTTTTAACCCTGAACAAAAATTATCTACACACGAATCTTATAACAGAAAATAAACAATAGCGAGAGCATAAAACATAAAATAGATAAACATAGAGATTTTCCCCTGGATCCCAAATCGGGACGACCCGCTTGATTTTTCATTATATTCCTTTTAGTGTTACAACACATATATATACATGCCGAAGCATACATAAACCCCAATCCATTAACCCTGGATTAGAACATAACCGTAGTTCCCTTGACCGGATCTACAAAATACCAGGGGTCGAAAACCATCGTACCCAAAAAACCATGTGCAAACTCATGCACAAAACATGGGTGGGTCCGCCTATGAGTGGGACCGCACACCAAATTTTTTTTCGCCGGGGCGCTGCTGCCCCCCTGTGACCTCCCTGCTGCGCTCGATGCAACGTACAGTGCATGGGGCTAGTCGTGGAAAGAATATAACACATACCTAACAGAGATCACCTTTTGATCTATACTTTTGGTCTGACTTTGATCGTCCATCATTGTCATATCTGTCTACATTTTACTTGTGATATCCCTTTGAGTTCCATTTTGTCTAGGTTTTCTGCACCATCAAGAGAGAGAGAGATCTTGGATCTGAAGCGTTGAGGACATACAAGAATCCATCCCATTGAGGGGGACTGGTAAAATCTTTCTGTGTTCCCTTCCCAGGTGTCGTAATACAAAAAATTCTTTACAAATTCTTGTCTTGTCTATTGGATGTATGGAGAAAAATATTGCTTATTTTTTTGTTCAATGTATTTAACTGCATAGATCTGAATTTTTGTAGCAATTATTCTGATCACCTACTGCATATCTAAGGAAATTGACAACCACATTTGATGTTAGGTTTGTTTGTTATGCACATCTAAAGTGAGATTTTTTCGTACGCTTGCGATTAGGATTCACACTAACACTCTGTGTCTATTTTCCATCATGAAAATGTGCCATCATATCCCGTATAGCATACTGAAAATATCTCTGTTGACGATTCCTGAAGAGACTCCTTAAAAACATATGAAACTGGAGCAACACGCCCTGGCTTTGTCTTACCCAAGATGATCCCTAAATTTTAGTCTGAGCAAGCACTGATCGACGCAGGAATGGAGATCATACTTGCGCCAGTCCTCTTCTTGAAGGTTTTTTAAAAATGGAAGTGAAGCTTCGAGATCTAGAAACTTCATGGCGGAGATCTGGTTGTTTGTTCATTGGGATAGAGCCAAGCTTCTCCCTTTGGGCTTCTTGTTCCTACAAAAGAGGAACTACCCAAGGATATAAGCCATTTCCCCACTTTGAGTGGATCCATGTTCCCTCCCTCCTTGCTATAAAATGAACACTCTCCCATACCTCTGCTAGTTAGAATAGATATAGAAGAGCAGCAGAGGGAGAATTGTCACTGTAGGTGTTGAATGAGATTTGAGACCATTGGCCTCTTTGTGTCAAGTGTAAACAAGCACTTTAGATATGTGCCTGGATCCAGACCCATCGAAGGAGAGCTGCGACATCAAGGCGCTAGTTGTAACTCCCCCTTTCTCTATTAATACAATACATCTAGTTCTTGCTTTCCAATCTTGTCTATTGTGTATGATTTGTTTTCTAGTATTCCTTGATCAACTAGATAGGTTTCTTATATGAAATATATGTTATGCTTTCATGTTTTTTGTTGTTTGATCTCTTGTGCAGGTGACTAAGCATTAGTGACAACGAAGATATGACTTGGAAGTGCAAAGGATCAAAGGATTCAAACAGGGAGATGAGTTAGATTGAGGTAGGTAATATATACACGATCTGTTTCTATTTACAATCTAGGAAAGTTAGCATTAGTTTGTTCCCTGTTGTTACTAGACCCATCATAGGGCTAGAGGGATCGTCTCTGTCCGCAGAGGGGATTTTACTACATAACAAATTGGTGACTCCGCTGGGGACTGATTGCCTTTAGTCTCCTATTTCCTCTTTTTAATTTTTCATTTTGACATAAATATTTGGTCGAATGTCCATCTCCTTTTCTCTGTAGCCTCTGTAATTGCTTACAGACATTCTCCTCTCTGTTGAAATGATAAGCCTGGTGTTAATTCAGTAAACCCTTTTATTTTTGAGTCTTCTCCTTAATCGACGCTCATATTTCTCTGAGAGTCGCGCCGATCTGCACTGAATACATTTGCACAATAGTGCTTTTCCTCTTCCAGTGCCAGTTGCAGCCTCACAACCACGCCAATTTCTATGTACTTTTTTTTAGGGTTTCCTCTCATTTTCTTACCAGTGTGTCCTGTCCTTCTGGATTTTTTTTCTGCTTAGATAATTCTTGTTCTTCTATATTCAAGCATCACTTTTTTACTCAAGTTCTCCATCTTTGGTCTTCTCTTTCGCAAAGCAGTTGCATCCTTATTGCTCTAGGGTCTCTAGGTGTTATCGGACCATCCGAGTGGTTGCATGCCTTGTTGATTTCCAGACTTGTCATTGAGTCAAATCTTGTCTTATATTTCAATATTTTTGTTTTATTGAGTTTGCTTTTCAGTTGATCCTCATGATTAGAGCTTTCAAGTGTCAGCCTTGAGTTCATTTAGGTCTCTTTTTGTCATTGAGCATAGATTAAAATTGCTTGTTGTTCGACTGAAAGTTTTCCTTGAGTGTTGTTCAATGTTAAAATGAAGAGTGTCTCTCTTTGAGCTTGGGTCTCTCTTTGATTTACGAGTCTTCGTTTGTTCGAGAATTTTTGAGAGATTTCATTAGTTTTCAAAGTAGGTGATTGATTTTTATTCGAATTCTACATTTTGCATCGTGCTCATAAAAAAACACAAATTTTTTTTTGTTTTGTTTTCCTTTGGAAATGGAGAATTTCATTTCGATTAGCTTTAGTGCGTTTAGTGAAAAGGGAAGAAATTGAAAGATTTTTTTCTTCACTTTAAGATTGTGCACTTGAAGAAAAATGAATGTCATTTCATGAATTTTCTTGGTTTATACGTTGACTGTATGAATTCCTTCTTCCCAAATAGAGTAGTTTTCATTGAAATGAGAGATTGCTTCTCTCATTTAGCTGCATTCTAGGTTTAGGTGACATCGGTAGGACTTTGAAACCGAGACATAATTCAAGATCAACTCTAAAATTTATTCAATCAACCTAAGAAGGATTTGGAACCTAACGAATCACATTGAGAGGTCTAGACTAGAGACGTGTTCCGACGTCGTTAAGCGTAGGAGTTGTCGCTAACAATTTGCGTTACAACTTGGGGGTGATATCCTGTCCCACGTATAGAAGTATATTGACGTATGATATGTATATTTTGGGACGCTCTCATCGAACAGTTATGCATTAGACAACACTACTACGGAGTTGGACTCTCACGTATCGTCAAGTGTATTTTGGGAGACATCATTAGGCTGCAAACCTGCCATAGGTAACTATGTCGGCTGCCTTGTATACATGATACACCAAACACAACATTCAGGGAGATTGGATGTCGTACGTTAAGTCCTTGGTTGTAATATTCCCAAATGGGAAAAGTAGAAATATAATGAAAAACCATGGAATAGCAGTGTAAAACATTACATAAAAGCAAGAGGCCAATATGGAGACCTTATAATCATAATAAAAACATAAAAATATGCATAAGAAATGGGCCATAAGATGTAAAATAAGATAGAACAAGCCTCCAATGGACAAAAACCCTCAAAAGTGGTGCTGCTACTATATATCAAAATGCCGAAAGACTGCTACAATGCTGTTTAAAAGGCACTGCTACAGAAAAATAATATACAAAATAACATGGGCTGATATATGCCTCAAAATATAGATCTAATACAGATCTAGGCACTATACAACCTCCAATGAAGAACCCCTCAAGGGTTTTCAGCAAAACACCATGTACAAGATGGGAATCTAAGCCCTAAGGCTGAAGATCCACTGCAACATATAGATATGGAAAGTGTGTCTGATCTGATATAAGAAATAATGTAGCCTCCTCCAATAGATCTCCTAGATGAAAGGAAGACCCCTTCACTAGCAAACCTCCTCTCCAAATGGTGTACTGAAACCACCCAACAACTCCTCCCTCAAAATAACGCAGATCTGGAAAGAAATTGCACTGTAGGGGCAAGTAGATATATGGCCTGATGCCAAGATATGAAAATATGCACAAGGGCCTTCCTTACTGTCCTCCCAATGGAAAGGAACCCTTCTCCACTGAAAATTGTAGGAATTTACAAGGTAAGTTCCTTAGATCAAGAACCAAATGTCACCGCTCACAAACAGATCACAAATCAGTACACCAGTATAATCACGTGGTTAAAACCCTCAAAGAGGGAAACAATCCATGGCCTGAGCCAACGCGACCACTTCAGGAAATTTATTAATGTAAAAAGAAAAGTTACATATGTTTCTCTCATAAACGGTTTCAGAACAAATGACCCTCCATGCTCTTTAAATAGAGATCATGGACCAATCGGGTGTTAAGCCACGGATAAAGTGTCGTTAATACCGAGGTGAGAGATAACCGTCGGATCACTACAAATCGTGACCGTCGGATTATAAGTTACAAATGTACATGGTAAAGAAACACCTTTACCTAACTCTACACTAGACTAAGTTATTCTTAACTATTTCCTATGTGTCGGAATATCCTAACATCCCCCCTTAAGAACAACTTGGGATAGGATTGAAGGATTTACAAAGGTGACACAAAAGGAGCCTATTTCCTATGTGTCGAAATATCCTAACATCCCCCCTTAAAAACAAATTGGGATAGGATTGAAGGATTTACAAAAGTGACACAATAGGAGAAGGAAGGAGGCATTAGAGCCTATCCCCCCTTAATGACAACTTTCCTGAACTCCAAGCATGGATTGAAGTTTGGTAAACTTCGCTTCTGTGAGAGCCTTTGTAAAGATATCGGCTACTTGATCATTGGTTGGACAGTACTGCACTTCAAGAACACGATCATGAATGAGCTTTCTGATGAAGTGTATGTGGAGTTCAATGTGTTTCATATGTTGATGTTGAACTGGATCTTTACATAGCTGAATGGCACTCTGATTATCACACCAAAGTGTAGTTGGATGTTGCTGATGAACACCAAATAGAGACGAAATCGACAAAGCCAAACTTGTTGCTTAAGCTTCGGTACACCACGATACTGCTGTACATTGAAGAAAGAGAGATGACACTTTATTTCTTCGAACCAAGTAATAGGTCACAAGAACGAGAGTGATACATATCTGTGATGAACTTTCGATCATCGGGTCACCGGCCAGTCAAAAATCGGTGAAACGATCAATAATGGAGGTATCACCTATGTAATGAATCACATTTGAACTTTACCTCGAATATGTTAGTATTGTTTCGTTGCTTTCGATGTTTTCATGAGAGTTTGGTACTGACGGAAGTGAAGACTAACGACGAAGGAAAGGTCGAGGACGAGTCAGCAGGTTAGATACAAGGTTTACCAACAAGTTGGCGATATGAGGTAGCATCAACTTCGGGGATAGTACAAGTTTTGAAAGCTTGACTCAGGGCCCCGAAAGGAGAAGGGGTTGGCTTACAGTCTTCCATGTGAAAGTGGTGTAGA
The DNA here is from genome assembly GCA_034641835.2 of Pinus albicaulis. Lineage (NCBI taxonomy): Eukaryota > Viridiplantae > Streptophyta > Pinopsida > Pinales > Pinaceae > Pinus > Pinus albicaulis. Next base: position 1,218,626,255 of record CM076582.1, read on the forward strand.
AGATCACGGGCATACTTGGACTGAGAGAGAGTAATGCCTTCCTTGGATTGCAAGACTTGAAGACCAAGGAAATAATGCAAGTGTCCTAAGTCTGTCATTTCAAACTTCTTTTTGAGGCTAGACTTCACATGGTTTATATGGTTTGGATCACTATCAGTAAGGATAAGATCATCAACATAAAGAACAAGGATGGTGAAGGACTTACCCACTTTCTTGGTGTAGATAGTGTTGTCAGAATGACACCTAGAAAAGCCATTATCTAATAGAAATCTATCCATTTTGGCATACCAAGCCCAAGGAGCTTGTTTGATACCATAAAGAGACTTCCTAAGGCGAGAAATAAGGCTAGAGTAATTTTGGATAAAGCCAGGGGGTCGTTCCATGTAGATTTCTTCATGTAAATATCCATGTAATAAGGCAGATTTAACATCCATCTGATGGACTTCCCATTTAAAGGAAGCAGCAAGGGAAAGAAAAAGGCAGATAGAATTAATTTTGGCAACAAGGGGAGAAGGTTTCAGTATAGTCAATGCCTTCAACTTGTGAAAATCCTTTAGCGACAAGACGAGCTTTATGTCTATCCACTTTTCCATCTGGTCCAAACTTTGTTTTGTAAACCCATATGCATCTGACAAGTTTTCTTCCTTTTGGAAGAGGAACAAGATCCCAAGTATCATTCGCCAATAAGGAACACTATTCTTCATTCATAGCTTCATCCCAAGCTGGATGACTGGAGGCTTCTTCAAAGGTTTCTGGATCAGGATTTTCTGGAACTTGAGCCAATAAGGAAGAAGCTCTTTCGAACTGAGAACGTGTACGTCGTCGATCGACAGGGTCACCTGCAAGAGAACCTGCTGCAGCCTGAGTAGAGCAGACCCATATTGGAAGTGGTGGAGTATAAGGAACAATTTCACGAGGTGGAGGAGGATTTTCATCCTCGCTGTCATCATCTGAACTAGAAGGAATGCTATTAAAAATATAAGAGAGAGGGAAAGGTGGCACATATGCCGAATCAGGCTTGCAGGCCAAAGGTGGCACACCCGCCGAACTAGGCTCACAGGCCGATATATTTTCATCAAACTTTGCATCTCTTCTAATGATTATATTTTTGGATTTTGGTTGAAGAAGTCTATATCCTTTGACATCTTCAGAATATCCAACAAAAATACATTTTTCACTCTTAGGTTCTAAGGCTTTATGTTTCGTATCTGGAATATGGGCCTAAGCATCACTTCTAAAAACTCGAAAGTGACGTACATCGAGTTTGATTGAGCTCCAAGCTTCTTCTGGAGTTATATTCTTTAAAACCTTAGTAGGACTGCGATTTACTATGTAATTTGCATAGTTAATGTCTTCTTCCCAAAAATTGAGACCAAGTCCTTTAGATTGAAGCATACAATTAGCCATTTCTTTTAAGGTGCGATTCTTCCTTTCAGCCACACCATTTTGTTGTGGAGTATATGGAACAGTATGTTGCAATTGAATGCCATGCTTAGTGCAGAAGTTGATAAATTTTTTGTTAACATATTCTCTGCCATTGTCTGATCTTAACTTAAGAATTTTATGTCCATATTGTTTCTCAACAAAGGCCTTAAAGGCCAAGAACATGTTAAGAACTTCACTCTTGAGTTTAAGAAATATACCCAAGTGCGTCTGGAAAAATCATTAATGAAAGTTAAGAAGTACTTGCAACTAGAGAAAGAAACAACAGGAAGTGGACCACAAAAATCACTGTGCACAAGCTGCAAAGGGGTTGAAGCGTGCCAAGAGGCACGTTTGTCAAAAATATCCCGACAATGTTTTCCGAGTACACATCCAGAGCAAACACCATCTCGGCAAGATACCATAGGAAGGCCCGTCACCATAGTTTCCTTACATAGAGTTTGAAGAGAGCAATAGTTTAAGTGACCAAATCACTCATGCCAAAGTTTGCTCACATCATCATTATGAGCAACAAAAACAGACGGAAGACATGATGACCCAAAGTTGTCAAACTTATACAACCTTGTGGAATCATCAGCAATGCCAGTAGCTAAAATATGTTTAGGATCTTTGAGGTCCTTGATTACAACATCATGAGGTGAGAATTACACTATTTTCCCTTCACCTGAATGAGTTATCTGATAAATAGATAGAAGGTTGCATGACAAGGTAGGAACACATAGTACATCATTAAATTGACCATTATCTAGATGAATGGTTCCAGATCTTACAACACTAAGAGATCTATCATCACCAACATAAATATGTTTGGTGTTACATTCATTTAAAGAAGAAAACATGGATTTATTTTTAGCCATGTGGTAAGAAGCTCCAGAATCAATGAGCCACTCATGAGAAGGAGAAAAAGAAGATACTTTTAATGCATAACCAGATCTTGATGCTTGAAAACCACAAGCAGAAAGTTCCATGCCTGAAGATGAAGGTGAAGAGTGCTCCAAATTAATGTTGTGCTTCTTCATTGCTGCTTCTAAGGCTTCCATCTTCTTAAAACATTTGGACTCTATATGGCCATCCCGATTGCAAAAGTTGTAATGTCTATCTGTCTTCTTCCCTTTGTTTTGATTTGCCTTATTATTTTGGTGATTTGATTTTTCAGTTTGCGGCTGAAATTGCTTAGGGCCCTTGTTTGGTTTAGGACCATATTTTTTAGGATACAACTTCTTGGGATTCTTTTGATATGGTTGTTGCTGGGCTGCTAAGGCTTTCTTAGAAGAGTTGCGAGCAGTGATAAGACCAAGGTGTAAAATTTTTTCTTGTTCTCTTATCAAAGAATTGCAAGAGGCATCAAAAGAGGGATTCTCGTAGGTGGTTCCTGAAGAAATGATGGCTTCTCTAGTGGAATGGAAGGTGGAAACAAATACAGAGTATGCAGGGCCAATCTTAGCAAGAATGCAATAGATGAGGCTACCATCGTCCTTTTTGATATTACAACCCTCTAATAGAATTCCGAGGGTCTTGAATTTGGACAAAAAATCTTCAATGGAGGAGAAATTATTGGCGTCCAAAGTAAGCAACTCATTTTCAAGCTGGTGGGCCCTAATTTGATTTTTAATGCCAAAAACAGTTTTTAGCTTTTCCAGGGCTTCATCAGGGGTGTCAATGTCAAGGATATGAAATCGAAGATCTTGAGCAATGGACATTCCTATCAACCCTCGTGCTTGATCTTGTTTATTTTCCCTTTTAGTAGCTTTATCTACATCAGAAGGTTTAGTTTCTTGTCCTGTGGCCATTCTATAAATCCGTTTACTTCTAAGTATATCTACCATGTGAGGTAGCCATTGGAAATAATTGGTGTTGTTAAGAATAACCGAGCATGCACTTTCCATTTTTTTTTTTTTTAAAACTGAAGCTGAGAAAAGCTAAAAATAACTACTCCAATGGAAAGATCTCAAAAAATTAGGCCGTTTAAAAAAAAAACAACTAGAAAAATGGCTTCCGGATGAAGAAGTTATGCCTTTTGAAAAATCTGAGTTGTAGATGCCGAATAGTTACGAGAACGGGATGAAGTGCGGCTTTTTAAAAAAAAAATCTGCCCCTTTGAACAAATTTTTTTTACAAAAGAAGCTTGAGAAGGAGACTTGAACCCAATACCTCTATTCTCATAAACTAACCCCTCACCAAGTGAGATAGTAAAAGGATCACATTATTGTATGAAAGGAGGAAGGGGGGGTTGTTTTTTTTTTTTAACTCTTCGGTGTGCATGCCTTTTCCTGCACAAAAAAACACAAAAACTGAGCAAAAAAAAAGAAAATAAATGCAAATCCTTACGAAAAAATGTTAGATTTTCGGTTAGCCTTATAGAAAACTATCACTTTTTCACTATTTCTGATTTCCCGAGATCGCACAAAGACGCGGGGAAAGAGCATACGTAGAAAAAAAAATCCCTTTTTCCTCTGATTTTCCGAGATTGCAAGCAGCACACAACAAAGAGCATACATAGAGAAGAGGGTATAGATCTGAAAAATAAATAAAATCTTAATACAAAAAATAAACAGAAAAAAACCGAAATAAGCAGAACTATTAACAAATATAACTGCAAAATAGATGCTTTATGCCTCCAGATCTAAACTGTCATAACTTGGGCAGTCGAAAACATTTTGGCATGAAATAAAAGGAGTTCCTCACTGTAAAAGATGCTCCGGAAACAATTGAGCAGTTCTCCAAGCCCAAAAATGTTCAGAAATAGTGGATCTACAAAACGACATTCGCATGCGTTCAAACTGGCTTCGGATTTTGATCAACAACGGACGCGACCCTCAAAATAACTCTGATACCATGTAGGAATTTACAGGGTAAGTTCCTTAGATCAAGAACCAAAGGTCACCGCTCACAAACAGATCACAAATCAGTACACCAGTATAATCACGTGGTTAAAACCCTCAAAGAGGGAGACAGTCCATGGCCTGAGCCAACGTGGCCACTTCAGATAATTTATTAATATAAAAAGAAAAGTTACATATGTTTCTCTCATAAACAGTTTCAGAACAAATGACCCTCCATGCTCTTTAAATAGAGATCATGGACCAATCGGGTGGCAAGCCACGGATCAAGTGTCATTAATATCGAGGTGAGAGATAACCATCGGATCACTACAAATCACGACAGTCGGATTATAAGTTACAAATTTACATGGTAAAGAAACACATTTGACCTAACTCTACACTAGAATAAGTTATTCTTAACTATTTATTATGTGTCAGAATATCCTAACAAAAATAAGCACTAAAGTGACTCAAAGATGGTCTCCACTGATGTAACCTGCAAAAAAACTCAACCCTCAACATGATTTGCATTGTATATGTAAGATGAAGCTTTGGCCAAATGCCTGATAGTGGAAGTGAAGTACAATACTCCTCCAAGAGCTTCTGAATGGAAGAGGTGGGATTCCCGATCAGGAACACCCAGTGCTAAACATCACTTACAATCTTAGCTAAACAACCAAAGAAAGCTATATGTCTAAACAGACCATATATTCAGAAATATAATAACCAATACATAACGAATATGATTGCCATCCTCTTCCTTTTATAGTATGTGAGATTCCAAACCCTAAGCCTCATTCATTTATGGCCCTACTTCCATGCAAGGTGTCTCCATCTAAAATTGCGATGTCCCTCATTGATTTCCACTCCTCCACGACAGCACAGTTGATTTGGTCAAATTTGACCCAGTCAAGATGTTCCAGCCCCTTTTCACATGTTCCAGCCCCTTTTCACACCTAAGGGTGCTTAATTAAACTGCCAAGATGTTCTCCTTTTACATTGGCATTGATTTATTCATTATTAAGGAGACTTACGGACCTCCATTGTCCTCTTATTCATTAAACATAAAGCAAAAGAAAAATTTAATATTCCAACTAGCTCATGGCTAATTGGGAATATTACAGTCCTCCCTTCCCAAATGTCACTTGTCCTTAAGCAAATGACAAGGTGAGTGCTGCAACTCATCTCCTCCACCATTGGTGACACTATCATGTGATAAGCTTCCCTCATAGGCTAAGTGTCTCCCAATCCATCCCTCCATGAAATTCTCCTCCAAAGTTCACATGAGATGCAAGTGATCCATCCTAGAAGGAAGCAATAGATCCAATGAAACAAACATGGTTTGCCCAATGTTCTCCCTGAAACATGTAGCATAATAAACATGGAGAACTTCTCTCCCATCCTCCCTCCAATCATTCCCATAAAAAGAATAAGCACATCAACAATGTATGGGATAAAAACTAAGTACATACAAACATAAATATGTAGAAATGGAGGTGGGTCATAGTTTTTGGGCCCAAATTAAGGTATGTTCTCATGC